>CM074947.1:17066261-17082982 GCA_037577455.1 Pangasius macronema
AATGCAGAAAATCATGTGGATACAGGTCAAGAGGATTTTCATGTACAACAGTCTGAGTTTCATGCACAAAGTTTACACAGAATGGTGCAAAAGTAAACAAAAGTTGATGAAAAGTTGATGAATGAGTTGAGAGGAGAATGGCCAGAGTAGTTGCAGTGGACAGGAAGGCTAGAGTAATACAAATAACCACTCTTTACAACCACGGTGAGCAGAAAAGCATCTCAGAACACAGAATAAACCAAATCTTGAGCTGCATGTGCTACGACAGCTGAAGACCACAGCAGGTTGCATTCCTGTCTACCAAGAACGGGACTCTGAGGCCACAGTGGGTACAAGCTACCCTAAACTGAACTTTTGAAGATGATTTGATGATTTTATGCATGAGAGTTTGAGGGGATAATTGCAAGAATGCGCAAGTGTACAGGTGTTCCTAATAAAGTGGGTGCTGTATACACATGTGTATATTCAACCTCATTAAAAACACGCACATTTAAAGATAACGCAGTTTAAAGGTAATCTAGGTTTCTGTGATTGGTTTGTTAACTGCATGTTTGGGGATCAGAGGATAAAGGCTCCCGTTGTGAAGGTTCTTTCTATGCTAGAGCTGGTGAGTGTTAGTTAACACACAAGCAGACAGAGGCAGTGAGTGCTCCATGACCCAGGAGCAGCTATTATAGAGATATATTCCCCAAACCTCAAACCAGTACTGGCTGCCAGATCCCCCCAATCTAACCGCCCTTCTCCACATCTGCTCTGGCAGCCTAATGCAACCTGTCTCTTTAGTCAGTCTCTGTAGGCTGGTCATGGGTCAAGACTTTTCATTAATCAACCTGGTTAAGATCAATCACGCAAAGCTAGTTTAAGGTGTAAGGAAAACATTTGTTCATTAGTGAATTACACCTAATTAGTCCTGGTTGTATGCTGGAGAAAACTGGTTATGTCCTTACACATCTTATCCTACCTGTGTCATTCAGATCCTCATCCATAGCAGTGTCTTCACACAAGGGAGAATGTTTTGGGGGAAAGTTGCATGGGTTAACTATCATTATATCATCATTTTTCCATTCTTTATTGTAAGTATTAAGACATGATGGACATATAAAGATGTCCATCATCTTATCACCATTCCAGAATATGAATACTCTGAATTCTCCTAACCCTGAAAAATTTCTTTCATCTTTAACAACACAGTGAACACAGAAAGGGTAAGCTTTGTGTCTACCAATTAAAACACTCTGCCCACTCTGCTGATTGAGCAGGTCTCTGGCATCATCCCAACCTTTCCAGTGAGTATTGATCATTGCATCATACATCAAGTTCACGCAACACATACTGAGGTTACAGAGGTTCAGCAAACAGCCAGTGGACAAGAGAAGAAGAAAAGTTGTGATTGTGGAGCTTGGCCTATACACCCTTCTCCTCTCACAGAGGCACAGCGGGCTTCACAAGGCCGTGTAAGCAGCCACAGGCTCAGCTTGCTTGGCTAGAGATGGCCATTTGCAACACGACTAGTTGCCAGCTTGCCTGAGGCTCCTTACCACCCACGCTGTACCTTGGCCTCTCAGTCACCAGAGCCAAACACTGACCATATATACTCATGCATGCACACTCGCACATACCAGCATACAGACACACATCCGTCCACGGGCTCCTAGTCTCCACCAGAAACCACACAGACTATGCTTCATCTCGATGATATTTTTACGAGTTGACACAGTCGGTACACACACATATCCACTTTAACTAGCAACATTTTCACACAAACACACCCGATGCCTGGTGGAAAAATTATCCTTTAATAACCACCTTTAAGGAACAAGGATAATTGTCAGTCTCTCAAACCTGACCAACATGTATGCTTGACTTGGCACAAATGAATGCATGTCCAGACTTCTCACCAATTTCAATGTGGAATGCTTTTATATAGAGCAATATCAGGCACAAAGAGAGTCCTTCAGTGATTTTTGACAACTTAACAGCTCCTTCTGACATATAAAATGGCTGCAGTGACAACTTAACTGCCCTGCCAATCAATATTTCCTATTACTCTCATTGTCACTCACAAAACAA
The DNA here is from genome assembly GCA_037577455.1 of Pangasius macronema. Taxonomy (NCBI): domain Eukaryota; kingdom Metazoa; phylum Chordata; class Actinopteri; order Siluriformes; family Pangasiidae; genus Pangasius; species Pangasius macronema. The sequence goes on from CM074947.1 coordinate 17,068,332, forward strand.
GAATATGATGCAGGGTCAAATGAGGGAGGCGAAAATTGTGTCAGGAAGAGAAGATGACTCAGTGCTTTGTTTGTAAATGTCTAATTTCTGCTTAAGTAATATCCTCAGCAAACATGGTCAGTTACTGACAAACTGTGATTAGCTCTTCCTTAAGTGTTCATTTATACAGAAATAACCATTTGGATGATAAATAGCAGAGTTGTTAAAAATGATGCTTAGCCTATAGAGCTCTGATCTTTTACCCTGCCCCCGAGGGACAGATAATTAAACAGATGCTTTACCTGTCAATTACTGCCCTTGAGTCCAATCATGTCACAGCTCAGTTCTGCCTCCTCTTTAACTCTTCAAGTGATAAGGTGCTGACAGTCTGGATTGCTGATTGACAGCAGTCCTGATCCAAGCACACAACCGAATCTTAAGCTCAGATGAGGTGACCAGGACGGACACGTGAGGGCTAGGTACATCAGGCTTGGAGAGGTGGAAGAGGGTCAGTCGTTTGGAAGATGTTTTAGCCTTATTACAGCAGAGCTGTGCTAAAGGTCTGGATTGTCTTTAAGTGAAGCAATTTAGAATTGAATCTCCAGTGCAACTACTTCATCCAGGCTGAAGGCAAAGTTGGCCAGGCAATATTACACAAAAAAGGCGCTTAGATGTGTGTGTTGGGGGAGGCAGGGAGGGGTGGGACTGAGACACGGCTGTATTTTCTATTACTCACCCAGTTCCAAAACCCTTTAGATTCCACACAGTTCTGTTAACCATCAGCAATTATCTCCCTGTCAAAGCAAAAAGTAACAAATTTCCCCATATCCAGCCAGGCAGCAGCTTCAGCCGGACACAAGCATCATCTGACACAAACTAAATCACTGTGCCAGGCATTTCTTCTGACAGACAAATGCACTACCTTGGAAAACCTGGGCCTATCACTCTCAGTGGCAGTGGGAAGAAATGGATGAGCCTCTCCCTGTTGACCTTACTTTTCTTTCTTTCAGTCTGCCCTTCCTCCTTTCGCCCCCAAAAGAGATTAAATGCACCTGGTTCTGTAAGCACTGAGGTATTCCAAAATATGAGTGTTATTAATGGCCTTTAAAGCATGCTGTTTAATCTTCTGCCAAAAGGCAGCCATCATCTTTCCTCACCTTCGCCCTCCCCTCCCAGACGCACACAGGAAACAGGAAACACGCTGCAGCCATTACCCAACTGGCATACAATACGCATTGTATACCTTTTAGTCTGAGAAGCACCTACAGCTCGAAAAACTGAGTAGGAAGAGACATAAGATTATATTAAAAAGTCGTTTTTTAAGTAGTTTTTTTAGTAAGGAGCATAGGGTTAACGTGCATAGCACATGTCGAAAAGGTCTGATGATGATTCCACTGGACAGACAGGTGGGGAGGAGAGGACCAGGGGACAGCAATGAAAACAGACATGACCTTTTCCATTTGTCAAACACACTTGGGCTACATTTCCATTGCACGTCACTGCAACTTTCTAAATTACTCTTCAAACCATTCCTCTCATGAAATGTGCACAAAAGCGTCAACAGATGAGAGCGAACGCTACAGTTACACCTAATGAAAAGCTACATCCATTCCCATTAACATATTCATCATGGAACAGGACGCTGGCTGTCACTAATGCCCAACACCAGTGGTGACTTTGGAGGTGGGGAGAGCTTCCTGCCACCAGCTTGTCAGACCAGTTAGGAAATCTGCAGCGATAAGCTGTCTGACTTCATCACACACATGCAGACATGGGTATGCTGTTAGGACTGGCAGATTCAAAGCAAAAGATTAAAATACTTAGGGCCATGTTCAGAGTTGGTGCTAATATTGGAGCTGTATTCACAGTACAATGCACATAGTGAGGATCTAATACTGAAATTTGGCACAATAATATTCAGACCTCAGAAGTTGCACAAGAGTTACACACATAAGGTGGAGATTACCTAAAACAGAGGCATGTCTCTGCAAGCAACTGCCAACCTGCCCATTTTTTGTGCGTCATATCAGCTCAGACAAGAAGCAGTATTAAGTCTAGCACCAATGCGTTATATGTTATTATTAATTCATTCATTCATTCATTATCAATTATCATCATATTCTCATCGTTTTTTTGCACAGAGGAGATAGCATCTTAACCTGAAACATTGCTTATCTCACGGACAGATTTTTTTATAGATAACATTATGAACAACTCTAACTTAAAGTGAGCTGTAAGTGCAGCAGATGAATTCATGATCAGCTTATCCTTCAAACCATGGGCACAGTTTTCTTTATAGGACAGCACATCAAATTAACAAACACATTGTAATTATTTTAATAGTTATTTGACTGCGTATTTTAATGCAACTTAAAGTGAATTAAAAACAGGATGAAATAGCCTACATCCCACACACATTATGATTTCATGACCTCTATTTAGTTACTCATGGCTTCATTAAGTTGTGTACAAGCAACTGACGAAGCACAAAGTGCTAACAAAAAGGGTAGAAGCCATACTGCTAGCATTGCTAAATAAGTGTGGTGACCTTAAAGGTGGTGGCCTAGACGTTAATGAGAGGTGTGAACTACATGCAAGTGAGTTCCATAATATGAAAGGGCTTCAAAGAAATCGACTTTCACCAAGCGTAACCAGTCTCTGCATATACATAACTTCCCCACATAAATATTCACATAACTTTTAGACATAAGTCACAAACTCTGAATACACCCGTTAGTTTTTGATATATGACCATGTTATGTCCACAAATGACAACCTCAGTGTTAATGAATGCAGCATCTTCGTGTTCATGAGTGATTGAAGCATTCAAAGAGAAAGTTATGGAAAATGACAGATGGCATTCACATCTAAACGCCACTCTATTCCTGAGTACCAAAATAAAACGCATCCTTGTCATTCCTGGCCTGTCAAAGTGCACACCACCATGTGCTGACATTCAGAATGATTTCGAGAGTGAGACAGGCTCAGCTGTTAACAGGCAGGCCCAAGCAGCAGGAGAACTCACAGGACGCGCTGATGGCTAGTACCCCACGCCACGCTTTAGTTTGACTAAAGTAATTGGAACTACACAACCAGCAACAGCTCTCCTACAACCTGGGGCTGGATCAATATTTGTTGGGATTGCACCTTGTTCCAACAACAGCAGATTTACAGAGGCCGCTTGGATTTACACATTGTCTTCCAGCGCAACTCATCAGTGCAACCCAATTACTAACCCCAGACAGACAGCATTAACATGGGCCCCATTGCAGCTTTATTGCCCTTCATTCCCCCTCCCGCCTCATTCTGGCCTGTTCCGGCACTGCCACCATAACGGATACTACACTTAAAATGTTCTTGCAGAAATAAATTCTCAGTCTTTCATTACTCCCACCTTGATTTACTTCATATCATCTCACTGCTATAGACAAAGATAACATGTTGTAAATTACCGCCATCCAGTCTGCTTGTTTCAGCGCACAGTGGGGGGAAGGCAGGGGGGAACGCGAGGACACAGGGAAATGACATGGGCTTCCTTTCCTGGTCTTTCTTATTGTTTTTCTTCCTCTTTCTCCATATCTGTCTGCCTTCCCCCTTCAGTTTCATTACTCCTGAGAGAGGGTTAGATTACTTTGTCATCAGGCTGCTGAGTTCGTCTCAGGCAAACAGAGTTGAATTCTCAAGAAAAAGGCATAAAATAACAAGCCTCATCTGCATGTCAAACAAAGCTTTAATCGCTAAAACAACATTAACAGCTTTTCATTATCACTGATGCTTGAAAGGACCAATAACGTTGCGCACCATAATCAATAGCTGGTGTGATAAATGCCATGACTCAAGAATGGGCTATGCAATGACAGCGTAACATGTGAGCTTTGATTTGTTTTGATCACTAAGCGCCATTTTGTGGCCCGGGGCAGTTGTCACTGTGCTGAGATTAATACAGGGTTGTGCACTATCAGTAGGGTGTGACTTTAGAAGTGAGATGCTAGTGGCATGGCTTCTCATCACCACACGCACTCGCAGCCTATTGCCATGTTTCATACCGAGCACCACTAAAGTGTGCCTATCACCCTGTATAATGTAACACTGAAGCATCTAGAATGCACTATCAACTGCCATTTGACCTTATCCAAACTTTCGGTTGTATTACTCGCATATACTGAAGTTTAGCATGTTCGATCCTGTTTAACGTTATTTAGCCTCATTCAGAGAGCTGAAGCATATGCTGCTGTGCCATGCCGCATTAGCCTGAGTAAACAGTCGCTCAAAGCAGCCGTTCAGTGGACTGTCTCATCCCCCCTTTACACGCTGTGCAATTTCCTCCACCTTCCTTTCTATTTCAGTGGCTGATAACTAAGAACATTAGTTTTATGCCACTTGCCAGGCTCAAATGAAAAGAGAGCTAAGTTTAATGACACTGCAATTAATCGCCCCAACAGACAGACAGCTAAAAGACAAGATATTGACTTCATTAGGGATAATGTATTATGTCATTAAGTCAGCAGGGTCACCTTGTGTATCATAGACGCCGGGCTAATATATTGGCATTTTCCTCAAATAAGATAAATTCTGATATGAGTGATAAAGCTGATTAGAAAATGCCTCATCCAGTGAGGCGATGCTTCCACAGAGCCTGCTGCTACTGCAGTCCTCCAGAAAGAACACACAGCACATTACCAATCACAGCTTATCACACAGCCGCATTGATTTGCACAGGCAATTTAATCATTATTGTTTCACTCCAGTCTACAAAGAGAAATGTTTCTCCTTCAATGGCTGTGCTGAATGCAAAAAAAATGTATGTTCAGTGAGCAAATTCTCTCCTGCCTCATAATATTTTTGAATTACTCAAACACATTCACGTTTTATGTATTCTGCGTGGCTTCACTTAATCATATGTAAAGATCAAGTGCAAAACAGGAGATTTGATCTATGCAGCTAACACAAATGTATTAATAAGCTAGTTAATTAACGTATAGCCTATATGATTATAAATGGATCCTTAAGAATAAGCGGATCCTCAACCTTTTATAGGACTAGCATTTTTTTTTTTATTGGGGTTTGTCTGCTAAAGAGTTATCCATCGTCCTTTCTCTGCATGTCCCTAAGGTATCCAGAGAACAGGGACATACAGTGCCCTATCCCTGTGACCTTGGGCTTCCTTTTTTGGGCCGGAGGTATTGACATTTTTCCCCTCCATCCTGTGGCCCTTCCTCTCATTTGTCATGATTATTGCTGAATTCTCAGCTGTCATTTGTGGCTGTAGATCAATGGCTGTCCACTCCCCCTGTGTCGTATTGGCAGAGCAAACAGCTTTCCTTCTCTAAATGAGTCTCTCTCTCTCTCTCTCTCTCTCTCTCTCTCTCTCTCGTTCCTTTGTTCAGCCAGTTCATTCATCACAGCACCAATCAGAAGTGAACTCACTTTCTCTCCCAGCACTTTGTGCTCCATGTGTCTCTTTTCATAAATAATGTAAATAGAACTTTGGTCCACATGCACTTTCGCATGATAATCATGGTAATATATCCCAGGATAGACACACTAGCAAGGTGCACGATGTGTGGGCATCTGCGTGTGTGTGTGCGTGTGTGTGTGTGTGTGTGTGTGTGTGTGTGTGTGTGCGTGTGTGTGTGTGTGTGGAGGAAGAATCTTGCTTGCCATTAGAATCACTCACCTCTTTTATACATAAATCACCTTGTCAGTGCACTTGAAAGTCACAAGCTACAGTATGTACACGACAGCTTAAAGACATCCTCATAATATTCTCATTAAGAATACCATTTTAGTTCCATTTTAGTTTCCATAGCAATTGCTTTTTAAGTATGCTCTGGTGGCGATGACACAATAAAAAGTTCATGAGTGTACATATCATTATATTATCATCCGTAATGATAAGTTCTCTGAATAACTGATTTCCTAATGTGAATGCTTAGTGGCCCTTTAAATCTCCCGGTTTATATTTGTGGAAAATTAGACTATAATTTAACTTTCAAAGAAACTACAGAGGACTTTAATTATCTTTTTAATAGAGAATAAATTATGGTAGGCCTAATTGCTTATGAATGTGAGGACACAGATCATGGATTTTGATCTATCTCGCATCAGGCGGGCAAAGAAAATGAGAAGATCTGTTTTCATTGAGGTTCTGAAGAGAAAATACTCTAATGTTCATTCTCATTTTGGTTCAAGACTGACGTTTATAGTGGCGGCTCAAAGGGCAGTAGCATTTCCTGTCTGCAGTCTGTGGTGCTAATACATAAGATGCAACATCTATTACAGAGCAAGGTTATGTTTTGACAGTCACTATTATTTTAAGCTGTACTGAATCTACCCATGATTCTGTAACACTAATGCAGCCCCAGGCTTTTGATATGCTGCATAATAACTACATACACATAATGCATAAACGCCTGGAATATGAGCTAGCAAAAAAAATTGAGAGGTTCATCTTTTAACAGGCGTTTTGACTTACTGGCTACAAACAACTGTTGCAATGCTAAACACCTCACAGCAGCCTTTAATGAACAGTCTTTAAACACAAAGCAAAACTACACTGCAAAAAAATGGTGTCTTAGCAAGTGAAAATATCTTGAATATGGGCATTTAATATTTCTTATTATGAGGTTATTATAAATCACATATAATAAGCTTCAAATTAACTTATTAGCAGATAATTCTTCTTCTTTCTAGAAATAAAACTAGAAAATGTATCTGCCAATAGAACAACTTATACTTTCAAGCTTGAAATTATTATAAATGCCTAGAAATAGATATGATAATCATATATTTGGTTTACTGTAATTTTATCATAGAAAATACTAGATCTATTCGACTATAATCATATATTTCCACTTGCTAAGATGTCTTTTTTTCAGTGTAGGGAAAATGGGTTTCTCAAGGAAGTAACTTTAAAAAAAAGGATATGTGACATTTTTCCAAATCACTATTAACCATCTAAGGATAACTAAAAAAAAATTAAGCTCCCATCATATTGGGAAAAAGACATTTTAATATAGCAATTCAGCAATTCACTCATATCAAGGATTGTTGCTATCATGCTACTGAGGACCAGGTTCATTCGGCTGCACCACACTGATGAACTGAACTAGAGCACCTAGAGTTAAGAGCGATGCATACATTTATTTAACCAATTGTTTAGGAACATGGTTTTGTGGATTTAGCCTTACTAAGTAATGCGCCTTCAAAATGAGTCACACTGGTGCATATCCTCATATGTTCTCCTCCCATTATACCAAAACACAAGCCAATGCTGAGCACAGAAGAAAGAGTATGAGGATGAAGAGAAAAGCTATATATAGTATATTGTATATATCAGCTGTTCAGTTTCACTGAGCGTGTGCACACTGTAGCTTCACTGTAGCCTGACAGGACTGGAACCCAATGTGTTCTTCTGCTGGACTACACCATCTGCCTCAAGGTCTGGTGTGTTGTGCATTCTGAGATGTTTTTCACCTCATCCCAGTTGTATAAAGTGCTTATTTGAGTTACCGTAGCCCTCCTATCAGCTCGAACCAGTCTGGCCATTCTCCTCTGACCTCATCAAGAACATCAGAACTTCCACTCACTGGATGGCTTTTTTTGTTTTTCACACCACTTTGTGTAAACTCCAGAGATGTGAGTGAAAATCCCAGGATATGAACAGTTTCTGAAATATTCAAACCAGCATCTAGTACCACTAACCATGCCATGGTCCAAGTCACTGAGATCACAGCTGTTCACCATTCTGATGTTTGATGTGAACTTTTTCTTGAAGCCCATAACCTGCATCCGCATGATCATAGCTGCTGCCATATGACTGGCTGATTGGATAATTGCATGAACGTACAGGTGTACAGGCATTCCTAGAAAGTGGAGAGTGAGTGTATATATTATGCAGGCTTATATAAGTGATCAAGGGCTATCTGCACTGTCTGTCTCATCGGCAGGCCTTCAGCATCAACCTAAGACCATACAAGCAGTGAATGGTGTAATGATTCTTATCCATGGCAATGAGAAGGCTGAATCGAAGGGACTGGTCCCCACTGTGTCTTACACACTCGCCTACATATTCTTGAAACACTTGCTCCCACGTGCCACTATTTTGCTTCTTGACATTCGTACACACTCCATGCAGTGGTGTTTCCTGTTTTTCCCCATTTCAACCTTTTCCCGCCGTTTTTCCTCTCCGTGTTTCGGCTTGGCTGAGCAGCGCTGACAGGCGGATTCCTTTGCTTTTCGCCGTATTAAAGCCACTTTCCGCCCTGACAGCCTGTTCTATTCTGCCACCTTATAGCTTGGGCTTCACACTTCTCTGGGCAGCCACTGCTTCTTGACAGACCACTGTCACTTCCCATCATCCTCTCTGTATATCCCGCACTCACCCCCCCACACACTCCTCAGCACGCACCCCTACTTTCCAGCCAGTGCAATTATTTTTTTTTGACAAGCCATCCATCAGCCTTAACTTTAAAAGCACTTTCTGCTGATATCCATTGTTAAAGCCCCTAGCCTTTTTCTTTCTCCCTGGAGCGCCTGCATGAGAAAATATGATATCAGACATGCAACCTACCAAACCATGTAAATTCACTTTGTTCGCAGCTATGTTTCCAATTTCACGTCCAATTTTTCGGTACATTATGCGTAGTTGTTGTGCCTAATATGATGTTGTCAAATCCCATTAAAGTTCAGTGCCTTGCGTGGCTTTAAAAACAGGTTACAATTTGTATTCCATAAAGTGGGAGAGGAGTGCAGTCAAAAGTCAAGCCGAATCCTATTAAAATTATCTGTTCAATTGTGACGTCCAAGGATGGAGTAATTTAGAAGCATTAGCAGAGACACACATGAATATGTCATTGCACCAAATAATGGCGACCAAGGCGATGGCACCACAGCTCTACAAGTCAATAAAGCTCTCCAGCTGGTGACACAAATGTGATGATAATCTACGGAAATTAATATGGAACTTTCTTGCTTGAGAGGAAATTCTGCTGTGCTGTTGAGTCATTTGGTGCACTTCCACTTGGCCTAAATCTGCGTCTAGCAGAGGGAAAAGCTGTCCACGTCAGTCCACTAGGCTCCAATCACTTCTGCTGGGTGTGCAGTCATCATGAATTGCATGCGCATAATGAAGTGTTTGCTTTATGCCGCCCAAATGACACAGTCTCTCATTTACCCAACAAGCAATGTGACCATCTGAGCAATATGCAGCCATGCAGCTAGGATCTGTCATGTAAAGCTGCTCATTTACTATTCATGCTTCCATACTAAATGCACACAATATATGTGCTCTAATTCATCCTAGACACGTGGATTGCCTTGAATTAGAACACTGGGCAAATACATTTTGTTTTGGCTGCTTATTTTGTTGTTTGTTTGTTTGTTTGTTTGTTTTTTACTTATTGTTTTTGGGGGGAGTTTTTGTTTGTTTGTTTGTTTTTATTTACTGTTTTGGGGGAGTTTTTGTTTGTTTGTTTGTTTGTTTTTATTTACTGTTTTGGGGGGAGTTTTTGTTTGTTTGTTTGTTTGTTTGTTTGTTATTTTGCAGTTGTTTTTGTCTGCTTCGGTTTGGTTTATGGGTGTCTATTAAAATATGCACTATCCTTCCTCCTCTGAACGTTCGTCATCCATGTAAATCATAAACATCAATCTAAATGCAAAAGTACATGCTAATTCTCATGAAAATGTGTGCGTAGATCCTGTGTTCCCATTTGACTTGGTAACTATGTACATTTAAGTAGTACAGGCAAGACACAGGCACATTTTCAAAATGGCACAGCGTGGACTATTTTGCTTTCAAATCACTCCATGCAAAGTATGTTAACCAAATTGTATTCAAGTTGACAACCAAAGTGACCTCCTTAGCACTACCCTTTGCGAAAATATCACACTTCTAGAAACAAAACCGAATCTCACAACCTTCAGAAATATCATTCAGAATGTTACTGGATTACAGGCTAGCGATGTGCTAGCTTTAATGTTAGCGATGGAAGTTAATCTTATTTACACAAGGGAGAGTTTACAGTTGAAGTTTCTACAGAGTTTCGGAGAGGCACAAGCGAGCCTTGCTGCAATGCCATACATCAGTGTTAGCGAAATTAGTAAACTTTGTGCCAAATACATTCTCAAGCCTCCCTTTAAGAAAAAAAAAGAGAGAGAAGGAAACACAATTAACAAGCTGATATCACCATGAATCTGGCTGAGTTAATGAATATCAAATTGCACAGAAAGCTTTATAAATCACCATTAGCCTGAATTTTAATTGATCTAACAATTAAACATGACAAATGCTATATACACTGCATCTTTACCTTATTCATTCAAATAGGGAACTATTTATCTTGGTATTGTGCCTTCATAGCTAATTTCACATAGTGTGTGTAGCTAATTAACAAGGACAGACAGGCATTACAGTCAGAGGATAATTTCGGTTGTTTACAGCAGGGTGCCTTCTGTTTAAAATGATACCTCAGGCTCTCTGGCTGCTTTCTAATAACTCCCTGCTTCACCTTTCTACACAAACACAAACTTTTAACACTGCAATGCCTCATACAGGCATATTATTCTTCTAACTACTGCTGGGTTTAGAGCTATTATTTAGAAAATACATTATAGCCTCTGTACATAGTCCCTAAGTGAAATGTCATGAAGTCCAAATATCTAACGCATTAATACTAATAGAAATATCTAGTAACACAGCCATTTGTAGAAATCACTGCGACACACAGGAGTACATAGTAACACACACCTGCTGAAAAATTCAGCTTAGTCTGACCAGCTACCAGCTGGCAAGACACAAGCCGAGCTGGTCAAACTGGTGGACCAGATTGTAGTGCCAGTCACTAAATGTATTTCCAGATTCTTTATTACTTGAATTGATCAATACATTAAAACATTTACTTGCCTTACTGTTGTGGTATTTATTTAGCATTAGTAGCGGTAATTTAAAAACGATTTCCTTTTTACTAGCTGGTAAAAAATGGTCTACCACTTTTGTTTAGCTGGTCATACCAAGTTTGGTACGGGTTTTGTTTGTTTGTTTGTTTGTTTGTTTGTTTGTTTTATATTTGCAGAATTTGGCTGTCACCCTTATACAGAGCAAATTCCAGATGTACAGAAGTTTTTTTTTTTTTAATTTGATGCTTAATGAAGTGATTATTTTATTGGTCTCTAATAGAAATATTACAGATACATGTACTAAAATGTCAGCAGACAGTCTATATGTCTGTAGTCTATAGCTAAACTACTGCCACACAGAACATGTAGGGAACAATTCCAGACACTATTTATTCAGCTATTTAGTAATTTGTTCAATTGCTTATTCTTCGTACATTCATTCATTCATTCATTCATTTTTCCTATACATATTGTGCTCCACTGAAATCCCTTCAAACACACACACACACACACACACACACACACACACACACACACACACACGCACACAGTACAGGAGTGTTTACTCAGGTTTACTGATTGCTGACGTCTTGGATCATGCCGTGGAGACACCTGCCTGTCTGTGGGCCTCTGACAGCTCAAGCAGCAGCAAAGCATCAGCATATGGTTATCAATGATCCAGATGGCTTTTCCATGTCTGGAGACTGATAACTTTTCTCCTCTATTATCAAACAGTAGTAATTAGCCACAATCAAGTAGGTGTTAATTAAGCATAATGAAACCATTTCTACACAGCCTGTGTCTACTATTAGCCACTTATGGATGATGATAATAAGCGCTGAGGTCTGAGAGTAATCTCTGCACTGTGGAAGGCCTGGGGAACAGGGTGTGGGTATTAGTTCAGCTTATGATGGCTGTGTTTTGTCTGTGAGTTTGGCAGATTTAAGCCTGAAAAAGTCCTGATTTGCCAGGCTGTCACAGCTGCTGGGGAGGAACAAAGAGGAGCCAGACTCCTGATGACAACATTTCAGGGGGGTTTGTCATCCCCTCTGAAAGGACGGCCATTAATCAGTGTGACCCCTGCCTACCACCACGCCAGCGCAGCACCTGCAGGCCGGCCATGTTTCAGGGGAAATTAAAGCTGTAAATTCACTAACTTCATGTGCATACAGCATACACACAGGCACTGAAGATCCACCTCACTGCACTTCAGCAACATTACTAAACATTAAACACAGATTCAGAGGCGAAGTTGCTTCCTAAATGTCCATGCACAACTACATTATATATAAAAAAAAGAAAAACAAAGAGAAAATAAATGAAAAAAAAAAAAAGTTTTTTTTTAATGACAGCTGGTACAAAAGATATCTTTCAAACAAGATGAAGAATTGCACTACACATGACATGACAGGCAAGAAATAAATAATTATGTTGTCATTCACATAAATTAATGTGATTACACGTTCCCATCAGCTCATAACATAACTTTCAGCACTTACCTATTTATGGAGATTCATCAACAGCAGCAGCAGTAAGCATAAACATGAAATAGAAAAAAAAGAGAGCGCAGTGTCAATCAATCGGGAGCATCATTTAGATCCACTGATTAATGTGTCTCCCCACCTGTCACACATTTCTTTAAATAAAGGATGTAATGAATAGGTTGGCAGTAAGATAACGCCGGCATGCACTGAAATCATGCACTCGGTGACACATTTCAAAGCATGAACAATGTATAAAGTAACTGTGATGACATGATCATTGATGAGGTTGGAGAACTCGGCTATCTTCTGAGCCGCATCTACAGCCTTTATTAAATACCTTTAGAAATTTCGTGATATTTTCCATGGCAGCTGTGCAGCCACCATGCAGCGCTGTTAATATAATGGGACCCTGTACAAGAATATTTGCTGTATGTTCGCGGAGAAGGGCTGGGGATGGAATTGGCAGCTTCATTAGAGACGATGCACGGGAGACGTCAATACAGATTGCAATATAAAGGCAAAGTGAAACGTTCGAACAGAAGTCAGGCTGTCGTTCTGTGGGACAGTTCATAATTCGATATCGCGTAAAACCACAGCTATTCAGACAGGGTATGACACTTCTGTTATTATTTGCTATATAAAGGAACATGATCTTTTTTATCCTCATCAAATTGTAATATAATTGCATTTCCCCACAGGCTGGGGTAAGAGGGATCTGTAGTGTTTCACAGCATGTCAGCTTCTGAGTTAAACCATACACAGAGAGAGAGAGAGAGAGAGAGAGAGAGAGAGAGAGAGAGAGAGAGAGAGAGAGAGGGAGGATCTCACACAAAGACAGGATGAATTAGAAAAATCAATGCTTCAACTACTATTTGACAAACACAGATACTGCAGTGTTCTTTTCTCTTCTCGTATATTCTCTTTAGTGACAGGAAGCTACTGTCAACATCAGTTCATTACAAAACAAATAGAATGATGTGTGTTTTTAAATTAGCGGGATAAGAAAATTGTTCCCAATCAGAGCTTGCCATGTCGTTAACATCATTCCCATCTATCCAACTCACTGTTCTCCGGGGTCTTCCCCGTGTTGTGAGTCCTGTTCTTTCAGGTAAGGTGTACTGTTTACTTCACACCCTCTGTTGACACTCTGACACCCTAAATGTGAAACTTACAGTCCATCTGGCCTGGACGCATGATCCATTATGACATTTGGTGACAGTCACATTCTGCACTGCAGAACATGTGATCATTTCCTCCTTCTGCCCTTCACTGTGATCGAGAGAGAGACAGAGAGNAGAGAGAGAGAGAGAGAGAGAGAGAGAGAGAGAGAGGGTGAAGGCTAAATGCAATCTTCCTGCCTGCGTCACTCTGCATGAGAGTGTGTGCTGACAGAGTGAGTGAATGCAAATGAATGCACTCTAAGTTGTAGTGCCAGGGATCATGGCCTTATTGGACAGAGAAGGAGCACTGTCTGAGTAGCATGGCCTGTGCCGTCTACTCCTCTGGCTCCCACTGTAAATCACAGCGTCACCAAAATGGGTCCAATTAAATGGGGTCACTGTGGAAAATTGGGTACTTCATGTACAGTCAGTAATTTTTCTAGGACGATGCATGAACCTCCCATAAGAGTAAATCACTGAGCAAGAAGCGATAATTACAGGAACCATAGTCCACTGGCAACTCTCAGCAGAGTTAGATAAGCCTGACTTAATCAACAACATATCATCAGCGCTGGGAAAGTGAATGACTCAAGTCATATTGTCTTTCCAGCTCCATAGTGGAGTTTTCCAGAACTCTGAGTTATGACTTCCTCTGAGAACACTCAACTAAGAGCCCTATTGCACAATGTACAATTTTATCTGGAATATATTTATCATTGTACGAAACAGTAAGGTACTCTGGCCTGCAAATGCAAAACACATTAAGAACCCAAAATTACAACATCAAGACTAAAGCCAAACTGCAAATAAACAACCAAACAAAACAAAATAACCCAAAAACACAACGTCGAAACTAATAACACATCAGCAAATCTACAACCACAACATCACATCAAAAAACACAACATAAAGCCAAAAACACAACATCAAAACTAACAACACAACAGCTATACTAAAAACACATCACCAAACTAACAACACAACAGCTATACTAAAAACACATCATTAAAATTTAAAACACAACAGCTATACTAAAAACACATCACCAAACTAACAACACAACAGCTATACTAAAAACACATCATCAAAATTTAAAACACAACAGCTATACTAAAAACACAACATCAAAACT
>CM074947.1:17083110-17127741 GCA_037577455.1 Pangasius macronema
GTCTGAGTGGATGCTGTAGTGAAATGGCAGGTGATGATGAAGACAGGGCACGGTGATATAGAGCACGGCCCAGCAGGCTGCAGGAGGTGTATTGACAGGGCTGAGAGACGAGAGCGAGAGGCCTGGAGTCAGTCACCTTGGCCCTCGGTGCAATGTCAGTCCGCTCCTAGCCATCACTCTCTGCCACTGTCCACGATATTATTTAAAGCCAAACAAATATCACTGCCTGAATGTCATCACAAGGACACCCAGGCCACCTCTCATCTAAACTAATCAGTGTCCGGGTTTAAAATCACCCCCTTGCCTGCCCCCGCCTTCAAATCCATCTTCACCCATCCGGCCCGTGTGACAAGAGCATCAGCGCTCGGCCCCTCCACATACCACCTGCACCAGATTTACTGTCACCACTCGCCACTGCAAGACGATTTATCGACATCCGCTGTCAGCTCTCCTTTCAAGAAAGTGCATGTAGAATTAATTTTAACTGCGTCCTAATGTTAAATATCCTGGAAACACTAAATTTCACGCTAGGCGATGCTTAGAAATACATGTGCATATATCAAGATCTTGGGAGGGGGGGAATAGGTTTTTTTATGATAAGAGGTTACAATTTAATAACCAACAGCTTATAACGACTTCATCTCACCCATTAATTACTCATACTTTATGCAGAGCAACTACTTCTGGCCATTATGTAATGCATCAAAAGTTAATTTAATTTGATTGTTTTTATTACTTAATTACACTGCCGGAATGAAATCTAGCGAAAGAGGGATCCTACGCTGATACACGTCCATACGGTACAAGCAAGCGGCAGAAATTCAGATCTACGCATTAAAAAACCGTCCAGACTCTGTGCTTTAAGCTGTTACAGCAGAACATGGTCAACACCAGGCTTTTATAATCAAATCAATATGATGAAAATGAAAATCCTCGGCCTCAGCCATTTCGAAAACTTGCTCTTAAGCACATACATCTCTAATATCTTACTAAGAGTGCGCATAGCCGGATGTTCTCTCTGTTGGCTGTTTGTCTGGTGATTTTGATGACTCTTGACCACATTCTTGCCCTGGGAGCAAGTTTAAAAACATCACGATCTTGGTAATAAACATGTAAATTTCAATCGATACGTGCTCACTTTTTTCCCCCCCCCTTTTCAATAACAGCTGCAATAAAATCTCAGCGGCTGCAAGCGACTATAAAAGTATGTAAAATAAATTAGGAGAGCATAATGAGAGAATCCAACAATTCCTCCATAAATATAACATAACGACCACAACTAAAATGTCACGGAATCAAATAAATCAATGTTGCTGACACAGAGGTCCTTTATGTTCACCACATGCAGCCATATTTCTGCATATTTTACAGGAGCGTCGGATTCGGAGACCTCGAGTATGAGGACCTGAACAGAAATCCAGCTAGCAAATACAGGTTGTATATTATGTTTTCCCATGATTCATCATGTGGTGCTGACACCTGAGGCCAGGCTTGTCTTCGGGTTTTTTTTTTCTCCCCCTTCTCTTTAATTATTTTTGGATGGCTCTGGAGGAAGGCAATGTGGAAAAGGTCCTGCATTTAGATTCATTTTCAGTTGAAGTGAAATGAGAGACAAAGCCATCATGACTTCCACAGATAAACTGCAACCTTCTATTAGTTTTTTAATAATAGTGACCGTGAAATTCGTTTAAAATTCCAAATGATTTATTTACATCGAAGTCAATGTGCCTGAACAAATGCCTGAAAAATAATCTGTTTAAAAATGGTATCTCAGCTTTTATTGCTTTTTTTTTATTTAAAGGAATCTCCAAAAAATGCAGAGGAAAATGACTAAGCCACATTTTCTCTTTATAAGGCTGCCTCATAAAAGCATCTCCATCATAAAACCCAGTGCTATTATCACACCAGGATACTTCTCTCCACGACCAGCTCAGTTCATTTGCAGGCTAGCTGGCTAATCTTTGAGCAGGCACTTGACCTTATGAGAACCCCTCATATGTTACAAACCAGGTGAATAACATAAAGTGCAGGAATGCAATTATTCAAAGATGCCTTCTAAAATGACTCCCGTCAGCTAGGGGACGACCTAATACCGGCGTGAGATTGATGAGTCTGTTGCTTGCGGTGAATAAAAAGCTCTTTCGCCCGAAGTCTTTCCCCTGAAGAGGCATCCAATCTGAGACCAACACCTGTTTACGTTCCAGCCCTCTCATTTCCCGGAAAGGTGATGTTTTAGAGCTAAAAGTAACATAGCGAAACAGAAGGGGCAGATACAGATAGAGATATACAAACAGGACCAATGCATTCTCCATATGCGGATATACACTCGCCAGGCACTTTATTATCAGGAACACCTGTATGCCTGCTCATTCATGCAATTAACCAATCAGTCAGTAATAATAATAATAATAATAATGCAGATAAAAGTCAAAAGCTTTAGTTAAGGACATATATAAGGACATGGTGATAAAAACAAAAAAACTCCAGTGAGCAGCAGTCCTGTCAGAGGAAATGCCATGTTGAAAATAGAGGTCAGAGGAGAATGGCTGGACTGGGTTGATCTGACAGGAAGGCTATGGTATCTCAAATAACCACTTTTTACAACTGTGGTGAGCACAAACGGATCTCAGAACACACAACACTTCGACCCCTGAGGTGGAAGGGCTTCAACAGCAGAAGGTTCCACGTTTTGTGCGTTCTGTGATGCTTTTCTGCTCACCACGGTTGTAAAGAGTGATTAGTGTGATTACAGTGATTGTCCTCTGACCTATCTCATCAACAAGGATGGTTTTTTTTTCTTCTCACTTGATGTTTTTTGTTTATTGCACCATTCTGTGTAAACTCTAGAGACTATTGGGTGTGAAAATCCCACTAAAGCAGCAGCTTCTGAAATACTTAAACCAGCCCAACAACCATGCAATGAGCGGAGTCACTGAGAGCATGTTTTTTTTTCCAAATTTTGATGTTTGATGTGAACATTAACTGAAGCTCGTAACCAGTACCTGCATGATTTTATGCATTGTGCTACTGGTATGTGACTGGCTGATAGGATAATGGCATGAACGAGCGTGTGTTAAAGTGTTCCTATTAAAGTGACCGACGTTTCAATTCAGAAATCCGGGACATAAAGCCATGGAAATCTAAGGAGCACCCGCAAAATATGTGTTCCTGAAAGCTGCACATTTAATTTTACTTATTCATCTCATAAAAGAAGTGCACTGGCATGACATGTTCCAAAAGCAATACGATCAGCAGTAACAGCAACTCCCTAAAAGACACCCCATCAAAAAGATATACTATCAGTCGTTTTTCACAGGCATGCGTGCTGAGTATTTTGTAGTCCTCCACAAAGCTCAGCTATCAGATGTGCCTCTAGAGGTAGGTTGTTTAAGGAACAATTAGGAGGGTATACAAAGCCATTTGCAGGCAGTCTCGCTTCCTCGGCTCCCTAACTGGAGTACCTTTCAGGCCTGATTTATCACTCTGTCGCCTTCAGAAGGCAACATAATTAATAGGAGCATGGACTTCTAATTTCAATGACTTCCACAGCAAGTGGATTTCATTTGATTTATGATGGCTGGCGAGTTTGCATTTTATCAGTTCATTCAGTCATTATTTATGCTGATGACCAATTTCAATGGGTCGCTATCATCTAACTCACTACTAATCAAAGAGAATTAGGGTTCACTGCATTATTTAGGAGCTACTAATTTATCTTCAGAACAAGGCTAAAGAATACTTGCAGCCCTGCCTAAAATCCACCAATGACTCCGGAGTTTAAAAAGGCATGATTACCATTAACAGGGTCAACGCACCATGAATGACATAGTATATTCATAGCTATATGGAGAAACTCAACTCCATGCAAATGAAGTGTACAGCACATACAGTACATAGCACTGTTTTTAAGATACAGACAAAGGCAGTCCCTTAACTAGAATTAATTGACTTTTTTAGATAGGATATGGAAGATGTAGTCCTATCCAAGCAAAACAAGAGTTCGGAGTTAGTGCACACAATTTGGAAGTCCATAAAAACATGGCACTAAGTTTTGCAAATAATTAACCTGTTTGAAATGGAAAATTTTACAGTAAGATTAGGTATACCATCTTTTTTTATAACACTAAGTATCATAATAAAATATTGGCAAGCAAGCAGAAAATGTGTGGGCTGTATTGGAGCATTAAGCAGCGGTCATACCAGACACGTAATAAAATCCACCTGGTGAAAGAACCCATGAGAACACGGTACACAAAAAAGGGGTTTACTTCTGGTAGCAGTTCATTTCCCATCCTACTCCATCCCATTTTCCTTTGCGCTGAGTTCATCTAAACCAAGCACAACCCATGAATCCACCAATCTCGGAAGAGTAGGCCAATAGAAAACGATATCCTTTTTCAACATAATGTTTAATCGCTCACAAACAGCAAACAAGTTAGCTAGCAAAAGTTAACTGTATTTCCCCCTCCATAAACACATCACACCAGGACTGTCACCTGAATGAGCTCCAAAGACGAGGTGAAGAGCTGCATCAGGTGATACCACGTCCACTAGAACTTATTCGCACTTGACATTAAGGCATTTGTTTGTAAGTAGTGCAAAGAGACACCAGACACATAATATGCATGGATGATGCCATCCTATTACCTTGTTAGCTTAAGTTTAATATCTCAGTAATATGACTTACTATTATTGCATCTTTACTTTGGTTTTCCAAAGTGCTAACAGGAAATCATCTAGTTTAACTGACAGTCAAACTGGTATCAAGCTCTTTTTCAATGGTAAGGTGAAGATGGTAAATAAAAGTGTTAACTGCTTAGAAAAATAAGATATCATTTGGATAAATGAATTCAATTCAATTTTATTTTATTTACATAGTGCATTTAACAATAGACGTTGTCACAACGCAGTTTTTCAGAGGTGATGAGTAACAGAGGAACCAAACTCAAAAGGGAACCCTGGATAGTGTGATTATAAATCAATATTCTTACAGAATTATCTATTATAAAGTCAAAACAATACTATCTATGTTGAAAGGATGCTCAGTATGAGCATTAGGGACTTGATGATTACAGCAGGAGTTCGTAGATACAAGTCTACAGTATCCAGGTGAAATTATCCAATGAAGAACAGGTGAGTCTTGAACATGAACTGTCTTTAGTAATGGTAAGTGCAGTCTTTAAGATATCCATGTGGGATGATCTAGAGCAATCGTTATGACATCCAAGGAAATTACCGTATTTATGCAAGTTAAACAACCTAAGCATTATTTGACCTTAAGAGAACCCTAACCAATTTGAAAAGAAGTGTATTCAGCGCTAAAATTCCTTTGTTTGTACTTACACTAATATAATTATCCTGAAGTAATGCTTCAGCGATGTTAAATGACATTTATGAGGAAAGAGCTTAATTCAAAAACCCTCATTCTGGCCACAGTGAGTGACACTGTTAATATTCACGAGAACTACCAATTTCGAGCAGAACCAGTTCAAACATGACAGCGGTTTATGACTTAAATCAAACTTGTATCTCAGCCTGCCAAAGATGTCTGGAAAAACAACTGCACTCATTTAAAAGGCCAAAACCAAAGGCCTTGAAAAAACCCCAAACCATAAATTATCTATGATATGCTTTGTAGGTCACAAATCCAAAGAGTCTCCTATAACTAACTAATATTTGAGCCAGCTATTGTAATTCGTCAATGTGCGGCATTCCAATTTGTGGAAACTAAGGAGATCATCTAGCAGCATCTAGAGTGGGAATGAAGCGTCTTGTTCAGCGGAAGTTCAGAGATGAAAAATGCATGCTTCGAAGATTTGACAACAAATCCAGCACTGATGATCAAACTCCATTCGTTACCTGTTCTCTTTTGCTGATCTTGTGTATGATAAATTGCATTTAGTAAAGCAAGGGAGACTAAACAGTCCTGACATGTTTTTATTGACTTGCATGGGACATATGCATGTAATCCTGTTTGTGGGTAAATGTGTGAAAATTGTATCCAGAGAAAAAGATGTGGGCAGCCCACAGGAATCTAAGAACCTGCATTGAGATTTATTGGCAGCGGGATTCTTCGGGGCTTGAGCATTACTCATACTACACGCTCTGTGTCAGAGATTGTTTATAAAATGAGACAGCTTCAGTTGAGACAAAGCTCTGACAACAGGGCCTGAGCCATGTGACATGAGCCCAGTTCACTCATATTCTCCTAACACCTCAGACATTTCGGAAGCCTTCAGCAGATCCTTGATAAATGACTAAGTCAGATAAGACAGCGTGTGCAATTACTCGAGCTCCTGAACAGCTCTCGAGCATCTACATCTACAAAGAGGCCCTGATTTCCCTCTGTCAGACTCGTCAGTTCACTCTGTAACAATGTACAACAAAGAGATCCTCTGCATTTATTCTAAGTCACTTACAAAAAGAGAAAACATACAAATGAGGCTGAACTGGACTATCACTTCGCAGCCAGTACGATCCATTTTGCAAGATCTAGTCAAATAGCTCCAGGCTAATGGAAAAGTGTTTCAGCTCCTTTCAATAAAGAACGCCTATTGGGTTTGACACAAGGCGAGTAATACACCACACACAATAAGTACTGTCTGATGCCAGCCCCTGTTTACAGAAGAGCTACCTGCAGTGACTCTAAAGGCCCCGTGAAGTTGTTTATTCAGCAATTTCCACAGCCACTCATACTTTACCTGCTCTTATTAAGGCGAAACAAGAGAATCACCTTCAGCTTTATTAATGATGGTCCTCCGGTTCAAAGATGCCTGCAAAAATCTCCAACATCTGTTTGCTGCGCTCACTTCTCAGTGGGGCTGCAACTATTTCTCATGCTTAATGATGCTCATCCACTCTGCAAGTTTTACGGACAAATGTGTCTTCGGTCACATTCATCATACTGAATGAGTGCTTGTGATGAGGCGAATGCTGGCCTGCTTTGCTCTTTCTACTACACTTTAACAAATGACAACCTCCTCTACATGTTTTTCATTTGTGAGATGTATGTGCAGATGTGTGCGTGTGTATATATATATATATATAAAGAGGAGCTGGCCGAGGAACGGGTGGTTTCAAGGGTAATCATCAATGACGCCTACCCAGGATCCTCATCAAAAGTGACCAGAATACCACAGGACCACTAAAACATCAATTATGTAATGCCTTTAGGAGAGCTATCCAGAACCATGTCACTTCCGTGGCAGATGTTCAAAACCCTGATGATAGGCATTATCTTCAAACTGCCTTTTCAATTGTGTTCAGCTTCACTACTTGTACAGAACAGGAGCACATCCCCAAGGATGAACATGAAAGGCCTGTGCAAGTGTGTATGGACCAAGAATATGTTCTTTTGAACAAATAACACATTAGTCATACATCTCATCCCTGCAGTTGAGCCTAATAAACAGGGCTGCGTTTGATCTGCAGCTGGTTATGAATTCAGAGAGTGAATGGCTCAAACAGATGCACGCTAAAATATCAGGACACGCCGTCTGCTTTCTCAAGCATGGGAATCAAACTACTCTGCACAGTTCCAGGGAAATCTGAAATATAGTAAATAAGCCCTAAATGGGGTCATTACAGTAAAAGGCTGCATCAGAAGCTGTGGCTACCAAACGACCATGGAGAAAGTGTTATGGTAACACTGGAGGGAATAATCGAGGGAACACTACTATCCCACATCATAATTATAGCATAGTGCACTGAATAAAATACATTGCTACACCACAGGCATGCTGAAATAAGCATCATCATCTGGAAACCTTTTAAGCTTGTTTTATAAAAGTAATCAATAAAGGAAGTTGTTTCAAGTTGTATATTGAAACTAAGACTTTCATGAACAGGTTTGTTAAAAATCCAAATTATAGTTGATCCAATCACAAAATTCTAGAAAGTCAGAGATGTTTCGTATGGATCAAAAGCAGAATTAGCTTTATTCGCCAAGTGTGTGCGCAGACACACAAGGAATTTGTTGTGGTTGTTAAGGTGCTCTTGGTACATACATGCATACATACATACAAGAAAAGCCAAAACAGTTAACCCCTGTACTAATCTTTTTACTAACCTTCGTACTAATCGCTTTTACCATACTCATGTGGTATGACTTAACTCATGCGAAATCTTATGACTTTGCAATTATGACACCATGTGGCTTTAGTTACGTAAACTGAATGACTGCTGTGTCTGTGTAAACCACAGTTAAAGCTTGCTTCCTGAAAGGGTGACTCCGAATCAACTTGTGCACAGGAGTCTCTGTACGTGTTAAGGGTAAAGTTGTAACAAATATTTGATCAACTTAAATTAACAAATGGTAGTATTAAACCTCTAACATCTTTGACCTTCTTCATTTCCAGACAGCGTGCTGCACCTTCCTGACGTGGTGCAGCGTCCTTCAAATCTTTTTCCAAATGGCACTCGAGTTTTTATATTTCACTATAGATATGTAGGTACATTCGGTTAAAACCATGGAACCAACTCAAGATGGCATATGAAAACATCTGAAGTGTGGGTACGTGGTAATGCTCAGCGGAGTCTATGCAAACATGAAATAGCCAGAAGAGCACAGCTTACATGAGTGAGCACCTAAAGAGGAAATGTCATAGCGATAGTGCTTATGAGAGCTCTGTAAAGAGAGTAGACCAGTATTAGCCTAGTTTACAGCCACTGTCTACTCATTTCCATAATTAGCTCCTGATTGTTATCGAAAGCTTCTCTGCTGAAGATTTTGCTTTCAGTCAAAAGATTCTGGCTGATGTGACGTTAATCGGACGATGTTTAACGGAGTCAGTCAGTGCTACCAAAATCATAATTTACTTACCTGAATCATAATTTACAGCTAGCACAGTAAAACAATAAGCAAGCTGTATTTTCACCTGATTAATGCACTTTTATAATACTCACTTCTCATTATACGTGGTCACACTGAAGAGCCAAGACAAAGTTTTTCACATTTGTATAATAAAATCTCACAACGGAATAAATGTAAAAGTCATCTGACCTTGCCAAGATTCACCAGACCGTAAATAGTTAACAGGCTGCTTGTAGCTATGTCATAGTAGACAATAAATATAAAGCATTTTATTAAACCTGCACCAAAAAATGGCAATGCTATCTGGTATTTCACCTCCACGAGAACTATGCTGATAGAAATATGTACAAAATACACCAGTATGCCTCATGAAGGTATTCATATTGGTACTTGCACTTTCTAGCACTAGCACTTCACAAAGTTGTTTACACTGCAGAGGAGTCAATGCTGTCAATCATTTTCCAATCTCACACACCCACACGTGCAGAAAATAGGACTTTTGTAGGTTTTAATAATAATTAAATTGAACTGAAGTCTATATATTTCTTAAATGTTTATTTATTGACATATCTTTCATATCAATTTGTTTTTAATCATGTTACCAGAGTCTTTAACAACGTTGTAAGAGGCACAACTGCTGATATAATTATAGCAGTGCCAATAAATTATTATCTTTTTCTTATTATCTATGTTTTAACCCTCTCCAAGACACCAGGTACAATCTGAATAAGCTTCCTATGGTGTCCCAGTCTGCTAGCTAGCGTTGTTGAAAGGCTGAAATCGAATGCGAGCAAATCGGCATGTAGGAAGTCCGCCGTTGTTTGCCGAGACCACAGATTTTAACACATGCGCTGTTACAGATATAAGCCTCTTTTGTCATTCATTCCCCTGTTCTTTCATTTGTCCTTTATCATTCATACCACAAAACTACCAACATCACACAAGGTAGTCATATTAATAAGGGTGTAAGTACAGTTCTTTAATAAGCTGAAAAAAGCTGACGTTATATCACTCAAGCCAGCATTTTGGCCACCCTTATTTAGCGTTCGGCATGGATAATTTGTAATTTATACAGTAAACATGGTCATTGTTTGAAAAAGGTGATTAAGTATATGCTTTAAGCTCTTATTCTCTATTCTTATGCTCTATTCTACTATTGGCTTTCTGTTATTAAATCATTATAATGATTTATCAGAATATCCCGGCAATTATTAAGCAGAATATTCGAAAACCAAACTAATCAATAGTCGTAGCCACAATAGATAGTCTTTGTTGGCTGTTTTGGAAGTGTGAAGATGGACGGCATTAGTGAGCAAAGCTTATGTAACATGTGCTTTTGTTAATACTAACAGTCCAGCAAACAGCTGTGAACCTCAACTGGACTGAGAGGAATAAATCATAGCTTGGTAGGCAAAACAGACACAGCATGAAGTCTGGCCCATAGCTAAAATTCTTCTGACAAGCATAAATGGGGAACAGCTATTTATCCACATCTCTAAAATCCCCTCCCTTCGCTGGGCCGCTGGGCTACTGGTTTATCCCTGAAGTCTTGGAGACGGTTGTATGATGTCACGTCTCTTGTAAGTTATAATTATAAACATCACACCTATAGTCCCTGCTAAATTTCTGCACCGTAACGAAAACAAAGTGAGGTGTTTATTATCCCGTCTGTCATTGCGCCCCAGTCCAAATACGTCCAGCTTGATCATCAGGATTTGTGGTTGCTTGTACACATCATTAGAGCAATCTGTCTTCCAGTCATGGTGTGGTGTGAACACTAATGAAACATTATGAAGTGTATTACAGCAGGCATGTGGTTAAAGTAAGAACCTGGACCTTACCCACGATATGACACCATCAAATAGCAAAGGAAAATGTGAGATAGCCACTGAGAGTAGGGTTTTAACAACTAACCGTATATGTCCTGAGCAAAGTGTGCTATTTACAGTGCAATGACTATATATATTTATAGCGGGAAAACGACGAAAGCTAATGTAGACTGGTATTCTCTATTGTAGAATATATAATATATTGAAAATTCATAGGAACTACAAGTAGCACAGGATTACAAACAATTCTGTGTTCTCTTTAGTCTAAACCTGCAAAGTTGTGTTTTAATACTGATCATTAGCCACTATCAGGGATTCACTCTCTCAATCTGTTCTGCCTCAGAATCATTAGCTTTTGTTAATCGATGTTGGTTAGTGTCCAGTGTTTTGCTCATTAACTAATTTTTAGTTAAATCATCACCATTTTTTGTTTCTACTATTTATTTTACTTCCCATCAGGAGAATTAGGAATTAGCCAAGCTGCCTTTGCTCTGATAGAGAAGAACCTCTGGACAATGTTTGTACAGCGTGGTATAAGATATACTTATTATTTTGTGTAAAGCTCATGCCAGAGGACAGACTTACAAAATCAATTTCCTGCGCTAATATAACACCACAGCCAATAGTAATTTCATTAATTGATGCAAGAAGCAAATTAATTTGCATTTGGTACCATGTGATGAAAATGTTACAGGATTGAAAACCACATTATTCCAATTTTGCTCAGCCAATATACCAACAAAGTTCAGACGCACATTCAGAGCAAATCAGTTTTCAGGCAACCCACAGGCTGCAAGTGCAAGACTGTTATATGAAGCATTTATAATTCATGTGAATTTGACTTAGTGATATGTATAAAGCTCATAAGAATTTTAATGTGGCTGAATCAATAAAAAAAAACTGAGAAGGTTGTTTTCCTTTTTGCAGAAATTATTTCAGAAACTGAAAGAAAAACTTTGAGTCTTGTGCTAAAGAGTTTGTAGGGAAAGTGTGTTAGGGAGGGCTTTTCATCTTTTTTATTTCAATGCCTTATTGATTTTGGTTCGTGGATCTTATAGAGGCTATTAACCAGCCCTACTAGTGGCAGCTCTGTTTTGTCCGAGACATTCAACAAGGGAAAGCATTTTCATTGATCAACATCTTTGCAAAGCATATAGATAAAGATTGATTATAGACTTCCACAAATTCCAATAACAATTAAAGCATAATGAAAAACTGTTACAGGATAAGAACACAATTACAAATGCTTTTAATATTCCAATTGGGGGGGAAAAAATGCACTGCAGCTTTATGCCATGTAAGATATGAAGATAAAATGCATAATCCATGCTATACAATCAGTGCATTACGCATGTAAGTACAACATATTAATCTTTTGAGAAGAGAAATTCATATTTGCATGGGTTATACAAGACTGTAGCTGTAACCTTCCATCATTGTTTCTCTTTAAGGAAAGAAATAAATCGATGCTGAACACTGGCGCAAAGATCCAGCCTTATTCGCCAATGCTGTGGTATAAGCAATGGAAAGAAGTGCGCACAGCAGGGTCTGGATGCTTACTCGCAAAATCCCTCTCCTTTTCATTCTTTTTGTATATTGCATATTGGCAATGCGCACACTGCAGGTGAAACAACTCTCTGTCACGTCTAATTAGAGAGCATTAAGAAGAAAATGGACTAAAAGGAAACAGAGGCTCAGATTGAGAAGGGAGGACATGTGATGGAGAAGAAAAGCCTGTATCTGTATCTCTTCAGAGGCTTCAGACACCATGTTAAGCAGGGTATCCTCCACAGACCAACCATATAGCAGAGAAGACTTTATTTCAGTGTGCTATCAAAAGTACTGAATTCAATGAGCCATTTTTTTTTTTTTTTTTTGAGTATATGTGAGGTGGAAAACCTGTTGGATGTCACGGATGTTCTAGAAAACAGCTACATTTTTTTCCTGCCAATAATACACTTTTTCAAGAGACAAACCTAATTTACCAAAACGGTGAGGAAATGGTTTTACTTTCTACATTGTTTTTGTTTTACTTGCTACTTTCTAACCTCGCCTTGGCTGCCTGCCTGTGAAGATCACGTCTGGTAAGGAGCTAGATTAATAAATGCAGAAGGAAACGTAGTCAGGCATAAATGTGTCTAAAACTTAGCGATGTGCTAGTTAAGTGTGTTTTCTCCTGATCAAGCTTTCGGATAGTTATGTGCTGTAGTGAAATGGACGTAAGAATAATCAATAAAGTCACATTCTGGCTGTCAGATGGTCTGCGATGCTCCTGTGCCATCACGTCATTATCAAAACAAAGAAAAGTGTTCACACTAATAAAAAGACATTGCAAACATATACAGTATGTTACCTATTTTTTTTCAGTATAAACTTTGTTATAGATTTTTATTATATGATTTCTACATTATTGATTCAGTACAGAAACATTTTAGATTCCAAACATTAGCTTTCCAGCACAAAATTAAATGTCACAGAAAAATGTTTGTATGTCAGTAAAGAAAGCAGCAGATTATATAAGAGACACTTTTCAGACAAAATAACATAATGAAGGCTGCTGGGTTTCACTGCAAAAATTAGAAGCTTGTGTGACAGTCAAAGTCTCCAGAAGAACTGTGGCTGCTTCTGCAAGATGCTCAGTAACACTTACAGCTCATTTCCTTATAAAACTGTACACATTGTACCTGAGACTATTTTTTTTAAAGAGAAGGATCGTCACACCAAATATTAACTTTGTTTCATTTATTACTGTTTACTGCTCTTTATAGTATTTTTTTAAATGTAGAAACATTTAATTTCATTATTTTTGAAGGCGTCTTTGCTCTACAGCATTTCTTTGCATGTGCCTAAGACGTTTGCACAGTACTTGTAAGCCTTTGATATTTGGCTGTAATATTGATTTTCCATAAGTAGACTAGGTTGTATATGTACAGATAGGCGTGGAATCTTTCAGTGGAAATAAAATGGAATCTGTAAATGCAATTTTCTCCCTTTTCATTTGGAGGTAATTAGATTTTACTTCTTGTTGAGCTACATACAAAAAAAAAAAAACATACTTCAATTCAGGAATGCATGTTGTTGAGCACACATCACATTGAAAATCTGGATTTTTTTTTTTATTTAAAGTTTGGAAGGTTTTATTGAAATATTTAAAACAAAGAAAGTAAAATTTCAATATCTTGAATATTTGATATTCAAGATTCTGCACTATTTCTATGTTCCTAGCTAATTTGTGATACTGACCATGCTTTACCAAAAATGTCAGATTTTCCAAATACCTAATCTCTTCTACTGAAGCATATGGTCAGAGGACACTCTGATAGACTTCATCTAAAATGGATCATAAGGTTTTGCACAAACTTGCAGAGTCCATGCCAGCTCGAGTGCACACTGTCATTAAAGCAAAAAGGGGACATACAAATACTAATTCTCATAAAATACTCATTCAGGATTCGACTTTTCACTCAAGTAATATAATTTGTAACATTATATATATATATATATATATATATATTGTATATATTGCATTTTCACAAGTGAGCTCAGACTTTCAGTCTCCATTGTATATGGATATCATGCAATATTACTGCCAAATCTCAAAGAAACACAAGTGGTCGTTACAACATTATAACCAATCATCTGAAAAAACAACATCAATATACAGACCACGCAATGCTACGCATGTAACAAGGAGCTAACCTTCAATTCCCATTTTGCGTCTTTAACATCTCACAGCTATTCCACTTTTCCGTAAAAGTCTGAGTAATTCTTCAGCCATCACACCTATTTTCTAGCCTGTCTCACTGACAGAGACTTTGATAGCTCACACCCCACAGGTGTCAATCAGCTCTGATGGACAGTCTGACCCTTCCTCCCAGAGGAAACCCTGACAGACTAACAGCACTCTGACAGTCATCTCAAAGGCAATGGCTTTGTATTATCCTTTACATTATCTGCCGTGCTTTCATAACGATAAAGTGCAGGCTCCAAAGGAACACTAGAACCATAGCTCAGAAATACTGCAGTCTCTGATTATGCCATGTGAGATGAAAGGCATATTTCATTCTGACTATATACCCATTTTTCACTGACACAATACACTTTCCATTCATTACAGTGCACTGTGGACTCGCCTGGATCGGGAAAGGCTTCTTAGAAGTGGTTTTATTTGTCCCTGGTATCAGATTTCTGCTGACTATTTATATGATGATGTATTTATTCTTTTGGACAGGAAGAGAGATTCCTTCCACAACAGGAAAGACACTGATAAGACGTTAGGGATTTGATTATTTTGACCTGAAGGTATTGCATTCACCTAAGTGTAACCACAAGTATGTTCTGGGCAAGATCACAACAGACATGTCAGAATGTCATGTATTATATGCTCCAAAATAGAAACCTATTTATAAATATAATAAATGACTGTATTGTGACTTTAAGTGCTGGCATGTAATTTCCCTCTAACTCCATGACCATATATAGCATCTCTTCCAAATAACCCTCTTTTGTACCATGTAGTGTATCATAATTAAAATTATATACAGATTGATTTTAATCAACAGGCATTTTAATTAACTTTCTTTAAAAGTTTTACATCATAGTTCAAAGAGCCAAAAAACACACAATAAATTTAAGATCGAGATCCACACAAGAATTAGAACAGGAAGACAAGAAGGAAAAGTAATAAAAAGCTCTTAAATCTGCATTTCTGACAGTTGAATGATTTAAAAATTGGAGCAAAGCAATTCCTCCCGATAGAGATCCACTCCCCAGGATTAGCCCTGCTGACGGCGCTAACCCAGTCAAAACCACATTTCTTCATCCTCATGTTGATTAATGAAGGTGGAGTGCTGATGATTTTTACATGATGTAGAAAGGCCTGTGCAGGCCAGCCAAGTGAAGCCTGTTATTCTGGGCCCTGCTGAACTCAGCATCCCACCAGAATGAACCCAAAAAGCCGCCTTTTCACAGCACAAACAGAAGCCTGTGAGCACAACTCACAGCTTGTGTGGAAACAGAGTTGAAGGGTCATGTAAACTTGCAGGCGAGGCGAAGGCTTGGAAGAGAAAGGCAAAACAATTGTCTCCTCAACCCGGGGCTGTGTTCGCATAGAGATCTGGCTGGCATAGCAAACACCTCTGTATCCCCTGACAAAGCTGAAAAGCAGAGGGGAGAAGTAGGCCTTTACAACATGACACTCTATTTAGCTGTTGCCAAATCAGGGCAACATCATGGAGCACCTCGCTGCACGGTGGAAGGATGATAATGGCACCACAAGGCCTCAGCTGCACACATGAGCCATGAATTTCTTGGCTTGTCATGAGCACCTCTCAGATGTGCATCAAGGATCACATGCCTGGCTTAGGTTTTCTGGATTGTTCCAACAAGCACTAGCGGGATTTCCAATTTTCTAGTCTGCTGCCTGGTTGCAGGAGTTCAGCGCCGAGTTTAAGAGGACGTACATGTTCTCAGAGTGTGGGCACAAAAGGAGATGTAAACCATGAAACACAACCATTCTATAAAGCTGCAGCTTTTCCACCTACAGAAGCAGTGTTGGGTTAAACTATCACTTTGGTGGCTTGGCTGGGCTTATGTGGGTTTCACTCCGATAAGTACCATTATTCCACATGAAAGAGCTTTATAATGGATAGAGCCATTAATGTGAATTTCGTTACCACTTGTATCTAAATCACATGATTATGGAAAGAATGCCTAAGTAGAGGAAAAGAAAAAAATACAGTGTCACTGCCAAATAATAATTCATTTTTAAAACAAGAAGACAGCTCAGACTAGGGGATTCAAAATAAAAAACTCACCAGCCCTTTCTGGTAAACAGCAAAGTTATGTTTAAGTGAACTTTGAGCCTCTATTACTGTGTCAAAGCTCAAAAGAGAGAGAGAGAGAGAGAAAAAAAAACATATGAATCCATCCACCCACCATCCCCAGAAAAAAAAGTAAAGAAAGCTGCATTGAGACTGCAACTACTCAGCCAATCAAGGAATTCCTTCACCACCACAGCACCCCAGCACAGGTGAGGGTGAACCAGTAGCTCCTGAAATAACTCAGACCATGTCTAAATATAAAATAAAGGAAACCTGGATTCATTTTCCTCCGACAAATCTAAGATTGCATAATATGCCACGCCAGAAACAAAACCTAGGGCTAGATATTTACCTTTCACAAGACAAAAGGTATACATTATATCAATATAGTCATTATATCAATTTATTCCTGTGTCAAAGGTATGCTCAAGACTGTCTATTTCAATGAAACCCAAAAGAACCATCATTGGAAAGGGTTTTGTTGTATATTACAACTCAGCTACCAAAGCAAGACAAACTGGTATCTTCCCCTCACAGAGGATATGAAGTGTAAAAACAATATGGATGGTGTAAAAAATCCCCTAAAATCTCAGTAATTTGTCATTTATGAAATAAAAAAAGTGCTTAGAGGAGACATTCTGAAAATAAAAGCCGTCCTTTCTTCTGCTCAGAGATGACTTGCCAAGCTACACCTCGCAAGGCACAGCTCCCTTAGGCACTGAACTAGCAAACACAGTTTGATCTGCTGTACTTTTGGATTTGCATCTGGAGGGCTGTTCCTCATGGTGACAGTCCCGGAGGGAAGATGAGAGTATCGCATTCTGTTCACTGCGCTCCATCACGCCATCCGGGCCATATGCTCTCTGCTCAGCTGGTGCCACACTGCTGCCATCTCACCAGCCTGCTCTGGCTACTATTCACAACCACTGGCTGCTCTACTCCCAATCCGCGAGGGCATAAAACCCGACATACAGACAAGATAGGTGAGAAAAGCTCCCTAATATGTTTTGTATAATTATGGTGGTCTTCCATAAACTAAAAGTCATGTTTACGTAATGCTGCATATTAAGGAGAGGTTGCATATAAGGTATGCTGCATGGTATTAGAGAAAGGGTAATTGGGGTTAGATTACTGGGGTAGGAGGAGTTCTGTGATCCTGTGACAGTTTGGGAACACTGCACATAGAGGACCCTCAGTGTGGCCAGACATGCTCATCAGCGTGGGTGTGAAATTCAAACGGACTGATCCAGGGCACGTTCAGGATTACACCATTCCCCCTCCCTTTGTACCCATTCCTAAGCACAATAGGCTGCCTGTGAAGGAACTGGAGTGAGCCATTAGTTGTGCTGAAGTGTTGATTCATAGTTGCTGTGGGAAAAGGAAGGATCCGTCGGGCTCAGATTACTCAGCTCACCTGGCTAACCGGGGCCTATAGCAGCTCCCTCAGCACGTCCCTAATGCTAGCATCAAAAACTCTGAAAGCAATGGGATATGTGGCTAAAGTGTATAATGACTCAGGATTAGCTGAAAGCAACGCCATATCTAGAGTCAGAGCACATATTTTGATTTGTGTCAGCAATGGTGATTGCATTGCAATCTCAAGCAGATGGAAAGAATGAAGTGAATATAATCAGCATATTGAGAGAGATTGTATTGTCTATTAATGTCTATTCTGTATCATATAGAATGTCATATCATATACCATATAATTACCAAAATCTATACAACTGAACGGATCTGCAGTGAATTTCATAAAAATGTAACAAAAACATGATCTTAAACTGTATTATTTATTATTTTAATGATTTCCAATTATGTTCTATTACTAGTATAGTATACAAAAAAAAAAGGGGGTGGGGGGGGTGGGGGGGGGGTTAGGGGTTGGCTGCCCCACAAAGTGCATTTGTCCTGGAGGCATGAACTTACTTTATTCCCACACTGTCAGAATGCATTTTTGTTCTTGTCTATCCGACTCAAACACGCTTGTCAATCTCACACTAGCGAGAAAACACTGAAAATCGGCCCTCATAAATGTATAGATTTAGAGGCCTGGTAGTGGTGCAAGGTTTACTTGTAGGCTATAAATAAGAAACTGGTGGAAGAACAGTGGGGAACAGGTAATGACTTGCTGCTCTTAAGCTTGGTTGAAGGTGCAAACGCTACAGGATTTATAAAGTCATGATCAGTTCCCGGGAATTAGTGTACTTGCTTTTTTATCCACCAAGTACTCAACCTCTGAAAATGACCAAAATACACATCTCCATATAACGCCTACCTGCGAATAAATACCATGGAGCATTTCTGCGGGTGGCCTCCAGCCAGTGCATGCAGCAGCCGCTGATGCAGATTTGTTTGGTGTTTGAACACGGACGAGTGACAACAGCAAAACGTAGCTCTGTAAAGTGCATTTAAAAATAAAGTTTTACCATTTTGAGTTAAAAGGCTACTGATAATATATTGATAGAGGTATATTGATCAAAGTATTTAAGCACTTGAGAGCAGCAATTAACCACATCAATCTCCCATGTGCATCTTTCTCGGGGCTGACGTCAGTCAGCATTAGGTTTAATTACGCAGTGGTGCTAACTGAGAGAAATGTGCTTTCAGTTCAGCTACATCACACAGCCCTGACACATTGCTCAATAGGGCCTTAAAGAACAATGCAGCCAGACCCATCGACCACCTTTCCTAGCCAGTCAGGGGTATCATTTAACCAAGAGTGATAATTAGATGCAGAATTTACTGAAAACTGTCAATGGCCATGCCAATAGAAGGACTCTCAGCATCCATCATTCTGCAAATCAATGCCAATTTTCGTCTATGAATTCAAGAAAATGATAGTGTTCAAATAAATGGCCAAAGAAGGAAACATGAAACTCCTTGGGGAGGAATGAAATGACTCAATTTCTCCCCTCTTCGAGCTGTTGGACGACTGGCTCGCTCAATAGTAAAGGTCACAGAACATTATGGGAGAATATCTCCCAAACAAGATGTAGAACATCACAGGGACATGACAGCAAGCTCAGCTTGGCCTAAGATACAGCATGCCTATATATATCTCTGTACCGACAGATTCAAGGGCAGGGTCAGTGGGTGCTAGACTCAGCAGGAGCTGAAGGTCAACAACATGGTGCGGACATTAAAAATGAATGTAACTGCTGCATCAGACTGAGCAAATGACCAGTGGGTGGGTGATGTTAGTGGTAATCTTCAGAGAGGTATAAAGATCAGTGGGGCACTGTTTTTCTGTAAGAAAATGAGAAGCACTTAGCCAATAACGAGAGTCTAATGAAGATCCTTTTAACCGCATGCGAGCTCCAATTGGAAAAACATTTGTCTTAGGAAAACTCTGATTAATGCATGACTTCTATTGTAGGCTCGCAACTGATGAAATCTGCTAACGTAACATAACGATGCAGTTGAATGATAAAATGATGTGGTGGCAAAAGCAGTGCCACATCCCATTAAAGTTATGTGTGAGCATTTTATAGATTCTGCAGTGTGTATAGGTTTTGGCAGTGGAAACGCAGTACTTCATTTTGCCTGACAGGCCATTTAATACCACATAATTACAAATCCCTCACAGGCCAATTACTTTCAACTTACAAACATTTACAAAGACGTCTAAATGTAACCCAAACTTTATAGTCTGAATAAGCTAAAGTCTGACCTCAATAACTGTCTCCCATCATACAAGATACACGGTAATAGGCATTCATATTATAACCTAATGGAGCAAAAATATATGACCATTTCATAAGTTAGAAATTCATAGGCTAAATATGTATCCTTATAGCGATTATGACATTATGAAGTCAGCGCTGCCTCTTTTTTTGAAGAGGTGGAGGCGGAAGTAGCTAGGTTTATGCTAAACTATCATAAGTGTCATGGTTCTTAATGACGTGATGAGCAGACAGGATTCTTTATGGCCTCAGTCTAGACTGGGTTGTACCCCATGACAGGCAGGTAAATGAGAGCAGGAGAGTATTCATCAGGGGCTGGAAAGCCGAGAGCAGTCATATTTAATCTTTCCGACTGCATCCTTACCATCAGCTCTCTACTGACAGTGGCAAAAGAAAATGATTTGTGCAGATCAATCACTGGCTCATCGGAGGCCAGTCATAGCTGCTGCATGTTTAAAAGGCACCACTGACAGACGCTCTCCTACCACCTGATTAAAGGCTTGCGATGTCTCGCTAACCTTTCGTTTGAGGGATGATTGTCGCTGAGTGACAAATACTTCTTGGTTGCGGTGCAAGGCAAGGATTTTGACATTCAGATTCACCAGGCGCACTCGGGAACAGATGTCACTATTGGCAAGGATGCTTGACAGCAACAGCCGGTACGGCAGAGCTCAAGGGGCCAGGAAACAAGCGCTTACTGGCCCCCTACGCTGACAAGACTCACAACAAGTGCGTGCTTTTACATCTCGGGGCCAGCCCTTGCCTTTCCCTGGCTTGCAATTACCATCAAAGAACATCTGTTTGCCATAGCCCTGTTTGCCCAGCACTCACCTTGACCTGTCTTTCATTTACACACCGTGAATGAGGGAGCAACAGTGTGGGGAGGGTGCAAGTTGTGTGTCTTCTCTACTCGAGGCTGACACACGCGTGAACACATGTCCCCACCCACTGCTGGGTAAACGGAGCCCAGCGCTTAATGCTGTGCCTAATGTTCTAATGTCATCTCTGCTGGCAGCCATGTAAAAGGGAAGTGGTGGTAACAGATAGGATATCAAAGTCAATACCCTGTTGTGCTAAGCTCATCCCACTGTCCCTCTGAGCTGCCAGCTCTCTGAAAACCCAACAGAGCCATCAGACACTACCCATCAGGCAACTTGATACATGGCTAGCAAGCGCAAGAAAGAGAGCAAGAACGAGACAGACAGAGAAAGAGATAGACTGGGCCAAGACATTCAACTCCCAGATGCAGTCGAGGGGGTAAAGAGCTCTGCTGGAGAAGAATTAGGGCAAAAGGTATTGGTTAACATTAGCATTCTGACCTTATGTGCCATGTACTTAACGTTAGTCAGGACTTGATCCATGATCTGACACATACATAATAACTGAAGAAACAGTATTTAGGAGTTTTACAGCTGTCACTTTCTGCGATTACAGATAAATAAAATAGAGGTAAACATGGGTAAACGTGAGAAGTCATCACTCAGAGATTGCACTCTATTTCACGTACATGAAAACATAAAAAAATACAGTTATTGATTGAAAACAACTACATTATCATGTTGATTTTTGCAATAAAGGATTCTTCCAGGCTCCATCCAGGACTAGGAAGCTCTAAACATATAAATGGTGCAAGATCTAAGCATTAGTTTATACCTGTCCGATAATAAATTCCTTACACATTTCCAGCCATTTCTTGTGGACCATATTAGCACATATTGTCTGCGGGTAGTCCTAGATTAATGGCAGTTCCTGGGAGTTAAGTGCCTATAGTGCATGCCAGCTTCATTCCTATTTAATACTGGCAGTCAATTAACACTTTCAGAGGAAATATAACACCTCGGAGATAAAAAGCAAACTAGAACACAGGATATTTTGGCACTCGCATATATAAGAGACAACACTGATCAGTTCCACTTGGCTGGGTTACTTAGCTTTAAAAAAAAAATTAAAAATCATAAGGTTTTTCCTCTAAATATTTAAGAACAATAAAAATATGTGTGCAGGATATACCTAAAACACACAGATGAAGAATACAGTCCTAAATAACATGTGCTAACATATAAGACACGATCCTTTCTGCATCCAGGTTCAAGAAAACGACAAATTGGAAGTGATTCTCACGAATGAAAACCAAATGCTCAGAATACAAATGGCATGTCCTTATGATATGTTTTAAACACTAAGCTCTGTAATTGTTAAAAAAAAAAAAAAGCACATAATTTTGGAGGAACATGAGAATTGTGTGACTCAGTAAACCGTTATGCAAAAGCTGCCGTGCAATACGGCTCATGCTAGCTCTGCATTTGTTTGCAATTATCCCATATTTTTTTCGAAGTGAACACTTCAGAATGAAACATTTGCTCATGTGCTTGTACAGATGTTGAATATGACTGCAGTAGCCCTGCAGGAAGAGAGCTGCTCTTTGTGTTCCCCTCGCTGTACTGTGACCTGTCATTTACAGCTGCTGTTCAACATCTCCGGGGTTATTGTAAACTGTGACTTTCATCACTCAGTGGTGCTACTGACAAATCCTAAACAAGATCGAAATACATTCAGCGTGAATGGCACATGGATTTTTAGATGCTCGGCTAGGTTAATGTTAATGCAACCTGTGCAATCACACAGTATGTACAGTATCACAGCAACATTAGGATAGGGAACTGTTCCACTCTATAGCTAAGCATACATATACATACCATATCTGGGACAGAATTCAAACTCGGTCATTTTCTAAATCTGGGAGGTATTTACAAGATAAAACTTTCCGTAACTGAGGAAAATAAACCTAACACATGCTTGAGATCATTATGCAGTGATTTATGATTTCCTGTTATAAATATGTACACTGTGTGCTGTAAAAGGTTGGCATTAATGAGCTATGAATATCCCCTCTCAACAGTAAAACACATTCTTTGTTAACCACGACTGAATCATCATTAAGTTTAACAGGTTTTCCGAAGTGCATTAGCTTCAGTGGCAGCGCTGCATGGGGGAGCTGAAACCACTCACACGATGCTGGAAACAAGGCTGTTTAGGGGCTTTTTTTTTATGAAGCGCACATGTACAAGAAACTTTTATAAAGTAACGCTGTGAGAAATGATATTCCCATGGAACACAAACATACAAACCAATCCTCGGAACGTTACACAAAAAATACAAACGCGCACTCGCAATACTCGTATACAAGTGGCTAGTCATACCATCTTATCGATGTCAGTCAGTGTAGCGGGAAGCCAGCAGCTCCTATAATTTCCCCCCTGGCTGCTATCAGCCCAGCTTCAGTTCAAAAGCAGAAGCACGGATTGCACATCACATCACAAAAAAACCCACCTTGGGTGATAAAGGCACTTATAACCCTACATATATTTATGGATACCATTAAAAACAAAGCCACTATAAAGAAAATAGCTGACTGTGGACTAAAAAGCCCGAAGGACCCAATTTCCTCCTGAAGCACCTGATGGACACTGTGACAAGCAGATTGCTTTCCAGCACCAATTTTTGGAGCATGTGAAAAATGGGGCTGCATGCAGGTATGTGGTCCAAGATGACTCATAAATCTTCCTTTATCTCCTCGCTGGTGTTAGCAGAAAAGGATGAGTTGCTTTTTTTTCCATCTCATTCACATGTCTATCTGTCTGTTATCCGTGCCCTTGAGCAAAGATTACTGATGCCCTCCCTTTGATATATGACACATCGCACAGTGCAGCTTTTCATCCAGTGAATTAACCCAGAAAAAAAAAAATGCAAACCTGACTGACATCAGCTCCCAGGCTTTTTCACAATTCTTTTGTGTTCATCGTGAACCCCCCAAACCACCGCCCTCCCCCCAAACCTAATCTATATATGCACTCCCCCCCAACCTAATATTGAGCAGACGAGGCAGAGAGCATTATGGGTACCGAAGTTTGGTGGCAAATTGTTTATCTGACCTCGGCACATCTCTGGATTGTATAATTTGCTGTGTGTCATCTCTGTGTCATCGTCATAGCAGATTGAGCCCGATGGCTGGGTCGACTGTTTCTGTTATACAGTATATAGAGCCTGGTGCTGTATAATAATGCATTACATATTTATATCATAATTGAAATGTATTTACGCTCTTGAAAATACAGATACACACATACACACTGATCAGCCATAACATTAAAACCACCTACCTAATAGTGTGTAGGTCCGCCTTGTGCTGTGAAAACAGCTCTGTATATATCACACTGTATATATATTTATTTATATATTTATATATGGCTTTGCATATTACACATAATTACCATAATCCAAATTCTAAATATTTCTGCCAATAAACTTAAATAGTTCAAAATAGGACAATTATTTAGCAATTTATTGTACGTAGCTTTAACAATTGCTTCAATTAGACTCATTTAACAATGACTAATGGCACTGACCACTTTTTTTTCATATAGAGAATGTAAAAAATGATACATTAACCAATTACTAGAATGTCTGTACCCTACATAAAAGAGAAATATTATTTATCCTTTAGAGCATGACTTCATTAACCTATTTCTGGTCCTTATTTATATTTAGAGGCTTAAATGGAACTAAACAAATTGCATCTACTTTAAGCTAACTATATGTGTATTTATGCAGGGTAGAAGGCAATACAATGGTCTACAAATCATTATCAAAGTTAAAGGAGAAGTCATAAATAAAATATTACGCCACTGGGGAAGTGCAGCAACCCATTACTATAATGGAAGTGCTCATGATCTATTTCATTAACATGCAGTCTTCAACCCAAATAAATGTATTCTTTGCCCTATGAGAGCAAATCCATTTAGAAGACTGAAAATGTTAATATTCTTCATCCTAAACTACGAGCGTGACGCGCCAGGCTTAAGAAGTGTGCAGTGGATAATTCTCAGTGGAGGGAATTCAGTAGAGAAAAAGAAAATCCCAAGAGAACCGAATACAAAAGGAAAATTGAATTTTTTTATATAACCCATCCCATTACACGTATGAGTTACGGTAACAGCATCATACATTTGCAACATTACAACAGTTAAAGTGATTATAAATTGTTGTATCACCTTATTGTATACGTTGTAAACCTGTAGATGTCGTATATATGTGGTTAAAACACATACAGATGCTTATCAGGTGGGAAAATCTGGTGACAAAAATGATTATGACAACTATATCACGATAATAAACTCACGGTTTTACAAGGTGAACCACTACGCATAAACAGGAAATGTTAGGCGAGCCTTAACGATGGTGAACAACATAAACTATTATTAACCGTCATGACAGCTTGATTGAACTCATTCGAATGGCTGGCTGCTCAAGTAAAGTGAACTGGCTGAAAGTCTGCAGGTGAGGAGAAGCGGGTGACCTCAACGTTTCCAAATTATAATTTGACAAGCACTATTATATTAAACAGCCATTCTGTAATATCATATTTCTCCGGTGACAGCGCATTGGACAGCCTGCTGTGAAAGTTTGCAGACATAACCTTTTGTCTGGCTGGGCCACCACTTTGCCCAAATCAATTCGCCATCAGCGTCTGTACAACTGGCAACTCAATAACTTTATTACATTTGTTATATTGAGCTCCATCTGGCCGGGGTCATTTGCCTTTTTTAATTTAGTCGTCTTCTGTTCTCTAATTTGTCTCACATTTACAAATGGTTCCGACCGCTCCACAAAGCTGCACGCCGTCAGCTGTGGGAAATATATTTTCATACAAATATGCCAGCAGTCGGCAGCCATAAATTTGCTGAGCGGCGTTATTAATAGATAGTAACAGATGTTTACTGATTGTTGATTACCAGTCATGTTGACCAGAGAAATCTGTTCATAAATGGAATGGAATTTATTGTGCACCAGAACATGGCTCTCTCCTTGGCAGGACGGAGCACGCTGCCAAGTCTCTGTGTAGTGAATCAGCAAGACAAAGTCGCCTGCCTTTTCCTCTGAGGTACAGCAGCATATGTTCCACTGCTGAGAATGGCACACACATGCAGGGGACAGCACGCCATGGATTCATGGCACTGTTTAGGCCTTATTTGTGTCCTGTTCTCTCTGTGTGAGAGGAAACAACTGTTTGGCCACTGACATCTTGTACAGCAAAACAAATAGTTGCAGAGTTATGGCGTGCCACTCACTTGTCACTCAGCATCAACGTCTGCAGCCAAGCTCGCAATTAATCTTTCAGTAAGTGGCGTGGCAGGTTTGACTACTGAGAGGAATGTTTGCCAAAGGTTACCCTATGCCTGAGCTCTGCGGCACAAGGACATTATTATAGATGCTGCAAAAAGTGCAACATGTGAAGTTCACCTGTTCTGCCACTCCATCATCCTACACTGTTGCTTTGAGATGGAAATCATAGCTGTCACATACCCAACTCATGTGATGACCTAAATCTCAAGTTCACTCAGACAGGTAATAAATAAGCACTGGAATATGAGAAACCAGGGCCAAGTTATATTAATGTGGTAAAATGATAGCATGCGGCAACCTTCAGCCAACAATCTGATATCTACATGCGTAGAAGTTTAACAAGGTACACTCATTTTTTACAAAGTGGAAAAGTGGATGCCTCTTTGGTGAAAGGACAAATTCAAGAGAGGAAAAAGTCTAAAGAGCACTGCTGAATCAGACAGGCTCTGGAGAGCAATCATATCTGTGCACAAGTTTTATTTACAGCCCTAGCAAAGGCACCGAGTGCACCACACAACAACTTGCAAACACTGACAAGTTATAAAACTTTAAGTGAGCTGTAAATAGCTCTGTCATTCCATCTGCGGTGTTATATTTCCAGTACATGTTATCCGGCCAATGCGAAATCTTTATTCTTCCCAAAATGGCATTGAGGGACACAACAGATAAATTACAACCTGACAAGAGCATATGACCAGTTAATCAAATAAACAAGTTTTGTTTCAAAGTTTTGGTTTTGTTTTTGAGGATGGGAGGTGGTGTTCAGAATTGCTTTGCTATCATTGTAAAGTTCATGCCAGGCCCTGGGAACAGCATGTATCCTCTGATACATTTTTACAGTTGCTTCACCTGCCTGATATCCTTCAGCCATTTCCTTCAGAAGCTGTCAAACACGCCAACTATAATATATGGCCCTTCCAATGAGAACAGCTGTAGCCATTCTCTGTGCTGCCTCTTGTACCTTGTCCTGCATGAAATAATACATCAAGATTAATTGATTTCCTGTCACTCTCAGAGAAAAGAAAATTAATTTTCATGTATCTTTTCCCCTAACCCAGCATATGAATTTTGTACATGGCAAGTAATTTAAGTTTTTTAATTATTCATGAGTGCAAAAAACATGATGAAGTGGGCTGCTGATCGCCTCGAGGCTGCAGTTCAGGCCTGCATCTGCACCCAGACAACAACAGCATATCCTAATGCTTGTATTAATAATATATGTATGTACATACATCTTAGTTCAACAGCCATTTCTCCAAGTACAGCCTGGGCGTAGAG
Organism: Pangasius macronema; assembly: GCA_037577455.1. NCBI lineage: Eukaryota > Metazoa > Chordata > Actinopteri > Siluriformes > Pangasiidae > Pangasius > Pangasius macronema. The sequence goes on from CM074947.1 coordinate 17,110,718, forward strand.
CGTCAATAGGCACTGGTTTGAATAATGTGATTGCTCGGCTTGGGTTGTAGGCCAACACACACAATGGTGACCATTTGGGAAAGAAAAAAATAATCACAGCGATCTGGTGTTAATCCCTCCATTCCTTTGTGCAATTACCATTGATCATCAAATACCATGACAATCTGTAGCCAACAATGCATGACATAGAAAGCTTTAATTAAACTAAGCATGTTTTCCTGTAATCAATTTGCAAACTTAGGATAATGGAATAAAAAATAGGTTCCTTCTAAACATTTAAGCAAACATCAGTTTGCCTACGAAGGAAAAAAGTGTGAGCCTCGCCCAGAAACGAGTCAGCTAGACTCCTAAAAACGGAGGTAAGAATGATTGAGAAGCTCTCAGGAGTGCTTAAGTAACCATACACTATCCGCAATACCATCCGCCGCATAAGCGAGCAGTTTAAAAGAGCAAGGCCAAGTGGAGGATGCCATCTCCCTGCTGCCAGAGCCCACAGAAAGCCTGTCAGCCTGGCCAGCCTGAGATTGATGTGCAAGCTGCGCGTTGTTCCTCGGCATTACATGTGACATGACAACCATGATGAATGAGAGTCAATTATGTTCAGAAATAGGCTGTTTTTTTCTAATATGTTGCCACCAATCACCAGCATGAGGTCTGTTCAGGAGGAGGCTGTCTTAAGAAAATACACCGCATGAAAACTTGCTCAAGTTCAGGGACGTAACCCGGAGACTGCATGCAGCCTGGTGCCTGTGCGACAGAAAGCGCGGAAGATACGCTGTACAACCATCTAAACAATGAGAAGTACAAAGCCATAAGCATTGTTTAAGTGATACTCAAAGTGTAAAAGAAAACAACTTTTGACCTCCAGTTTTGTCAGGGCCTGTGGTTAGCATAAAGCTAATTACAGACTGTGAGGGCTGGGTATTTTAATCTGCTTAATGTTGTGAATGTGGGACTAGTTAAATTGGTCTGTCTGGCAAAAGGCTCTAATTATTGTAAGAGAGCCTAATTAGCATTTAGTGGAACACCAAAACAACAGCGTCAAAAAATTGCACTAATTTCCCAATAAACGGTGTTCACAGTGTGCAATCAGGCTGCTTCGCAATACAATGAGAATTAATAGGATCATACCACAATGGTAAATCCTACAACTCCTGCTGAGGGTGTTAAATCATTTTTTTTGCTGCACACAGGCTGTTGCCATCCACAGCAATTCCCAGGAATCCTAATAAGTATCTTCACTCATTAATATCATACAGTCCAAATTATGTGTAATTTCTAAATACTCTTCAGCAAATAATGAGGCAGATGATCTCAAGGATATGAGTAAAGTGGTTCTATCATGGCTTAACAAATGAGTTATTGGAACAGGCCTTTAAGAGAGTCTGTCATATTAAAGCTTTGTTCCATTATTTTCCAGGAATTATGCATAATAAGAGAGTGGACTGAAAGTATTAACTGTGGACTTCAGCTTTTTGCTTGTATTGTGCGATAGGTAATATCAATTCTGTTCGATATATTTTTATTTGTATTGTGCCTTTAACAATAGATATTTTTACAAACCAGCACAAATCTGAGTCTAGATTTAGGGTCCTGATGTTATTGCAGTGACCAGCAAAAACTTCACAAGACTCATTGAGAAACCTTGAGAAGAACCAGGCTCAAAAGGGATCCCTGTTTCATCTAGGTGAACAGACAGCGTGATTTCTGATCATAATGATTATGTACAGAGAAATGACAATCCATGGTAGATAGGAATATGCAAATCTTGAAAATATTCAGGGTTTTGGATATGTTACAAGCATTTAGGTGGACTTGCAGATTCAGTTTGTGTGTGTGTGTGTGTGTGTGTGTGTGTGTGTGTGTGTGTGTGTGTGTGTGTAAGACTCTGGTGTATCCAGGTGAGACTATACACTGCAGCAGGTAGGTGAATTATATACAAACAATTACAAGATAAAGAATCAAGAGGAAATCTTCGTCCCCCTTTAGTCCGTGGTCACAGCATAGTCCACTAAGGTCTCCCATTTCTCCTTGATCTCGTCTTCTTCAGTATCACGCGCTCGCTCTGGCATCACTCTGAACAGTACATATGCACATATATGAATATGTGGTTGGTCAGATTTAAGAGAACATATTATGTATAGTTTACATAAAAATATTATGTTTCTCATCCATACGTGATTACTATGTTTAATTTAAACAAGGATCTAATCTACTAGTTTGAATCATGTAAAGTGAGTGTGATCAATTCACGCTGTATTGATGAGATCCAATTAAGGATGTTGACACTGACAGGAAGAGATGACTATAGTATTCAATTAAGTTGAATAACTCACATGTAGCACAGTACACTCCTGGGCAATCTTCTGACCAATGATTTGTTGTTAAGACCATTAAAAGGTTAATATTTGCCATTTGGGGTTCAATCCTGACAGCACAGAATTGAATTTTATTCCAGATCAAATCATGTTGGCTGTACAAAAACAGCTCAGTTCATTCATGTGGAACCGATGTAAACATCTGAATTAAGTAAATTCAATGAACTTGAACTTGAATGTTTTTCAGTGTACTTGCTTTAAAGGTTGAGAATATGTAATTCGATAAGGTATCAACCCCCGAAACATCCTTTTTTCCAAACAGGTGACAACATTAAAAGAAATAAGATTAATGACATAAAGAACCTGCCTGTTCTGGTCGAAGCAGACATAGTGAATCGTGATAGACCAAAAGTTAGCTCAGGTGCAGTGGGGCGAGACCATTCAGTGCTTTATAGATCATTAGTAGTATATTATAACCAATGCAAACATTTATTGACAGCCAATGCAGTGCAAGGAATTTTGAACAAGGAATTTTGATTCATTGTGTGTTACTTGTCACTTAGTTGTTGCCCATTTAATAGTATTTGGTTTGTGCACAGATTATATATATATAATTAAATGCAATTTGAGAGAGACAGTATCTAAGTGATATTGTTGCCAATACTATTAATTTTGTCTATACGTTAACTAGAAGATATTCATAAAGTCTATTTGTTTTATTACCTGAACATTGACCAAAACACTATACCCTATGAGCAGTGGGTTTGAGTTGTCCAGGGTTCCAGAGTTCTGCGTGCTCTCCCTGTGTCCGTGTGGGTATTCTCTGCATTCTCTGGCTTCATTATTCCTCCCAAAACATGGCCGTAGGCAGACTGGCTATGCTAAATTGTGCCTAGGTGTCAATGAGTGTTTGAATGTGTGTATGAGATGCCCTGCGATGGACTGGTGTCCCATCTAGGGTGCATCCTTTATTGAAGATAAATGAATGTATCTTCCAGCTGATTTTCCACTACTGTTGTCCAGAATTTTATGATGCAGATCTTCTCAAGAGCCTGAGTTAGTAATGAGAACAAAACAAAAAGCGCAAAAACCTATGATTGTGCTGGATCATATTTGTACATTAGCCTTAAGTACTAGACGATACTGGAGACCTACAGAAAAATAGTAAAATCTGAAGAATATTAATGTTAATGTATATCATTAAGGTGGCTTCTTAAACCTATTTGGATGCTGCTTGTTTCTCAGATGTTTCCAGGATTGTTTACTTCACATCAACAATCATAGAGCAGTGGAAAAGAAATAAAATGTAATAGAGGCCAAGATGTCTTTTGCCTTTCCACTGTAAAATTGCTTGCACTCAAGTGACTGTCATAATCATGTTATCTCTTTTGGATTGGGTTTAAAGAATACTTTGGCTTCAAGCTGAAACATTTTATTACTGAACCTCTACAAAATTATTATACCTAACGCAAATAGCCCTGCTTGTTGAAGCAAAAAATTTCAAAATGGTTGTGCACTGAGGTTTTTTTTTTTTTTGCCTTACTCTGGTCAAGAAGAACCACAAAATGGAAAGGAATGTAGTGTACAGACAGACAAAGTCACTGCAGAAAGGTCAGGGATTACATCATACCCAGGAACACTCCTTCTGCCATGGCATAGCTAGTCATGTACAGATTAATGGATGTGAGAGAAAATATAGAGCTCATTTGCTTCTCCAACACATGGCATTTATTGCACTCTGCTGATTATTTACTTACATTGTCATCTGGAGTTAATGTTCCCTGTCTTAGTAACAAAAACAGTTTAGAAAGGCAACTTCCACAAGTCAAACTCGGCAGTTTCCCAGACTTGTCTCTGCTATCTGTCTCTATTGAAACACTCTCTATTTATTTTGGAAAACTTAAACAACTGCTGTCATGTCCGCCCAGAGTTGGCATAGAGCACATAGGCATATTCATCATTACAAGGAGAAAAGGAGTGGTATTAATGGATTTTTTTTTTCAACCCAAAGGAGATAACAGGAATTTTAGAGAGAAGGGTGAAGTAAATACGCTTCATGTAAATACTCTGGGAAGGTTAATGCTTACAAATATTCTCTGAAGAACACCGGTGAGAAATAGACTCCAGCAGTGTCCGTAAGACTTCTGCTCCTGAAATGTAGCTTCTGGTGATTTGTTGGCTACAAATCACCGTGTATATAGGGATCCACATCTGTGCTTCTTATTAAAACAAGTACATGCTTTGCCTTTGCTAAAGATTCTATAAGAGACTGAACCACGCACTAACCCTTCTCCATGGTGAAGGCCTTGAGCACTCTAGTCACTTACTGCACAATATATATGGAGCAATGCAACTGAGGGCACTGGTGTGAATAATATTCACTTTTCTAGCAGAGCTGTAATCGTGGAGATTTATGATTCCCCACTCTGTGGATGTCCTGGAGTATCCAATAAAAGCCATTCCACCACAGAATCCACGTCACCCGTTCTTCCTTTCTTCTTCTGCCGATACCTCCCTCCATGTCGGTCATTTTTCTCAGAGTTACGGTTTGTATTCTAGACACTAGACACTACACTGTCATAGCGATGCAATGAATAGTTCACACTATTAATTAATCAAGGCAGTTAATTAATCAAGGCAGTCTTTAAGGACTAGAGTTCTTCATCTGATTGAAGAATATTTCTGACTTAAGGCACATGAAGTGAGGATAATCTGGGCGATTACATAACTGCAGTCCATGTCAAATTCTCTTCAAATTTAACTTAAAATGTCTTCTTTACGTATAAACTTTGGTGACGTTATTTCATGTTGTCTTGTGACGAAAGGAGGTGGTAGTCGAGTAGTGTTAGTGTCACAGAGCACATGGTAGCAAGCAAAATAAACTTTCACTTTGAATAATGTTTTTTTAAAATGCATAAAATCCCTCCTTAATGTGGTCTAAAGGCCTACTTGCGTAATGATTACACCATGCAGTTTACATCATAACTGTCAGAGTCTATTAGTGTTCCTTTGCAAGGTAACTCTTGAGCAAACTGCATACTTGGACAGAATATGAGCTGGGAAACATATCATGGTTAACGGGCCACAACTAGAATTCCAAAAATGTAAACCAGATATCTGTTGAAACATCACATTGTATCACATTACTTACTTGCAGGGCACAGCCACCAGACACCACGAATAAACTTGTTTATTTGTTTGTTTCTTGTGGGGTTTTTTTTTTTTTTTAAATAGAAAACCAACTTTTTGTTAAACTAGTTTGGTTTTTGCCTTGGTCTAGTTTTTGAAGTGAAAAAGACGAGGGTTACTCTAATGGACATTATAAGTTACAGGACCTCTCAGCATACTTGACTTCAAGTCTGATTGCTCTCAGGAGTCCTGTAAAATGTCAAAGCATTTCTCACGGACACTCTCCATACCCTCACACATCATAAACACACTCTGTCACCCTGAGCCGCTACATGTCCCTGAATAAACCATCCTGACATCGAGAGAGAGAGAGAGAGAGAGAAGTGGGGGAGGTATAGAGATGGCTTTGCATAATTTGTATGTGTGTGTGTGTGTGTGTGTGTGTGTGTGTGTGCATCATGCTTTTATCAGCCCCACTTTTTGTCATAAATCAAAAGGATATAGTCTGACAAACAATCCAATATCCAAGGTTAAGAAAACATGCAGAAAATAAATCACCTCAGTGTCATGTTCAATTTTTATACCAGCATTAAGCTGCAATAACTATAACAAGGGCTAAATTGGTATAAGAACACGACTGTTCTCCTGGCAGAGGAACATACTCCCGTACAAAGTTCCTGAAGGAATCTGATGCGGCTCAGACCTTAAACATATCGTATTCTCCAAATGTTTCACTGCTGTCGCTATATTTTATGCTGCTTGTTACTCTTGTGTGACATGGATCACTCACCCAGTAACAATCTCTGGTACAATCTGTGTGTAAACAATATTGTGTACCAGCAAGAGTTTCATTTGTACTAAATCATTTGAACTGCCAACGCTTGAGCCTCTGACTTGGAACAAATGCTGTCTGGGACTTTTGCTTCTGAACTCATTCAGCTGTACCTGAGCCATACAGTGATGTAGTAGAGGTCAAATGCTTACACACTCAGCTCTGTTTGTAAATACTGACCGCTAATGTTTGATTCATTTATATACAATATAACATGGCCACTTTTTAGGTAAAAACAGCTATATTTTGATAGAAAATACATATGTCAACAAAACATAGATTAACAACTATACAAGTTTTTTAATCTCCTTGGAAAGTTGAACGTTTCTGATCTCTCTACGATGACGATAATCGTTCATTGGGACGATCGTTCATTATACTAATCGGACTGACAGAGCCCAATGCCGGAATCAGCCCCAAACTCCATCTCCCAGAACACACCGGAGCCTACGATTATGGCCACCAGGGACTACGACACCCAGTCGTCTCATTTAACGTCACGTTCATAGTCACCAGATTACTGATCATACACGTGTACCACTCACATGCATAAGAAGCACACTCCACACACTCACTCTTTGTGAAGTTTCCGCTCAGCTCTGTGTTTTTGGAACTGACATACCAAGTCTTTTCATCAGTGTTCTCGTTCATGGTTTTTGATCTGGTCTGTTTTCCTGGTTTTGTGATTTTTGCCTTTGCCTCTGTTATCTAGGGCTGTGCTATATTGTATCGTCCATGATATACCGGTACAATTCCTCCCCATGATAAGAACGTGTTATCCCGTGATATTGATGATCTAGTTGAGAACCTGTTTGTTCGCTGAAACTTGGGCATCTCACACGTAGAACGAGAAGAAGCATGGCGGAAGGCGGAGTTCCAACCTTTGACGAGGAAGAGGAATTATTCCCCAAAAAAGAAGCACCCTCCATAATATGGAAATGGTTCGGATACAGAATGTTAAGTTGAATGTTGAATGTTATTATTATCACATCGTCATTTATATCGTTACCACAAAAAAATCCAAAGAAATACTGCGATATAGACTTAAGTCTATATTGCCCATCCCTACTGATATCCTGTTTGTGAATCGCCTGACCTACTGGCTGTCCTTGACCATGTTTAAACCATGTTAAGTGTTTTTCAGATTTGTTTGTTGTTTGCCACCTTCAGTAAAAGCATTACCTGCAACTGCAGCCGTCTTTGCTGAGTCACACTGACAGTAATAAACACTACTTTACCACCACTAACTGTACAACTGTGTACTTGTATAAATGATGGGAAATATATTGTGTGGTTTCATTTAAGAATGATTTTAGGTGGATTAGCAGCCTACAGCTACTCTTATTACTCTACTCTCACACTAAAATTCTGAATATACAGTACAATTTCATTTATTTAAACACTGAACATTTCCCCCAATGTTTATTGAGATTAGCAGCACGTTACCCATTACCTAATGTAATTAGTTATAAGTTCAAGGTTCTTTATTTGTCACATACATATTATATATGTGATTTAATGTAGTCAAATATTTTTCCTTAGTTCCTCGTCCCACAGTGCAACAATGATACATATTAAAAACAGAATATAATTAAATAATATATTTTATTTTATTTAAAATGAAATTTGGACGTGACAGTTTGATAGAGATTGGTTACCTACACGTGCATACAAAACCCATGTTTTCTGAATCTTCTACAAGTTGTAGTTATTTTCTTGATTTTAAGGACACTACTTGTATCTAGTGTATAATGTAATTTTCAATTAAATCTTAAAGCAACTGCTGTACATGAAGCAGTAAAAATAGAAGAAGCAAGTGTAAAACCTGGAGTGAAAAGTGAAAGAAAATGGCAGCAACTGGCCAGCTTGCTTCTCACCCTGAGCAGACACAAGCATTTATAACCTTAAAAATGACTTCTGGGTAGCAGGTATCCAATTATTCGTTACCCGGGAAGCTGTGCTAAATGGAGAGGCTCGATGATTTACTTGCAACCTCTCCTTTTATTAAAACACTTTGTCTTATTGTTTTATTGATTTACAATCTGCCCTACTTTTTTGGCATCTGAAAACAATCAAGCAGCAGAGCAGCAGAATGTTTGGACATTAATCGTTAAAAGACAGTGTTTTATTCCTGGCCAGGGGTTTGCCTCACCAGCTGCTATGCATTCTGGTAAAAGGGAATGATTTATGGCCTTGTCGCCAAAACGATGAGGCAGACTCATTAACATATCGACAGCACCCAAGATGGATCATCAGCATTGATTATTTCATGGCCTGTTGATGCCCATTTGTTAAAAAGAGTGGAGAAAACAGGGAGGGAAAAAGAAAAAGGGAAAGAGAAGGTGTAGGAGGTAGGAGAGGGAGAAAGCTAAACAGACTGCTCAGGGTTTTATAAGTGGATCATGAGCCCATTACCTCACTTTCTGACTACGAGTGTGGGTTGTGTAGTGGTACGACCTTGTATGTCCGTAGTCACCGACTGTCGAGAATTAGTTTGCGTGGTGCTTTGTGGATCCAAAAATAAAAGTAACAGATCTCAGTTGGCATGTCATGTGAAGTGTCTTCTATGTTTTTGTAATAATATATTTCTAGGCAGACAATAAAGCATCAAATCTATACAACCCAAATGGGCTGTGTGTGGTTTTACCATTAAAGACGGTTATTGACAGAACTGTGTAAGAGTACCAAATGGACCAATAACATTTTTTATGCAAATATTAATGCACAGTTACTTTATGTTTGATGAACTTAAAAAATATATATACATTAACCCCGTACACGTTTTCAAACATACGGGGTAATATAGTCATGAATCCCCCTTTTTTGAAAACCGAGATTTCACAGCTTGCAATCGCTTTGAATGTATTAATGAATTCTCACTCACTCTTGCCGAATGCTTCAAGATTTGAGTTACGCTTGCATGTTATTTTACACTTACAGTTTTTCACTGATGTTCAAGTCAGGGGATTGTGAGGGTCATTCCAAAAGCTTCAGCTTGTGTTTCTTGAAGTATTTCATGGTAGAGTTTTGGATCATTGACCTGTTGTAGAAGCCAATCTCTTTTAAGCTTCAGTTTCTTGACTGTGTCACATTTACTCCTAGATTTTGTTGATATGTACTGAAATTCATTCTTCTATTTACCTGTGCAGTCTTTCTTGTAACACTGGCTACCACCCTACCAAAAGTATAACAGATCCATCCTCGTGCCTAATAGTCGGCAAGTTGTTCTTTTCATCAGATTCTGCTCCTTTTTTTTCCAAACATACCTTTTGTGGTTATGGACAAATAGCTGCATATTTACTTAATCAGTCCACATCACTTTTTCCAAAATGCCTCTGGCTTATCTACATGTTGCTTTGCATATATCAGATGTTCAATTTTGTGATGAGGTTGACAATAATGTTTCTTTCTGATGACTCTTCCATGCAGGTCATGTTTGTACAAGCAATGCTGCAGAGTAGAATGGTGCACCACCACCCCTGTGTCAGCTAAACGTTCCTGCAAGTCCTTAGTGTCATATGAAGGTTTTGCTTTTCCTTTCTGGTTAGCAAATGGACATGAAAGTTTTCTTGGTCTTTGAGATCATGCCTTCCACACGTCCTCTTAACTGCCAATTCTTAAAGATATTTTAGACAGTGGAAATTGTGTGCAAGCATCTACATAGCCATCATCTGCTTTGTAGGCATCAATTAGCTTCATTTTCAGATCCTCAGTCAGTGTTAATCTTCTCGGGGACCAACAACCTACAATCCAAACTTCTCAGGTTCTTAAATAATGTGAAACCTTAACAATAAACTAATGACAATTCTTGACCTGAGTAATGAGCCCTAATGGGTCAATTAACAAATTAAGTTCTGGGACTTTACAACTGAATGGGTGTCCAATTTATTATTATTTTTTTTTCTTCAATAAAAAAATTTAAGTAGTTTATTTCCGACACAAAAGGATAAATGAACTTTTTAGTTATTTTCATTTTGAGAACTCGATGAGAGGATATACTGTATGTAAATAAGGCAAAAGGTACTTGGTGTTTGTGCAAGATTTCACAGTTAATCACACACAGGAATAGCACTGCTCACTGCCTTGTCAAGGTCAACTCAAGGAAATGATCTCACATGTATGTGCATACTCATACATACACACCAATTTATCAAATAGAAATGTTTAAGACTCAGGGTGAGATAAATCCTCTATCTCCTATAGCTGGAGTGACATTAAGGTGTGTTGGTAAGCTAGTATGCTGATTTCTCCCTCGTGACAATGATAGAGTTCCCAGAGTGACACTTGGCTAATTGATGGGCCAATCAATCATTATTGAAAAGCAGGCACCACACTACACCTCCTGATTGTCATTCCTTTGCCCGGCTGTCACGGTGTCTGGAAGCAGTAGTAACCTTGCCGTGAGAGAGTGTCACACACCCTTCTAAATCACGGCCTGACAAGCACTTGACGCATATTGACCATCTAATCTTTAGTGAGGAGCCAGAGAGCAACGGTTGGCTTTTTTAAGATCACCTTACATTTGTATCAATATTCCATCAGCCACATGCCGGATTGTCTTACTGCTCATTGTTTGAGACAAATTCTCAGACAGATGTCTGCTTCTGACAGCGAGCAAAATAAAACGGCACTCCAGCTAAGTTCTTTGCTTCTGATTAAGTCAATAGAGGATACAGGGAGAAGTGGGTGAGAAAGGCTGCTGGCCTCTAAATGTCCTTGGTGGAGAGTGTGAAGCAGTGGGGGAGAAAGTGTGTGTGTGTGTGTGTGTGCAAGTGCGAGACAGAGGTCTGCCCTGCCCCTTGTACAGTATGGACGGGGACTTTAAATTGCTTCCGTCAGTGGTGCTGAGTAATGAGTGTGATTCTAATCGGAGTTCCTGAGGCCAGCAGCATTAGTCTTCATCTCCAAAGGGCCCTCTCCGCCACCCGTGACATCTAATGTAGAGCAGGTCCACCCGTAATGAGAATCCATTCTGCAGCCAAGCCACTGCCTACCCTCTACCCCATATCACACAGGAAGTCTTCGGTCGGAACAACAAGGTTACCGGCCCCCATCTTTGCCTCCAGCAGCCAATACATATTCAAAGGCTAGAAAATGGCTGAAGTCTCTCACTGCAATGCAACCACACAGACAATAAAGCCAATACAGTCCAGTGAATGAAGGGTAATTAGACTAAACTGTAGCCGTAGTGACAATTTTAGGCTAAATTATTGCATGTTTGTGTTAGACAAAACGTATTACAGTTTTTGAGAGCAATCTGATATGGGTTGAGCATGCGATTCACACTATCTTTAAAAGAAAAATTAAATCCTACGTAATCAGTATACAGCATCAAAGGTACTCGCTCTTAAAAACAGCCATAAAATGCACTTGCGCACAGGCACAGAACAATGCTCGGAGAGATTATGCAGTGAGCAAACCTGCACGGATGCAAAGAATTCTGAGTGAGCTATAGTAGCACGGAGTAAATTGCAGTGGGGCTTTGCGTGGCTGAATACTTTAGCAGGCCATTCCTCTCTGTCTGTCCCTGTTTGCCTGTGTTAAACTCCCCCTTTGCCCTCATCCATTCTCTCATCCACTTCCCGGCTTTGTGCATCAATCAATTGGCACACTTTGTCAGCACCAACTTCATCCTAGATCCTGCAATCAAGCCGGAAAGAGAGTTCACAGGTACAGACAGGCGAGCCGCAGAGCCTCCATTTGCATGTGCAGGTCCCCTTCACCGTTCTCTTCTGAGCAGCAAGGGAACCTGGGAACTTGGGGAGCTGGGGCATGTCTCCTTGTACTGCATAGCCAGTCGCTCCTCTGTCCTCTCTCTACCTCACACACACACCCTAATACAGGCAGACACACACATCTTCTCTGACTCAAACATATAGACATGAACAGACAAAGACAGATGGGGAGCAAGGGAGAGAAGAAAGACAGGCAGTGAACGAGGGAGAGAGAGAGAGAGAAAGTGAGAGAGAGAGAGAGAAAGTGAGAGGTAGAAAGTAAAAAGGAGGGTGAGAAAAATGGAGGGTGGCATTTGGAGAGAGGGGGAGGGAGTGATGTTTACTGGATTTTCTGAAACAATTGGTGCTCAGGTCAGGCTGCAGCTCAATTTGTCTTTTCTTGCCCGCACATCAATAGAAATCACAGGGTGAAAATGTATCGCTAATTAAGGGCTCATCAGGCTCACGTCAGCTGTGCTTTAGACGGAGACAAGAGGAACTCGGAGAGGACTTTTAGAGCTCTGCACAAGCTCCTAGTGAGAAACAATGCTGAACAACTCATTCTTGCACACTGCTCTGTCAAGGGAAAAACATCTATTTATTTTGCATTGTTTACTGAAAATAGGTTTAAGGCTATAGTAGAAGGGGTTACTGAGAACAACGGGTCATTAGGACATATTTACTTTTGCAACTGCAAATTTAACGTACTGTTTCTCTTATTCACGTCACATCTTTAAGGGTTTCATTCCACTCACCCGCATACTTCAATTGCCCATTATCTAAAAAGGTAATTAAGTGCATGTAAAAATGAGAAAATATTTACACTCATAACACATTCTTGCAACACTATTTCAATAAATTAGCTTTAGATGGTTCTAGGATTCACGATGCTAATATAACTGCTTTCACCAAGCGCTAATAAATTTATATGGATAATATGGAGAATATTTACTTCTATATACAGAGAGAGCACAGTGAAAATCTAGGATTTATTTTTGTTCCATTTGAAAATGGACATAAACAAAAAGTTTTATAATTATATATTAATTATTCACACACACACACACACACACACACACACACACACACACACACACACACACACACACAATTTTTTAATGTTTTATAATTTTCAAAAATTTGAAACAAAGAACGGAAATGTTCAACATCCTTTCAGCTGAATCACGTGACCAGACAACACTGGATTTGATCTAACATGGATCATCAGGTTTGAAACAAACTTATGGAGTCCATGGCAGCTCGAGTGCATGCTGTCATTAAAGCAAAAGTTGGGCATAACAAATACTAAGAAATTTTGAAATTCATAGAAATATTTTTACGATTCAACGTTTTAATCAAGTTGTGGCTGATAATATAATATGTAATGAAAGATTTTTAAAAAAATCTAGAAAAGAAATTAAGAAAAGAATTAAACATTTTGACTACAAGTCTCAGGTTTTTGGTCCCTACTGTATATTTTTACTTCTTCAACATTTAAATAAAATAAAAATACAGGGATTCATACTTAAATTCCATAAGGCATAATTTTAATAAAGTTTACAGTTCAAATAAAAGGGTTAGAAACTACTTAACCTCTACTGCATGAATTATTTTTTTTTTTTTTATGGATTTTTATTACTTGAATTAGTTCAAGAAATAAAAATATATTTCAAAATTAAAAAAAAAAAATTAGGGGGGTTTGTAAATTGTTGCCATATGGCAACAAGGTGCAGTAAAGGGTTAAACATGGCAGTAAAGGGTTAAACATGGCAGCAGTTTCACTATAACATGAATGATTTCTGCACTGACAGTCGTTCCAGTTCAGATTTACATTGTAAAATAACTTAGCAAACAGGAAAAGACATAATTATGGAGGCAAAATAGGATTTCAAGCCTTGTTTAAAAATGAAGGGAAAACAAATCCAACCTGCGCTTCATTTCTGGGCCTGTTTGCATCCGACGCTGCTAATTAGACAGCAACAAAATGTTATTAATAGGCCGGACATTACAGAATGAGCCTGTTATAAATGGGTCCTGTCAAACTCACATTCAGCCACCAAATGAGTATTCTCAGTTCACTGCCTGCATCTGAGCACTCCCCCATCCCTGCCGGATAACTAATGATTACTATTAACCATACTGTTAGTGATGATGGCCAAGAAATCCACAAACAAAAAATAGAAATAAAAGTCTCACTCTGGAAAAAAAAAAAAACTGAAGAAAACCACGATCATCCCACAAAATAGCTTAAGCCTCCTGTGGTGATAAAAAACAGACAGTTTGGCTCCAGCAGTGCCGTGTGAGAGGATCTTGTTTTCTACATAATTAACACTTATTTGTGCCTTTAAAAATGAAATTCTATTATAATTATCAGTATCCAGCAGCATTAATGCAGCCATTACATGCTTGCTGTTGGCTCTGTGGTGCCAGGAGCAATGTAATTCACAGATTACCGCCCTTTGAGGCTTTCAGATGAGCCGGGTTTAAGTGACAAACCGCCCCAGCTCAGCTTTTTATTAGAACACAAAACAAATTCCTCATATTAATTAACTCTCATCTCCCAGCACACATCCAGTGGCCCCTCTTTGATATATTGGCTAAGTATCTGCTCTGATGCCCCACTCAAGCCTGTTCTCAAATAAAAAGCCCACTAATAAATGGGAGTCCTATTTACCCAGTCAGTTCCACTTTAGCAAATCCCTTAGCCCTGGAAAGCGGTTAAGTCTGCTCAGGAGAAATGTAAATACATAAGGACAGGAGGAGACAAGTCACTCTCCTTCTGAAGCAAGGCCCTATTAGGCCATATTTCCACATCTCAATTTCAGCCGCTTCATCAGGACTGAGAAGAGCATCGTGCCCAGGAGGTGGAGGTGCTGCTTTTATGGGCTCCGATTGGATTACATCGAGCCACTAACCAAATGCAACTGGCTTAGCATGAAATATTAAGCTGACAGAATGGGTTTGTTGCTGCGTCTCTGACAGTGGTGAGGGCATGATATTTCATAGAGAGCTCTCTCTCTGTGTCCAAACAGCAGATCCGAGACTGACACTAATGCAGCAGGCGCAGGTTGTGGTGAGGATCGTTTGGAAGATATGACAGAAAACCAGCTTCATTTTGCTCCTCTCAGGTCTAAGTGTCAAAGTGTCCATGGCACCGATCGCATATCCATATCCATTTTTCATCTAAACAGGGACACGCGGATGATTCATTATACCTGAAGTACAACGAGTGAAGGCTCATAAACCTTTAAAAAGTGTGCAGTTGCAATTTTAGGGATATAATAACCATCAGAAGGCAGTGGCATCCGGCAACTCGGTAACAAATATCAATCCAATAAAGGCTGACAGCTCGACTGTTAAGATTGTGCGTCCCGACAAAATGAGCAAAACCCAACGAAATAAAACAAAAAGGGAAACCGATAAATTCCAACTTCATGTAGTGTGAAGAGCAAATATGAAGAAAGGCATCAAAATAATGAAAGATTGTTTATGTATTCTGGCATGAAATGGGCTGGGTGTTAGGAGGGAGCGGCGCATGAGAGAAGGATGGACAGCACTGACAGCAGCGTATTCATCCTGCACGCCACAGCAGACGGCCCGCTAGTAGCGCTCGACAGAGCAATAAATCAAGGGCTCTCCATGCTGTACCTACAGCTTATTACATCCACCATGACAAATAAATAATAATCCCTGTCACGACAGGCCTTTGCTCAAGGATTGAGCCAGAAACCCTTTTGCTCATCACTCCTGATCTTAAGTGAAAACACTAGAACAAGGGAATTGAAGGCCATGCTTTACTGAGCTTATGAAACTTGCTGAGGAGAAAAAAAAAAGGTTGACAGGAGAGAATGGAAAGAGTGTATGGAAAGAGAGAAAGAGAAAATGACATTGTCCAAGCCAGAGCAGTTGGTGTGAAAAGGAAATGACCCTGGCTGAGCTAGCTAGCTAGCCACACACTGTGTGTATGTACGTGTGTGTATGTATGTGTGTGTGTGTGTGTGTGTGTGAGAGAGAGAGAGAGAGAGAGAGAGAGAGAGAGAATGAGTACTGCTCAACCACTGTCGCCTATTCAGCTGAATAGCACCCTCGGGGACAGAGCTAAATCAAAAAGATTTCAGCACTAAACATAAACGGCAAAGCGAGAGCAAAACTTTTTAGGAGCCTATCAGGTCTACAATGTCCACCGAAGCGACTAGTTCTCCTAATGCCTATAAAAGCCCCGCAAATCAACACAACGCCACCGTGGGCCAAATCTGATACAACACTGTACATGAATGCGAAATTAAATACTTAATGAGCATACAGCACATGTTTAGTGAAAACACTAACTCTGACACAGGATATCAATTTGCCATTAAAGCAGCACATGTTTTTTAACAATTACTGTCAAAAGCACCTTCCATTCGCAACGTGAGGCTCAAGCTTCAAACTACACTGCACTGCCGAAAGTCTCCGAAAGGAATAAAACGTGATTATAGGAAAATAATCCATGACAGTGTGGTGTTATACAGCCCGATCTTTTCCTGTAACTAAAAGCATGTCCTGAGGAGTTTTATTCCTCTCATACTACAGCAATTGCCAACGAGTACGTTTTGTTGTGCCACTTATATTATATTATAACAGCTGGAAACAGTCATTCCCTCGCCAGCCTCTCTTTGTCTCTCTATAATAATAGAGAGAACACACTATATCATGCAAACAGCAAAGTCCTCTGTCCTGAAGACTTGACTGTTACAAAGTGCTGACCCTGGAGACGCCTTGCAAAAATGATAAATAAACATCTCCTCATAGAACACTTCACCATATCAATGACCACACACACTTTTTTTTTAAATCTGTTTATGTCGAGCATCCACCACACAAGTCCCTGTGTTAATTGTTACTATAGAAACAATAATGTGCTAGGACAAGCAGACTAATATACGTAATAGTTTGCTAGGAGCTTTGTGGCCAAGTCTGGTGATCCATACTTGGAATTTGTGCTCTGCATTTAACCCATCCAAGTGCACACACACAGTAGTGAACACACAC
>CM074947.1:17136070-17153172 GCA_037577455.1 Pangasius macronema
AATCCATTGTGGTGGTGTATAGAGCCAAAAATGTTAGAATTGTGTCGATGCCCCAATATTTATGGACCTGACTGTATGTATATATATACCACAGCGCTGTTGAAGTCTGGGATCTGATTGGTCAGAAGGTGTTGATCCGTTTTCTATAATAGCAGCTCCAACTGTAGTGCCAGCTGTAATTCAAATCACACGTTTATATCAAGGTGCTCATTCTAATACGTTATACTTTCCTTAGTAAAAAAATAATTCATAGATACTTGTATAGCTGGTGCTCACATAATCTAAGCCTAATAATATAATATGATGTTATTAAACAAACACAAAATGTATAATTATTGATATACTGAAGCTTGGAGACATTTATTTAACATGTATGGAAGGAGTCTCCAGTTTCAGCACAGCATATTATAACAGTTATAGGTAAGGTTGTTCTGTTACGTTGCTCGATGTGAGGAAGTCTACGGACGGGATGAAGACAGTTTCTTGGTAACGTGACAAGCTGTATCTTTTTTTAGATTGTTAATTGTAAAGAGAAAAAAAAAATAGCAGCTCATGATGGAACGGCTTCTCTTCTATAGCTGCTTTTTAACGTAAACAATAACAAGAAGTAACTTAACTATCAATGGAACTATCAACAATGTAACTGCTGCGGTATAAGATGAATAAAACACTTTCCGATGTGCTGCTATAGATAAATAATCAGCTTCAGTATGTCCTGTTGTGTTTTATTCCTTAGATACACTAAATATATTAAGTAATATACATTACAAGACTATCACTTTAAAATATCAAATGCATATCCATGAAGCATTTTACCATTTTATACTATTAAATTATTCCCTTGTAAATATAAGATGAATGAGACAGAAGGAGGAAAAAAGCCCAGAGTTTTCAGAACCTTTTTTGCTGTTTCATATGATGACAACTGCTACTTTGAGCAGCAAATAAATGCCTGTCATCATGACTGTCATGTCTACTGTCTATTAAAAAGCTTTTCATTGGTACTTCAACAAACAAATGAAAAAAGAAAAGCGAATGGTAATACAACACAATAATGGCATGAACGTGAACATGAAAGTGGGCTCTTATTTTGAAGAGTAGACATATCTTATATGCTTGCCTTAATAGAGTAACAATAGCATGTAAAATCTAAATGTATGAAATGGAAAAAAAAAACTGTTTTGTGGGTTGAAATATGGCACACCATGCATTTTCACATAAAAGTTTTGGTCCTTATAATAAGATGTAAATAGATCCCATTAAACAATATCCATTATAGTGAAAACAACATAACCAGATACACAACTCTGTTATACTTTCTGATGCACAAGGGTTATTTATGACCTAGTATTATAAAAGAAGCATATATAATTTATGACCTTCAATTATTGAAGTCGACTATTTTCCATGAGCATTCCGGTTCTTAGGCATCCACGGATACACACATGCCAAAAATATGCAGCAACGCCACTTAGGCTGCTAAAGCAAGATTCGAGACTGATTTATGGACGTAAATTAAAAGGAATGAAAAATTTATGACTGCAATTTGTGGGGAGCCATAAAACTATTACAGAACTTTGGAGTCCTTTTGTCTCTAAGTGATGCAAGATGATTTATGAAAACATAACAATTCTCTCCTTCAGAGATACATGTCAAAGAAAGCATAATCAGGCAGAAAGCTAAGTGTTTTGTGGGCGTGTGATTTACTGACAATCACAATCAACAGTGCTGTTTAAACAGTCAACATCCAGTTTGCTCGCTTCTGTGCTTGACTATTGCTTCTACTGTTGCCTCCAACGCTGAAGAGAAGTCTATCTGTCACTGGTAAATGATAGATTAAGCTTTCATTCAGCAGGGGGGAAGCTGGGTATGTTGGTTGCTTGGTAGAAAAAAGCTCTATTCATCAATCCAGCACACACCTAGTTAAACAGGACCTGAAAGGCTGAAGGCCTACTGCATCAGAGGTTCTCACTGGGCTATATGCCTATACATCGCATCCATGTGACACGCATGAATCACCGTGCGCAATAAATGTCAGAGTGTCGCATCGGAAAGCATTTGTTTTGCCCAGAGGTACTTGACTGAGAGTTTCATTTGTAGCTCAAGAAGGGATGAAAGATGATGTGGAAGTGTCTTTCAAGTATACAGATTAGAGGCTGAACGCAGTTCCATAAAAGACAATTAAATTATTATCAGAGATTTATTATGTTGACTTGTCTTATTATTCCGATTTCAAAGTGAGAAAACGTCTCTCATGCTGTAAAATATAATTTTATTTATGCGTTGTTTTCCTTAAGATATTCACCCATTTATCATACATTCTGAGCTGGCTTGCTACAAATGCTAAATAAATCCAATCAGCGTGTCTTTGCAGCAGAGTGCAACACATTTGCGTGTCCTGTGAGAAGTCAGGTTGGTGCTATTTTTTGTGCACACTAGCATGCGACTCATGTGGCAATGCGAGTCATTAATAAAGATATGCCCATGGCTGGCACCAGGCTGGGCTCTGGTATGTGTCTGTGAGGACCCGCTCTGTGCTGGGGAATGTGGGTAGCCCTCTCCTTGGCTCTGCTGCCGTTGATTGTGTATGATTAATGGTTTAAAGGAACAGGGAGAGAAAGGTCAACTTCTGGGTTGGAGTTGGAGCAGCTACATAGGGAGTAATTAAGACACTTGTGTAAGCATGATTAATAAGCCTGGGCTGACACTGTGTACTGTAAACAAGAGGCAACCAGATGGTTTGCCACATAATGCATTTCATGCCAAGCTGAAGGATCCTCTAAATGAAAGCATGCAGTATTGCACCCCTCCGTCCCCCCACCCCAGCACAAGCTTCCTCAATTCACATTACCATGCACTGCTTATTTGAGAACTGAGCCAGAGCACGATTACTGAAAACAGTTCCGAGAACAGATAGAAGAAGAAAAGTTTTTTAAGTTGTTTTAAGTAAGGAATAAACACAACAGGGTGTGCTGTTATAGGAAACATATCAACAGCACACCTCAAAGTGGTTTATTCCCCGTATAACTAAACAATTTGCCAACCATTACATTTTAATTAATTAAAGAATGGCAAGTCATACTTTTATTTCATTTATTGTTCCTGTTAGCACTTAAGTTACAGCAGCTATAAACTCTCTCTCTTGAAATGAGCTTGTCAAACCAACAAACTGCCAAGACCTCCATCTGACCTCCGATGACTTTCCTACAGGGTGGGCAATATGACAAAAATATCATATCAAGATACATAAAGACGTGTTTTAGAAGAGATGTTTATTTAGCATTGGTGGAAGGAGTCTCCAGTATCAGCGATCATCATGTTTTAATCCTTATAAAAATGCTATAATATATACACTACATGGACTCCTGACTATCACACCCATATGTGGGTCCTCCACAAGCACACAATTATATAGGATGTCTCTGTATGCTGTAGCTTTACAATTTCCCTTCACTGGAACTAAGAGGCCCAAACCTGCTCCAGAATGACAATGCTTCTGTGCAGAAAGTGAGCTCCATGAAGACATAGTTTGCCAAGGTTGGAGTGGAACAACTCAAGTGTCCTGCACAGAGCCCTGACCTCAACCACACTGAACACCTTTGGGATGAACTGTAACTGGCTACACACCAGGCCTTCTCGCCCAACATCAGCACCTGACCTCACTAATGCTCTCCACAGCCACACTCCAGAATCTAGTGGAAAGCCTTCCCAGAAGCGTGAAGCTTATTATAACAGCAAAGGGGGATTAAATCTGCAATAGGATGTTCAGAAAGCACACATGGGTGTGATTAATCAGGGGTCCATAAACTTCTGGCTATGTGGTTTCATGATAACCATGATCTCAGAAAATTGTGACCATATCATCATGTTCCTCAGCCCTGCTTTTCCATGTTGGAGAACTATCTATAACTGTTAAAAAGCACTGACACTGGAGACTCCTTCCAAAATGCTAACTAAACATCTGACACAATAGCAACAGTTACACATGTTGTTAAATATTTTTATGTGGTGTGTTTACCATACTACAAGTCCCTCTTTATGTTGTTACTATATAAAGAATAATGTATTAGAACAAACCCATTAATATAAAACGTTGCAGAGTTAACTGTTACCAGAGTTATAGAAAATTAATCAACACCTTCAGACTAATTGGAACTGAGCACCATGCAGTGCTGTGGTACAAGTAAATGTAATGAAGAATGCACAGCCAGTAAGTGTTTATTCCAAAGTAAACAACAATGGTTTGATGCAAAGATTGTAAATACTGGTTTGAAATGGTTTTATTACTGGTTACAGACAATGACAGAACTTCAAAGCTACACAGCAACACAGTGAACTGAGTAGCAATTTTCCGTTTACTCGCTTTCCAGAAAAATGAGGGAAGTCTAATGAAACTTCAGCTACTGTTAGTGAAATCATATGAGAGGTATAAAACAGCATCTGGACACGGAGGGATATTTTTACAGAATTCCTGTTATAGGTAAATGCCTCAATTGACAAAACAGAATTTATATTCCACCCTGGCGTCTGATTTTGTTGTATGTTGTCAATAGAGTTACTTATTTAATAATACAGTTTGTAGTGCAGGGACAAATAGATGGGTAAACTGTCTCTATGTCTCTCTCCCTATATTTCCTACAGTCTCTTAACCATGTGATCAGCAATAGTGGGATTAGCTTGAGTATGTAGAGAGAGAGAGAGAGAGGGAGAGAGAGGGAGAGAGAAGGAGAGAGAGAAAGGGGGAGACAGGTGTCAAAACGCTCCAGCAAGCAAAGCTAACGACCGCTAATCAGCCCTGTTGTTCTTCTGCAATCCCCGTCCAATTCACAAGTTTCATCCCACATGAAACACAATTACAGAGGCTTCTGTATTTCAGTGTGCACTTACTCTGCCATCTCTTCATGTAAATGTTGGCAGTTAGTAGAAAAACTTGGGAAAATCTGAAGAGAAATAACATCTCGAGAAGCATAAAGAGAATAAAGGACGTTTTTTCCTGCACTGCTCCACATCGGTGTATATGTGCAACAGAGCACAGTGAAAAGCTTTTTCACACAGGACCATGGCTCAGATGTCCAGAATACAGGACATAAAAGCCCAGCCTGCAGACATCTCCCAGCTCCAGCCCAGTCGGAATAAAGTCTTACATAAACTACAACAAAAGTTGACTGAAAAAAAAAGATGTACTTACAGAAGAAAAACAAAATGTAAAAATGCACAAGTCACAAAGTTGCAGATCCTGTAAATTCACTGGCTATCAAAAATTAGAGTGTGTTAACAGTCAGCATGATGAAGAGAGACTGAAAATAGGTATGAATAAAAAACACTGGAAATCATTAGCATTAAAGTGATTAATACCTTGAGCTTAAACTGTTCCACGTTTTATTATAAGAAATATGCCAGAGTCGTTTTCACACCTAGTGTCTCTGGCTCAGTGTAGAGAGCAGAGTTTGAGATGAGAGGGAAGTCAGGTAGTGAAGTTATGCTGCTTTTGACTCACCTGGGAAAGATTTACGTCATTTATGACCTCCGTGCACTCCTTCAGCATTTGTTAGCAACAAGCTAGCCAGCTATCTGTGATGAGTGATGTATATGTACCTCCTCAAAACAGCAAACTGTATAGTCACTGTTATAGAGTCAACAAGCGAATATATCTGTATGTTGATTGATCTATAGCAAATACTCATATACAGTATAACTCGTTTAAAGGAAAGAAGTACTGCTGTGTTTAATGCTGATGCTGTGAGCAGCCATGGGGATTTGATTTCACTTGCTGAACTCTGGGTTGAGGAGACGGCCCCAAATTTTTCCGAGTAGGATTTCCGAGATGGTGGTGTTTTCTTTGGTTTTTCCGAGTCAAAACTTACAAGTTACAGATTTTAGTTGAATGCAGCATTATGCTGCACTCACGGTGCAATGTCAATGGTAATTTGTGGTAAGTTGTAATGACGTCATTTCCCATCTCTGCACTTCCAGCATGTGAAGTGGAAAAAAACAAACATGGAAAGCGTGTCTTTTGTTTGTGCTGTCAGAGCATGTAAAACTCATAACTTCCACTGCACTTTTTACAGTTACAGGCCTGAGTGGTCTACTACAGCGAACTTCAAATAATCATGCAATGTTCTGGACTGAAATGGCAGTACATCAACAACAGCGGACATTAGTGAGTAGTGTTAGCAACGAGCTAGCTGGCTAATGTTAGTGATAATTCTAACATTGATGATTGCCTTCTCAGAGTGATTAGTATGGTCAATGTGATGGATTTAATCAAGTACTGTGTCTGTATATTAACTGAACAAAAGCCACTACTGCTATAAAGTAATGTAAAAGTAGAGAAAGGGGACTTTACACTGTTCACTGTGTGCGCGGCCATGATGATTTGAGGTCACATTGGAGCTGGGAAAGGAACTGGTAGTTGATAAGACTACACCAAGTTGACGAGCTGAAAGTTGCATGTTGAGGGTGTTTTCAGTGGTTTTTACCGCTTGTAGCCGGCGAATTACAAGTTGCAACTTCGCCTCAAACACACACATACACACCCCTTTATCAAAGCCATCAAAACAACCACTTTTACATGTGTGTCCGGGATTCCTGCATACTCATAATGAATATCTACCTGCTCCCAGAGCATGGAGGCATAAATTAGAAACAGGTGTTCTGTTCTGAGCTGGATATGTAGAGCTTATTAAAAGGTTCACCAGCTGGAGTTCATGTTTGAATGCGGTCTAATTTGCTCTGACATGCAGTACATTTTCAATTTCTCAAGTCTTTTTCATGTAATTAATTTCATAAATGTCAAAGTCATTATGGGATCACTCTTACCCTCATTCGTTTCAATGCTTGACTCGTTTAAATGATCAAAACGGAATTGTGCAAGATACAATTCAAGTGCCCCTGCTGCTGACGGTGGGGGTGTTAGTTAGTGCTGCCTGAAAGATGCAGCTTTTCAAACACACTAGCTTCACATCATGGCTGTAACTAGCTACGTTGCTCACTAA
Organism: Pangasius macronema; assembly: GCA_037577455.1. Classification (NCBI taxonomy): domain Eukaryota; kingdom Metazoa; phylum Chordata; class Actinopteri; order Siluriformes; family Pangasiidae; genus Pangasius; species Pangasius macronema. Next base: position 17,143,066 of record CM074947.1, read on the forward strand.
TAACATACTGCAAGCATGATGGAGTTCATTATTACCTATTGTACTGAAGGCACTGGATCAGTGAGATGTAATTCAGAAAGCAAAATGTGGTACAATTAACCTAATTTCGGATGTCTTGTAAACCAAAAGAGCTACTCTATCTTTCACTCACTCACTTTCAGTGACGCATTATCCTGGGTCGTGGTGGATCCAGAGCCTATCCTGGGAACACTGGGCATGAGGTGAGAACACACCCTGAATAGGTCACAGGCCATCGCAGGGCACCATGCATACACACAGTCACACACTCATGCACAACTAGGAACAGTTTATTATAGCCAATCAACCTACTGGAATGTTTTTGGGAGGTGGGAGGAAACCAGAGAACCGGGAAGGTGAACCCAAGCGGACACAGGGAAAACATACATAGATAGTAAGGTGTTGAAACAGCATGCTACATGCTGTGCCACCGTGCCAGCCCCAAAAAACTCTAAAATTCAACTGGAGTCAGAGCAGTTTATGGAATAAAGGAAGGATAACATAACAGTGATCAGAAAATAGCAATTGCTGTAATACACAGTCACCATTGTGATATATTAACTATGACACATTTCTTCTATTTGGACCTCGAAAAAAATTTTGATCCTGATTACGACCCTGCTTTACATTTATTGTAAGTGAGTTTACACATCAAGCCAGTACTGTTCCACACATGAGCAGCACACAAGTGGAACGACAGTGACAGCAAGCAAGCCGAGAGCAGGGCCTGGCTTTGTTTTTATGAAGGATGCTGGAAACGAGAGAATAGTGTGAGTACAATTGCTGGATAGGCTCCATATGGCTTGAAATCATAGTCTTCAACAAAAAAAAAAAAAAGTGAAAAGGACCATGAAGAGAGACCTCAATACAGAGTGCACAGCCAGTTCTTGAGTGCTTGTTAATGTGCAAAATCTAAAGGCTTGAAATGCAGCTTGAATGGCGTCATATTAAAGGGGTTGTGTGCATGTGTGTGTGTGTGTGTGTGTGTGTGTGTGTGAGATCTCCAATTCCCGCTCAGAAAAACTTGAGTTTCATCTTGAAGCTCTGGGCGTTGTTGATTTCTGAGGAGGGAAAAACACTTAAAACGAGCATTTATCAAAAGTATAGCTGAAGGAGTGTTTGGAGGGCCATCACCCCGATGCTCCAGAGGATGATGAAAAACAGTGCTTTGCACTTCCTAATACAAATTCCACAGAAAAAGCTGGCTGAGTTCTCAAACTGAAAAACTATTTGTCCTTTTTTCATGTCCAAGTTTCTTAAACTGCTGTCAGCTCAATTGTTCTGCTATAGCATTATTATTATTATTATTATGGACTTGTCATCAGTGAAAAACTACAGTAACAAAATGTTAGCCTTCTACCACTCATTATACACTGTACCACTCATTTCTTACCTTGTCTCATGGGTGTATCTGGATTTGAACTGGAAGTGTACATGGCCTAAACCAGAAGGCTTTCCTTTCTAACTCCTGAACCTTTACAGTTCCTCAACCTCAGCTACATCACTCAGGTTCATAATCAGTCTCAACCAGATGCTTTGTGGACCTTTCTGCTAAGCATTATATCTAATGTGACTGAATATGCAAGCTAACTATCTTTCAAAACAACAATGTCTTTCCAAATTGCTTATAGTTGCTTATATTTGATAACAACAGCCACCAACTAACAACAATTTCCCATCAGATTTACTTTAGCTTTTGAGTTTATGTTACAGAAAGAGAAAGGAGAATCTGGAGAATCTGGAGAATCTATGATGAAGCCAAAACTGGGTGCTATATGGGCATAATGTCTGCATGATCTTTCCCCCCAATAATGATAAACAATGAAGAAAAACTATTAAAATAAAATAAATACATTTCTGAAGACCCTAGCAGAGATATGCTGCCCTGTGCACAGCATCTGATCTGTATGGGGTACATGAATCAGTGGCTCTATGAATAAAAGCATAAAATAATTCAATTCAGGTCAGTTTGTATAGAAATTTGGTTTTATATATATATATATATATATGGTTGTATTTTGGAGTTCAGTAAGGTTGTGTTTAGGTCAGGATACTGGAGCAAACCACTGATGATAGACAGTTAGAAAAAAATTCTATTCATATCTGTATTTATAGCTGTTTAAAACACATGACCATTGCATTGTGGATAATATATTCATATAAAATATACATCCACACTCTATACACATAAATGCTGAAATGAGACGTCTCAAATCATCCAAACAAGCACCTTTCATATAGTTTATTTATATGCTTGCTTGTGAAAAGCACAAGTACACATTAGTATGACTTTGTGTCATGTAGTAAAAGGATATTATATTAAAGATATACTAAAGATCGTAGGGTAGTGACGTGCGGTCATATTGCTGTTCAGCATGTCAGCTCAGTTACTGCACCACTAAACAGCACTTTAGACTCAGCCTAGGGATCTCTCATGTTTGATTCATGCCTTAGCTCAGAGCTGAAGTGGACTCCATGATCCTGTTCATATTTAACCAGTATTTAAGCATTTCCAGCCCACTAAACCTAAAAGCAGAGCGAGAGAGAGAGAGAGAGAGAGAGAGAGAGAGAGAGAGAGAGAGATAGGAGCCAGTTTAATCACTATAATTTGTGGTTCGAATGACATTGTAATAATCATATGATTTATGAGCTCATTCCAATCTATTTTTATAGGTAATCAACCTTAAAAGTGTAGCAAGAGCGTTCAAGTCCAGGGAGTATTAATGCTGTCCTCTCGCAAATTATTCTTCAGTGTCATTTAGGCTTCTGTGTAATGATACCTTAAAAGTTCATCAGCATGAAAGGAGTTAGAAGTCAAGTAAAAGACTATGGATGAATATGAGGAAGTACTTAACACCGGCTCCCCTCAGTAACACTTTTTAATGCAAGTCAGTTCAAGTCAAGAGACAAATATGGTATATTTTCCTGATTCATATCACACGTCTAACAAAGCTTTAAAACCATATAGCGCTAACATTCCCCTGCAAGAAGAGGAGGTTAAATGTCTGAAGTACTCCTAAATTAGTTGTTGCGTCTGGGTTTTTTTTTTGTTTTGTTTCTTTCGGACACACTATAACACTCTCCTGACAAGGATGTGGCCCTCACTTTGATCCCAGAGACGCTTAAATCAACACCAGAAAAAGGTTCATCCAAAGGTCAGGTGGGCGAGTCATCCGATCGTCACATTCCACAGTCAGCCGTTTCACACACAACAAAAACACACGCGGCGCTCTTACACTTCCATGCATCCAAACCAAATTATTCCCTCGAAATTTCACTAAGCAACATTTGTACAGCAAAGTAAATCATGTAGAGAAGCAGCTGCAGGGGACACGGTAACAAACTGAAGCGCTGGGAAAAGTTCAGCACAATTTGCTTAGGATACGGTGCACAGATGCAAGTTTTTAAAGTATCCAGGGTATGCAAAAGCTATTATGTAATTTTCCTAACATAACTACGGAACACGTAATAGCCGGAAGATAGAAGAATGGAAAAAAAAAGTGCAATCCAAAAGCAAAAACTTTCTCCTTCTGTATATCAGAAAGACCAGGTTATTAGAAGAAGAAGTGAAAGATCTTCAAACATCTACTCATATTACAGTTCTCTTTGTCTTCTGGAACATTTCGAAGCATCATATACGGCATCGTTCAAATGCAGTGTCCGTTATGGTCTAATAAAAAAAGATCCAATTAATGGTGCATATCAATCTGTTGGCTCTGTCAAAACATATTCCTCTTGATTCATTATAGCGCAGGTTCTAGTCCTGCCTGGCAGCCTGTGTAGCCCTGTAATTACACTTCTTCCTCTGACAACCTGCATGATTGTTTTCCTAACAGTATATTACTTCGTTAGTACTTTCCAACGCCGGTTATTTTTAAACTGTCACTTTTCCCAGACTCATCCTGATTTGCACTCGTCTGTTTATCATAACAATCATTAATAACTGTCAGTCTGCGCCATCAATATAACAAACTCATTTCTTCATTAGCATGGCCCAGCATTTGTCTGTTCTGAGAGGCTGGGCATTTTCTACCAACAGGCCCAGCCAATTACTCCACTGAAATGGAATCGCATTAATCAAAACTTAACAAGGTGGCAAATTTAAAGATATCAGATTGCAGGAGACAGCAGAACTAATATGTCACTGTCAGAGGTGCTATGTAGGTATACAGCAGGCGCACTAAATATATCTCCTCGCGCGGGCCACATGAATTTTGACATTTCATACGATCTGACAACTATCGAAGTGAGAGGCCAGCAGAGTGCGCTTCGGATGACTCCTCCCCCACTCGGACATGGACAGAGACAGAGAGAGAGAGAGAGAGAGAGANGAGAGAGAGAGAACAGCGAGAAAGGACAGGGAAGAAAACGTGGAGCGTGTCTTGGGGAGAGCCAGCAGGCGGCAGTTCATCATGTCTGCCTTCACAGAGACGTTTTCTTTCACACTTTAAATGATGATACTCATCAATCACGGGCTGACAGCTGCATCAAGCCAGCTGCAAACATGCAAAGCCCAGCAGTCTGAAACATGCTGACACCACTGATCGCTGCATAGAAAATAATCATTCAGCCCAGGCCAAATGCTGGATTTATTTTCTCTCATATTAGAGCCTCCTTCTTCCTTCAGCCACTGTACAATAAATACCATCCATTTTGCAGAAACAAAGCTGCTACCCCGAGCTGGCGCGTGCAGTGTTAACGATTAGGCAGGAAGGAAAAAGTGCAGGTGACTAAACCTAATCAAGCAGCCCTGCAGGCCAATAGTGCTAACCTTATGTGGAGGGCCGGGAAGCTTAACCTCGCTGTCATTATATCGACTTAAGAGCTTGACTTTGGAAGGTCGTTCCTAAGATACTCACTAGCATTAAGTAAGAAAGAAAGGACCAAACCCTTTTGGGTAAAAGCTTAAAAAAAAACAACAACAACATTATTTTAATGGGAATTTTTAATAAATGGCAAAGAGTGATTTCTTTAATTTAATTTAAAATATGAACAGAGCGTTCATGCAACACAACTCCCCGTAATGCCACAAACGCATTCCAAAAGCCATGAGAGGTCAAACAAACGAGAACGAGGTTAAATATTATTGAGTATTATTGTCACCCAAAATGACATCTTCTGGACGTGAAAATGTGTTTAATCCCACACCTCTCACCTCTCACAGTGCTCAGCAGCAGTGTAGTCAATCCTACAAAACACAGCTTACAAAGAGCAATGAAGGCTATTAGCAGGAGAAGTTATTTATGCAGCACACACCCTCCGACACACAAACACACAGCCTCACACTGATGGAGCCGACCATTCCTCTCTACATCGTCTCTCCTTTACATTTTGCATGGCAGTGACTGCTCATTTTTTAGGAGGGGAGCTTATGGAGCAGATGGATGTGAATTCAAAGTTTCCTGATCTTTAGCAGAAGTTATGGAGGGTTATCTTTGGCTGTATATCTTTGGGCTGGCAGGCCTCCCCTGGCGATGAAGGATTAAGCACCGCAGCTGTCTCTCGGCCCGAATGATGCAGTGCAGCGCTCGCCGACACGACAGCATCACTTAATCTTAATGTCCGCTCCTCCAGCGCGGCCGCGCAGGACAAAGCCAATCAACATCACATGCCACGAGGATGGACCTACTGCTTGGCCCTGGAGTCTCTCACCCGCACCGACCGATTAATCAACTTCAGCCAGCCCAATCCCAGAGTTCACTTCTCTCACAGCACAGCTGAGCTTGCCACTGTGATGTATAGGATGGGGGGAGCTGCGTGGTCCAGAACACTTATCAGATTGCACATTATGCATGGTTGTGTATTGCTGAGAGAATGAGAGAGTGGGAGAGAGAAAAAAAAAAAAGGAGGTGGGGGGGGAGGAGGAGAAAAGAGGTATTGAATGCTTACACCTTATTTCTGTCACAGACCACCTATTTGTTGTGTTTAAAAAGATATCTGACCACTAATGGCTAAAAAGCTTAAGAAGGGCTTGGGGTTTGGAATAATGACTTGTGCTCACTTAGACAAATTACACACAGGGAGGTCCATTACAGGCATTTAAATTCAATAAGATACAAGGGTATTAAAGTAGACAACATTTCCCCAGATCCCTGAACACTAACTTCTTACTCTAAAAGCATTTTAAAAAAAACACAACACAAGAACAAATGCCTACATACTTAATTGTACAAGTAAAAAAATAATAAAAATAATAAAAAGGTAAAAATGTTGTTTTTCTCAACTTGTATGAGTCAACAGCAAAAGCACATCATTCATGAAACTATTTCATAAAAATGAATACAACTCATACATAAGTGTAAGCAATAATAAAAAAAAAAGGTCAGAAAATATGCCCCTGAGAAAATGTAGGCAAATATCTTCATTTATTGGTGCATCCCACAGAGGGTGTTTACATCACCACAGCTGATATGGAGTTTGTTAGAATATATTACTTTCATAAGTTACCTTCAAATGAAGACGGTACTATTACACTTCATAGTCGCCCATTTCAGCCAAGATTAAGAGCGCCAAAGCATGCGCTACGCTGGAACAATATGCAACATTAAAGAAACAAAAAAAAGCCTCCTGTCCCTTACGGAAGGTGCATCTGATTTAGTAGAAGCAATTTAAAGCTGGAAGAATTCAGCCCAGCCTTTGAAGATGCTACATAATGTCAGCAAACAAGCTATAAACCACAGTAATAGTAGTTCCTATTTGGACATAAGTTATTCTGAGCATTTCAAAACTCTAATGCGGGAGGCTGCACCGTTTTATCACCATATCTACCTCAGCAACATTTTTCATCCTTTATTTGCAAGATATAATAAAACTGTCACTGTTTTCATGAGCCAGAGACCACATTTTCTTTCTTTAAAACAATTTCACTTCAATTGAATAAACTAGTATTACACAAACTGAATTTCGAGTCAACCGAGTTATAGATGTTTCCATCGTTTTAAAGTGGGTATCCGTGTAGCACTTTAGGGCTGTGTACTTGGTTAACTATCTACAACACAAAGTCCCAGACTTTTACCACATTTTGTCCATACAACAGAAAAAAGTTCCCATGTCCATATACCAGGAGAGATCCAACTTGACTATTTTCAAAAACAACAGTCATCATTGGCAATCACGTTAAACAGCTCACATCAATCAGGGAAGAAGTTGCACGTCCAGCTTTGTGATAAAATGGAGCCCATATTGGTTTGTGTTGTTTTAGGTACATGTGAATATCCCTTACAACTTAAATCTCAAAAAAAAAAACAATGCTCAGTAAAAAATTATATTCTTACATAATTCTAATATTAAGTCAATTATAGCTGTTGTGAAATATCTGACGTGTGTTCAAGCCAAGCTAGCATAAATTCTACTAGCTGATGTGTGGGACAAAGTCCATTACTTCCTGTTTGAAGACTGGATCAACTGAGGGAGTCATTTTATTTGACTACATGCTACTTTACGAATAAATAATCTAGAAATACAGAAATAAAGATTATTATTATTATTATTATTATTATTATTATTATTACAGATTACTTAACTTGTTCAATTGACCATCATCCAACAACAGAGGCAGTTACTGTTATTAATATTCGATCAGAAGTACCATTAATCATAATTCATTTTTAAAGGCACTATTCAATTTGACTTTAAAGCTGAATTGGATTGTGTACTAGTGTTTATGTTGCTCCTCAGTTCTCTGTGTTGCTATGTCGGTATAATTAATCTTAGCATAAGCTCCTGTTGTAGGATCACAAATAAACTCTCACCAGGTGACGTAAAGTGAACACTGTGCGCATTATCCCATTATCCCTTTCCACAAAAACAACAAGATACCAGTTAATTATACACACCTACCTTGGAGCTACACCTACCGACCTTTATATCAGATACCCGTACCACTCAGGTCACTTTTAGGCCATGCCTCAGCATCAAATGTGAACCCAGGACCACCCATATCATGGCCGTGTGTATGTGTGCTGCTTTCCCATCGGATAACTCTACCCAAGTAAAGTGGGAGGGGTTTCTCTGGAGGCTAAGCGCTAGCAGTATAATCTTCTCCATTTAAAATTTAAATAAACAATTTCGAAGTGAAACCAGGCACATCTCATTTGATGTTAAAATGTGTGTGACGCTGCCGTGTTACGCTCTTGCTATGCCGTGTTAGGTTTCTAGTGCAACCCTTTACTCACTGCTCCCCAACACAGCCAAGTGTACCAATGTTTTAATCTTTAGTGAAAATTTAAGTGAGGAGTTTACATGCAAACCTCAGCCAATAATGCAAAAAAAAATTGGCAATTTAACAGAACAGAAAAAGGACTTCATAAAAGAGTGAGAAACTTTAGTAGACACTACACTGATGTACTACTGAAGATTTCTGTGCCGGTAGAGAAGCTGTTCAGCCAGAGACATTAATCAAGACATCTGCGGGACTGTTTGATGAATAGATAGTCTGCACTATTCTCACATGGTACCAGGGTAAGAAGGGTAACCAAATTCAGCACGGGTACTTCAGTACGGCGCAGCCTGCTTGGCAGTGGAAACAGTGACGTTGTGGAGGATTGTGGGTAATTTGCAGAGCTGAGCTGTGCGACACTGTCCAGTGGGAAAAGTGGTATGTGTGTAAAATTTGGGACTGTAGCACTTCTGCTGCTACACACAATGAGTCAGCCGCTGACCCAGGTTATTGCAGGTAATGCAAACCAAAACTACAAAAGAGTAGTGGAAAATGAAATAATTTACTAAAGTTAAACATCTAAGACTAAATAAAGATTAGTAATATTGCCCACGAAAGTAACTGAATTATTCCAAATTACACACAATCCAAATTCTTCAAAATGATTTCAATCATTCTGGGAAAGATAATACAACACAATGAGGTATGCTCTTATGGGAAAATAATCAGTGATGGAGGAGTGTAATACAGGCTGAAGTTGATTATTTTCCAATAAGAGCATGTTCCAAAGTGTTTTATTCCTCTTACACCACAGCAAGTTGCCAAATTATAATGAACATGCCATACTTTTAACTGTTCATCGCTAAATGTAGTGTCATGAAACATCCATCCAAGTTCCTGTTATTGTTTCATCACCGGTTTCTTTTTTTCTCTCTCCTGAAGTTAATAAGACAAAAAAGTTAATTAAACATTACATAGACTTACATAGAAAGCTTCACCATACAAATGATTACAATTTTTAAAAAAATCATTGTATTATTTGCCTTAGATTACGTAGAATATCCACCAAACAATTCCCAGTGAAAAAAATAAGCCATAAAGCAATAAAACAATAAAGAAACTATAAAATGACTTTCGAAATGACAACACTAGCAAAAGCACATTAATATAACCCTGTGATTTAAATTACAGCCAGCACTACTGTCAGAGAAAATTCATTCTCACCTTCTGACCAGTCAGGATTGATCAGTCAAAAGTGTTGAGGTATGATAAATAAGAATTTAATAATAACAACTATTATTTATATTGCCATGTAATAATTTCACTGTCATTGATAATGTCACAGATTCACTTTTTAGTAACAGCTTTCCAAATAACACTATTACAAAACAGGTTATTTTAGTTAAGTTGTGACTGCATAATTCTTTTACAGAGACACTTAAACTCACACGGTGGTTAAACAGTATCTTACCATAACCCACATTCAGTCACATACGGTACCTGCTTGCTTTAATGAGACTTTAAACACATTTTGCTGGTTTCAAGGATGGGCAGTGTGTATTTGAGTAGCGCTGTGTAAAGATTAGCCACATAATACATAGCTTCACAACTTACAACCCTGTCCATAGAACTAAAATTAGCAAATAATCAATCAATAACAATCTGCAAATAAAATAGATAGAAAATAGATGTAAAAGTGAATAAAAAAATATCTCTAATAAATAAAAGCTATTAGAAAGTAAACCAAAACCAACATAGTGTGCATGGCTAATAAAATCTACATTAAGGTCGTTTGTCGTGGCCTAATGGTCTGAGAGTCGGACGTGTAACCCGAAGGTGAACCTGAAGGTCGTAGGTTCGAGTCTTGGGTCCGGCAGGGATTGTAGGTGGGGGGAGTGAATGACCAGCGCTCTCTGCCACCCTCAATACCA
>CM074947.1:17153197-17187385 GCA_037577455.1 Pangasius macronema
ACTTGGCCACAAAGTCACTTCACTTCACTTCACTTACACTCAGGATAACACACACTACCATGTCAGTGTTACTGAGAATGGCTTATTAACAAAAGAATATCTGGTCAGTAGTGGGTTCTATGGTGGAGTCTTTGCGCTGATTGATAGGGGGTGGGTAATATATTGGCACAGCAACAGGCTACGGTCAGTAATTGTATACCTATAAAGTGTGCCTATATGGTAGGGTTACCTGATAAACTGGCCCATGAGAATAGCTACAATATCTAATAAACCAGCATTCACAGTGTGTATTGATTTTTTTTTTCTCCAAGCTGATAATTTAGGAGGCATCAGCCTCTACTCCAAAGTGACTTATTATTTGGAAAAGAGGTCCTTAACATATTGCTCGTAACAGTACAATGCTGCCACTTTGTAGAGAGCAGACATTTATTACATACACTTCATTCAATGTGATTCACAGGGGTTCCAGATCAGATACAGAACCCAAAACAAAACGACGGCACAGAGAGAGGATCCAACTCTGAGGGATATCTATGCTGCATTCAACTAGAGGGCGTAACTCATCATTTCCAACCTCAGACTAGGAAAAAAAAAATAAGAAAACACTCCGTCAGCTTGGAATTCCTACTTGGGTACTTGGGACGGTCTCCTCAAGCCAGAGTTCAGCAAGTGACATGGCTACTCACAGCATCAACAGTAAACAAGTAGCACTTCTTGTCTTTCAACGAGTTATACTGTATATACAAGTATTGGCTTCAGATCAATCAGCACAGACATATTCGCTTGTTAAATCTATAAAACTGACTATAAAGTTCGCTGTTTTGAGGAGGTACATGTACATCACTCATCATAGTTAGCTGGCTAGCTCGTTACTAACAAAGATGAATATGGAGGCATCCATGAATTTGCCTTCTTTGTAGCTCAAATGCATGTCACATCCCAAGAACTGAACTGCTGCAGCTCATTAGCAACACTAAATATGTTGGCTGTATGTAGCTTTGTGGTGTCAAAAATTAGAGGTCACTCAGAATAAACCTGGAGGCCAACACAGGAAACGAAGCCATAATTAAAAAAAAAAAAATAGCACACAGAAAGAGGCAGCGAAACAAGTCTTACTGTTATAGACTGTCCAAAACACTTTCTTACCACCTCCTAAAAAAGACATGTCATCTCAGTAACCTCAGTGCCCCAAGTGGACTTGTTTCTACACCACCATTTGGCCAATTGCTTTGTTATTGCACGTCCAAATGTCTCAAACCATATGTGGTGTACATGAAATATGCTCTGTTTCGGTCCAGTCTCGAGTGGAGTCCAAATCATAAAAGAATCAACATAATTGGCAATTACTGCTACCTAATCTGGCAGTAAAACAGAGAGAGGCCAAAAGGACAGGGACGGAAGAGAGAGGTAGAATATTAAGCCAGAGCAGCTGGCAGCGCTGCCGTACACACATTCCCGGGCATATGGAGCCGGCACATTAAAGTGCAGGGCTATGTTTTGCATACATAGTTTGCCTCTCGGTAACCTTGAGCCAGGGCAAAGCAGTATTCCAAGCCACAGCCTTTGAACTTAAACCACAAGTGGACACCTGAGCTCCTCCGAAGAAAGCATACAGATACGATATTGAAGCAATGCAAATTCACTCCTTGTGAGCTAATCTAGGCAAAGAAGCACTTGTTTACATCTAAAGCACACTGGAAAACAGCATGGCCCATCGCTGGGTCCTCAATGATTCCACGAAAATCATTCAAAAGGTAATTACTAGTAGTACTGTACAATTTACAGTCAACAACTGTAAAACATTTACAGTAATGTAATGTCTTACATAGCATGAACGTGTTCTTTTGTCTTACATAGTATAAACATGTACATTTGCTCACATTTTACATTTGATACAACAGGGCAGGAGGTTAAGGGTCTTTCTCAAGGACCCAATAATGGCAGTTTGGTGGTGCTGGGATATGAAAACACACCTTCTAGTCTGTAACTCAAAGCCTTAATCACTGAGCCATTACAAGTAGCTCAACTAGCTTGCAGTCTTTCAGTGGAGTTAATTCAGTGGTCGAAGTGGTTTAATCAGCGCAGGCTTGTTGAGCTAGTTAGGGTGGCTCAGTGGTTAAGGCTTTAATTTACAGATCAGAAGGTTGTGTGTTCAAATCCCAGCACACCCAAAGTGCCATGGTTGAGTCCTTGAGAAAGACCCTTAACTTTCTGCTCAACGGTGCATTGATTGGAAATTGCTTTCAGCCAAATGAGCAAAAGTACTGGATTACGTGTTATTTTATCCTATGTAAGACATTACAGTACTTTACTGTAAATAAGTTTTACAGTTGTTTACTGTAAATTGTAGAGTATTTTAGTGGTAACCCTGCTGCCAGTAAATTACTGTAATATTTACNCTTTTTTTTACAGTGACTTCATTACAGCATGGGCCATTGCCATCATAATGCCAGCGCCTGCCTGCCTGTACCCACGCTAGCACACACATCATCACCAATCCACAGTGCATGATAAAGGCCTGTCACATCTACGGCATTATTAATTAACGGCGCCGCACTGTGAAATTCAATCATGCTGGACCTCACATATCTCCTTAACAGGTTATGCAAATTCCGCACATCCAGTCCACGAGTGCATATGAACTGCCAGGCTGAGATTCCCTTCACACTTATTACAGTAATAAGAACCTTCAGAGCCTGATAGCATCAGAGAGAAAGGAGAGAGAGAGAGAGAGAGAGAGAGAGAGAGAGAGAGAGAGAGCGAGAGAGAGAGACATAATGCCTGTTTAATTAGAATTAGATGTATGGTTTAAGAAAAAGGGGTGAAATAAGTGAGACAGCAGTGGATCATGGCGAGAACAGAAGAACAGAGGGGTGAGGGGAGAGAATGAGCTCCTTCCACCACTGCAAAATTAACATTAAATGGAAGAATCTGCCTTTTTAATCACTGAAAGATTAGTATATAGCATACATGAATCATTACACGTTTCATCATTCACTAAAGCTAAACGTAGTGTAGAAAGAGCATTATACTCAAATCCCTTTACTTACTAATGGACTTCTAGGGAAAGATGATAATGCTTCTGTGCTGTGAAACAGGAAAGCAGGGTGTTTTTTTTTCGCAGGACCGGGTTTCTGGTCTTACTCTTTCAACACACACAAGCCTGAAAGTCAATTAATCTTCGGTCAGTTTAATTGTCAAAGTTGAGGACAAACATTATGGGCTGACTAAACGGTTTTATTATGGCACTATGAGAAAGGCCATGTTTTACTGCTGATAGGGAGCAACATGACGCTAGCGCAATACATCATCGTAAATGTGCACTCACATGAAATCATATATGTGGACACCTAATGGCTCCAAAATCTCCCTCTGAAACACATGCATTTTTCATGCTGCTATAAAAGCATTGTCAGAGGTGCCGTGTCGGGCTGCAGACACTAATTGATCTGGCCCTTTAAGCGTGTGAAACAACAGAAGCCGTGCTACAAAACTGTCATCGCAGCCTCTTTCCCCTCTTAATGCAGCCATAAATCCACACACCATCTAGCAGTCAGATGTTTTCATTACCCCCATATCAGTTTTATGGAATTACTGACATCTGCATGATTCAGTAATTGTGTACCTCTATGAAGTTCCAGTGGCAATTTTGCTCTCTATATTCCAGATCAATTCTCAGTCCCATGGGCTGGACGGAGAAATGTGTTATTGGAAAACCGGGAGCGCTGACAGATTGCAATAGTTATCTGGTGACGGAGACGAACAGCTTAATCCGACCTAAATCAGCTCAGCTAGTGCAGGTTGTTTCATACAAAGATGCAAATTGTGTTGTCAAAATCAGTCATCTTCGGTGCTGGTTGCCTAACAAGAGCCACTTCGGGCTTGCTGAGACAAGTGCTGATCTTGCCTGTATAAATCCTCTGGGGTGAGGATTCTCCACTCGGCAAAATAAAACACACCGTTTCAAATCAGCCTTTACCTGTACACCTGCTGAATAAGGCGTTTAGCCTGTTTAGCCATTTATTATCTGCAATGCTCCGAATAAAGGTAGGTTAAGGATGAAAAAAAAAAAAACATAAATAATTCAACTGCAGGATATAGCCAAACAGAAAATGAACACATACTAGTATCTTTTTCCTGTTGCTTTCTCGACAAATTGGGCGTAATGAAGTGAGAATGCAAAATGGCTGGACTACGGCTTTGTTCAATCTCGTTAAAGTGCCTGGAAGGTAAATAAACACACCCCTCACCCACACCATGTGACTGCCCTGCACTAAATCAATATAGCTCGGTTTGCGCTGGAAAAAGCCTTGCGTCTTTATAATAATAGCGTGTTAAAGGCGGTAATAATTTCACTGTGTAAGCATGATGCATGAAGGGACGATGGAGAGAGAGCGAATAGCATGCCGATGTAAGGCGGCTAGTTGGACTGGGCCTGATGGCGCTTTAGTATATGTGTCACTCTCAGTTTGGGAGGCACAAAGGGAGGCTCACAGGCACCAGGCTGCTATATATCTCTATTACATCTGATGGTCAGTCTGCTGGCCAGTTGTTTATTCTCATTAGCCAAGACAATAGAAACGATCTGGGCCACACATCTACCCTCCTACTAGGTCTTTATGTGGGTAAGCATTCTCAGAATAATGGCTAATCAATTTACATCATCATTATCTATAAACAAACTGCACATACTGGAATTTTTTTTCTGCTTTTTACCAACAGTGAAGAGAACAGCAATGATATAAAGTATTCATTTATCTTCACATGTATAATCAATAACTGTAACAACTTAGCCAACAAACCCATTTAGGGTTACTGAAGGTTAGATTTAATATAATCATATTTACAAATGAAAAGACTAATTGTTAAATTATAGCAGAATCAGACCAATAAAAGTTCAAGCATAATTTATTCCATTATCTGCAGGTAGTCTATAGAAGCATTTAAAAAAAAAAAAAAAAAAACTATTCAGCCCTATTAACAATTTGGGTAAGGACATTCAATTATTAAATTATGCACAATTAGGAAAAGCATCTCAAATTTTTGTACATGATAAAATCATAATCTCTGTATTGTCTCATGTCTTCTATGTCTCAAATTATTATTATTATTATTATTATTATTATTGGAAAAAAACCCATAAATAATTCAACTGCAGGATACAGCCAAACAGAAAATTAACACATAAATAATAATAATAATAATAATAATAATAATAATAATAATAATAATTATTATTATTATTATTATTATTATTATTANAATAATAATAATAATAATAATAATAATAATAATAATAATAATAATAATAATTATTATTATTATTATTATTATTAGTATTATTATTTTATTATTATTATTATTATTATTATTATTATTATATTTATTTTTTTTTTATTTTTTTTTTATTTATTTTATTTTTTTGGTAAAATGGCTGGAGTGTTATTAACATAGCTTTAACATAGCTGATTATTATTATTATTATTATTATTATTATTATTATTACATTGAAAGCCAGTGATTATAACCCAAAATCAATCACTTATGTATACTTATCTATATTGAAGCCAGCATTTCTCAACTCATTGGTTTCGCTTGAACATCATACACCAGCATTAGAATGTTTTATCTATTTACCCAATTAGAATTCCTGTCTGATATTGAGTAGAAAGCATCTGACAGCAAGGCAAGAGCATGAGGCCTTTCCTGGTCTGGACTGTAAAGGGAAAAAAAGGAAAGCTTTTGATAGGCTGCTGCAGACAAGGCAGCCGAGAAAGAAGCTAATGGCCATGATTAATGACAAAGGGCCAGAGGAGAGCGGGGACACAGCCGCTACATACATCATCCCTCCCCATCAGTCAGAGCACCTCCCTGGACCCTCTCCCTCTCTCTCTACCTTATCTCTGCCCACTCCCGCACTCGCCACAACTGCCTCCCTCTCGCTCTCTCTCGCTTCACCTCTCTTTCTTCTCCCCCTCCTGAAAAGAAGAAAACAAGTGACAAAGAGGTGATAAGGTGAACAAGAAAATGGCGTGTAAAATAAGCAGATATCCCCCTCTCAGAGGGAGAGAGGACGAGAGGAAAACAGGCTGTGATGGTGCTGTGATGGTGCTCTGATTTCACTCGATTTGACTCTTCCTCGGCTAAAGCCTCCATTCTCAAGGTCTTATCTGCCATATGGCTCCCCTGTTTAGATGATTTATTAGGTGCAGAAAAGCACACTGATAAATTTTAGCTCATTCCCGTTGCATAGGCAACCCACGGTGTCAATAACGAAACTCAGGCCGTTTTTAATGAAAACTTTTAGTACCAAAGGGGTAACCATTTATTTATGACTCACTATAATATTACACTGGCAAAAAATTTATTTCCCCTTCTCACGCACCGTATGAAACGAGAGCGGCTGAACGTGCATGGGGGAGCTCAGATCACCTCCATATGTCAGTACTTCTACTGCACCCTGCTCCTAACCCACTACTGCTGTATTTCTGCTTAATTGAAGCATTCAGCTGTTTACAACACATACAAAAACAGCAAGAGTTTATTTACGACCAATTAAAGTAACCATTTTGAGTGAAGGCAGACAATTATGGATTTCAGCCCCTTTGATTCTAATTAGTTGGTGTGTCCGGGTTCTGTTTTACATGCCTGATTTATAAGCGGGGACTGGAAATTAATTTCCTATCAACCAACAGATGCTAGGTTCCAAAAAAGGCGAAACGCAGGCAGAGTGAAGGAACAAAACAATATGCTTTCACACTACTGAACCATTTTCCATTCTTCTGTCAGGGCTTTCATTTAAATCAAAATAAAGTGCATAACTAAAGGCACTTTGATTTATGCACATGTCGCCTCATTAAAATGCTTGTCTGTCATCAGACACAGTTTCTCTGTCAATTATAAGACTTACCACAGACTGGGTGTCTGACTTTAATGGGCCAACACTGGACTTTGGGGAGGCCTTCCCCCTTTTAAAAACCACCTTCATCAATCTGAACTGTCTCGGGCTAGTTCAGGACAGAGGCTGTGCTACACACAGATAGCATTCAACATATCAGACATTTCAGTGTTTTCCGAAGAGGACACTCCGTTAAGGTTTAGGTCTGCAAATCCATAAGAAACTACCAGTCACTAATGCTGTCTCATAATTAAAATTTGATTATGACAATGAAAACAACAACACCAGGCTAAATTATATAAACTATTCTGAAGAGTGCAGTTTTGATTCGTCCCTAAACCTAAAAGGTTGTAGATCACTAAAAACAGCCACCGGTGGCAGATAAACAAACTAAGCATTGAGATGCGAAAGTTCCAAGACACCCATGTGCTGCAGACTATTTGCATAACATGCGCAAATGAGTTCCTGACAATTAACAACAATTTGCAAATGAATGCAAGCTGAACAAAACACGAGGGTTATTTGCAAACCAAAGCATTCCAGCAGTGGAGACAGCCCTTGTTAAACAAGGAAAACCCATGTCTAGGCCCAATGGAAGCAAAATGCCCACTTTCCCTATTTACACCAACAAGATTAAGTAGGTCAACATCCACAACATCTACAAAGTAACTCTTACATTAAAGCTCCAACAGGCTGAACAGTCGGATTTAAAAGTAAAAAACGAGAACAGTGTGCCATTGTTTCAGACACCACCCACAAAATCATAAGCCTTTTCTTTAACAAGGATGTGAAAATCCGTGCTCAAACAAAAGCGAAAGCAAGCCAAATAACACATCTCCACATGTTCCGCTCAGCCAGATTTTAACGTATTTTCAGTGCCTGCTTGTTGTAATTAATATTGCACAGGAGCTTGCATTGTCATTTTTCAAATCATTTCCCTGGAAATGTTCTACACCTCTTAATGGCCTCGCTAATGCTGTAGCTGTCATGTTTTGGACAGCTGCACTTTTGCAAGACAAACTCGGGCTGCATCATGCTCCTCTCTCAAAGGACCCCTCCCGCTTAAAGGCGCCCGGGCCAGGCCGGCCAGCTGCTCACGGCGATATGGAAATCTTTGATTAATTTTTTACCTCTTGGTGCCGAATGTTGCTCAAGTGTCACCTTCCCGCTCCATCCCTCGGCACCCTTGCTCCTTCCTGCATGCTCCCAGAGATGATGGATCAGTTAAACTGACTCCAAAAGAAATCATAGGGCTAATTAAAGCCAAAGCAAAACAAGCCAGATGTGGATGAGGCACAGAAGCTGGATGGGTGCCAAGCAGGAGGTGTGCGAGTGCCAGGAATGCATGAGGAAATCAAGGCCTCATCCCACAAATTACACAGCTCTCAAACAGAATTCAGCTAATACCTCTCAAATTCATGTCAGGCTTCTCAGATAACATGAGAGAGGGTGCTAACAAGAAAGGTGTTGATCTTATATATAAATATATATATATTACATATATAAAGGCTAATTAGGTTTAAAGTGTCTAATGTCAAAAAATCTCTACAAGTATTACCTTTGTGGATTTAAAATTCACAACGGGGAAAAACCAACATGGCAATCCCATCACTCATGTCCAGCACAAACCTGGCTGAACACTATACCATTAACATTGACTGAGATGTTTTGGTAGTGTCAAGCAGTATCCTGTCAGATTTAAAGCTTTCAAAACATTGACCCCAATATGAGGTTCATAAAAACATGCCACCAACAATTAAATCCCACTGAACAAGACAAATGGTTTATGCTATGTTTGTGTTGAAGTGCACAGAGTTCACCAACGTTCACCAACCACGTGACGGCAATGACGTCCTGTCAGATGATAACTACTTTAAATCGCTTTCAGTCTGAAGTAAAGTCAGTTTTAGACTGCGCAATTAAGATTGACTCGTCACATTGTACGACGTGATCCCAATTAAAAACTTGACCGAATTCTATAGCAGACTGTGATGATATGTTTTGTCCACTCTATCCAAAGACCTACAGAAAATGAGTCCATTCTGAAGAACCCAGAACACAGGGATATATAAACAGAAACATTCTTGTAAGGTTGAGCTTGAGGTAATAAGGATATTTTTTCTGTCCATTAGCATGTTTCGTATACGTGTCACCATTGCCATTAGCGTATTTGCAGCTGTGCTGTGAGTTTCATGCTATTCTAATGCACTGTCCTCCCACTGGTTGCTTTTAGATGAGTATCATAGCAGTGTTCACACTTTGAGAGTTGAATTAAAAAAAAAAAAAAGACAGTTCCAGACCTTTCCTCAGCTGACTCTGGTTGCAATGGCAGTCGCCAGAGATTGTTCCAAGACCCCTAATCTCAACTCACGACCAAAGAATTGAACAAAAAAATTGTACAGTTTAAAGCCAGTTTAAGTAAAATAAGCTAACATGAAAGAGTCACAATGTGCTCATGAGAATGAAAGTCTAATTAAAGCTCTAAATAAAAGAGAGCTGCCAGTAGTTGATGTGAGTGTAACTTCTGCTTCGTGCTCATTCACCTGTATTGTGCTTCCTTCTCTGAGGAGCTTCAAGCAGGGCTTTCAGAGTTAAAGAGACAGCCAGGCCCATCAACACAGCAGCACGACTCCATCATCACACTCATACGCTTGTGTATAGCGACACAGCGCTGAAATATGCTCACCATTCAGAAACACAACACACAACTACACGACCCTGTATTCTCCTCCAAATGATTTCCTGCCATTTAAAAGACAATAAGCAAGCGGCAATAGACCGATGGAGGAGGCATGTCATTTTCGGCACGCTGTTGCTCAACATCAAGGAAAATCAATGGCGGCTCCGCAGGGGCATGGAGAGGGAAGAATGGAGCTCCGTTTCAGGTCTGTTTGAACTCATTTTCCTTTCTCTGTGGTTGCCCACTTCACGCAGCCCCCAACCCCCTTCCAGGCTCCTCCACTCCCCCCTCACAGCAGGTCTGACAGCTTGACACATTGACAGCTCGCGGTGAATGACAACTGATTTGTACAAATTTCAAGCCTTATAAATCTACCCGTCACAACAACAGCATAAAAGAGCTCGGACCCAGCAGGTAATTCAGATGAGAGGAGTGAGGGAGAGAGAGAGAGAGAGAGGGAGAGAGAGAGAGGTGGAGATGGGGAATTTCCCTTTGACAGCATTCTCTAAAAATGTGCGCGACGCTGCATTGTGACAAAATACACAAAAATGAATATGAAATTAAACCCATGCCATTTTTACCTGGTCAACACAAATATCTTACCATGCTACCAGGTACATGTTTGTCTCTTTCGAGGACTCGTTGCCAATCAGCTACACGAATTTGTTTTATACCGATATTAAAGTAGTGCCACCTGCTACAAGCAGGATTACAGCAGCCGTTTTTCCCAGCCTTCACTCCGGCTGTGTAAATGAGTGGGCCTTTTTTACGCTGTTTAAACAATATCCCACACTGCACCATGGCTCCAGCTACCCTCCAGCTTTCATCTGTTCATAATGGCAGCCCTGGCAGGCAAGGCCTTCAGAGCCGTAAATCCTCACGGAGGGTGTATTTTTACTGCCAGAAATAAACTACTAGGTAGAAAAATCAATAAGTAATGGCATAAAACAGGTTAATAATTCCAGGTGAGTTGTTGCTTGCATTTTAGCAGGTGATGGCTCATTTGTGTTAGGTCATCAGTAACCCGCCAACTGGAGATGCTGTACATAATGATTATTAAAATTATGAATAGTCAGTAGGTGTACAGGTAAAGGAAGTACTTGCGATGAGATCAGAATTTTAATTTTCATCTATTTTCAGTTTTCCTTGGGAATGTACTAACTATAAAGTGGGTTTCTCACTGGCCTGTTTTGTCATGTACATGTATCGTAGATGATGTGATGCCAGCATCCATGAATCCAGAATCAATGAAACCATCATTGATCATCAGCTGTTGAGGGGATGGTGATTAAGAAAGTGAAGAGTGTACAGTGAAGCATAAATCTGACACCTGATACACCAGGAGTACCTGGAGTCAAGCACCAAAACTCTTTTTTTTTTTTTTTGGAGATATCAGTGGCCTTAACAACACTTGACAACTAACAATGGTAGGCAAGGTGAGAAACATGTTACCACACGCAAGTCCTCCGTCCTTTGGGAAATCTTTAGCTCACCTTAACAAGCTACAGAATAAATATGAAGGTCTCACATTCTAAACAATTGGACACTGTGTTAAATAGCGATCTACATCACTGCAAAAAATGACATCTTAGCAAGTGAAAATATCTTGAATATAGTATTTGATCTAGTATTTCCTATTATACGATTACAGTAAACCTATTACAAGATTATTACACCTGTTTTTAAACATATTTTACTCATTTCAAGCTTGAAATAATCTTGCTCTCTTGATCCTGCTTCTTCTCTAGAAAGAAGCAAAATTATCTGCCAATAGAAGAAGAAAATTTGAAGCTTGAAATTAGTAGAAATGCCTAGGAATAATATTATATTTGGTTTATTGTAATCTTACAATAGGAAACACTACATTTTACTACATTCAATATACTTCCACTTGCTAGGATGTCATGTTTTGCAGTGTATAGACATGAACCATACTTCTGGCTAGAATGACTGGAACAGAAAATGAGAACTCTTGCATTTGGTATCTTTGATAGAAAATGTTCTTTCACAACGTGAAAAAAAATAATGATGTGGCTGATAAGATGTACTGTAAAATCTAAACTGCAGAAAACACGTGCAAGGATGGCAATAGACCAACAGTTTCTATCCAGTAACTCTGTAATCAAATCAGTAATGATGGAAATGAAAAGAAGAAAGGTTCTTGATTAAAGAACAGGAAGTTGCAGCATGTCTAATTTATAAATTCAAATGTAATTTGGAAGATTGTTCTGTAAAATGTTTGTGCTAATGTCTTTTTCTTTGTAATGTCTGACAGAGATTTATAAACCAAAAAAAACCCCTACAATCAATCAATCAACTAACACACCCATTCCACACCAATGAAGAGCACATCCACAATACTGATACAGTTCCACATATATCTGCAGGGATCTCAGAATTGAGGCTTTCAGTAAAGCCATGTGTTAAGCACCCAGTAACCTGTCAGAATCCTCTGCTTTCACCACAAGCTATCAGCAAACATCACATTTGTGTGAACCCATTCCAATCTGAACAATGACCCTTTCATAGTGCACTTAAATCTCTCTGTACCAAACACATGCTTGTGCAGTCATGGCATGGTTGTTTGATTAAGATTTAGCCCGCTCAACGCTGGCCTCTGACTGGACCAAAAGGAAGGGAGGAAAGCAAAAGGATTAAGTGTGACACTCCCACTAATGCAGTGAAACTGTCATCCAGATCAAAGGGCCGCTGTCGGAGACGGAGAGGAGTTCAGACAGGTGTCCCCTCCTATTCTAAAGCCAAGACAAGTGCATGAACTCTTATCGGCAGAGAGCACCAGCTCAACTACTGCTGTGTCCTGACCACTTTACGCCCATGTGCTTAAAACTGGATGATATCAGAGCCAATATATCCTGACTGTGTACCCTGTTTGCTCATAAAACCCACTCAAATAAAGAATTATATACTTGTTTTTCTATACACATTATTCCATCAAGTCCAGAATGAAAAAAAAACAAACAAAAAACCTCACACTTATGTTTAGCATTCAGACACAAACACACTATGGGTCTAAAATGCTGGCAAATACTTTGCGGTTTATGGTGAAATATTCTCCAGAGGTCAGCTTCTGTCCTAGCCAGTTGGTCATTTATCAAGAAGGCAGGCAAGCAAACAACTTATTGGAATGATGTTATTGCAACTTTTATGGAGTACAATTAAGTAAAATGTCACTTTGCTTAAAGAGGCCCATACCCCTTATTAAGGTTTGACTTAGCCCTTGCAGCACACCACATTATTTTATATAGCTCAGTGATACACCCCAGAAGGAAGAGTTGAAAGGTTGCCAACTCCATTATGTTTATGCAACATTAAGCACATTTTCACTCTACAGGAATATACATCCATGGCTTTCTGTGTAATTCTACACATTAATCACTTTCATGGCAAAACAATGGCGCTGGGATAAAAATCATGTGGACAGATTCAACAAAGGCAGAACATGCTCTGATTACATTACACACTGTTCCACAAATACGATAATTAATACAAAGAGGTGTAGAAACATCTATAACAAAGATCTACACGGTTATTATTTTTAGCACGACTTACTGAGCAAGCAGCTCGGTTTTCACTTACAGAGGAAGTACATTAATGTATTAACAAATACACTATTCAATTCTGGCATTTTATAACAGGTAGATAAAGCTATAGTCTTAATGAGCTCATCTCATAATGGAGCTTTTTTGGGGCTTGCAGGCATTAGCCTGAGCAACCAAGAGAGCTCCAAATAAATACAGACATTCTTCAAGGCCTCTCTAGTGACATCACAGCCACCGGGGAGGAGACTTGTCCTCGACATGCCTTACAAGTCTTTCAATTAGCCCAGTTTCGGAGAAGACCTTCAGAAACAGCCAAAGCCGCCCAACAGATGTGTACGTGTACTTGTTTAGAAATGGAGGGAGGAAGCAAGTGTGTCTGTGAGAGAGGAGAACCCATCCGATAGTCCCACAATTATTAAGGGGCCTGAATGGTTCTCATTAAAGCATCTGAAACCCAGCTGGTTGGAGATGCAGCAGGTCAGCTGTAGTTCAGCTGGAGGTCTTGTGATCGAGGGCTTGGCTGGAGTTAGCAGGGGGAGGGATGACTGATGGCCGCAGGGTGAATGCCAAAGCCATAAATCCAGCCGAGCCTGACCCACAGCCCCTATAAACTTTATTTACATTTGCACATTGTGTCCACCTTTAAAACTTCTATGTTTAGTCCATTTAAAGCTGTGACGTGTCTTGTGTGATTCTCATTGGGGGTTTTATCGGCTTTATCCTCTTTTAACTTGTCTCTCCACATCCTCCACTGTAAAGAAGATTCAAGGGCTCTTCTATCAATTATGTCTTTGTAACAGGGAATTCTATTAATACATTTTCCACTGCCTCTGCAGTTCAGCAGCTGCAAGCTCGAGCTCTGAGGCCTTCAGCACTTAATACACTATATCCTTTCAGTCTCTGAACGAACTTAAATTACAATTTGCTACAGTATACGGTTTGGCTGGGATTACTTTATTCAGATGAGTGGTTAATCTAATTAATAGCACTTTCTACATTTCTGTAGGTTCATTATTCATAACAATAATAGTTTCCTCACATTTTTTCTGCGTTCACAATGGCTGTCTGTCAGGTTGAAGCGTAACATTTAATCTGTGACACGTCCATAAATTGGACGTGTCCATCAGAAGTAACGAATATGAGGAAATAGCCATGACTGTAAGGGGTGGGGGGGAGGGGGGGAGCAGCTACCTCCAAGTACCCTATATTATTTATAGATTCAGGAGGAGGGAAATAAATAAATGAAACTAACATCCTGCCATTTGGCATTCCAGCAGGCTTTGCGCAAATCTTTTTGATGTCGGCGCCTGTAGAGAAACCTTGTTTGGACAGCCATAGGGTGGAGCTGGCAGGCTTCTGACTCCAGCGGAGAACACAGGCTACTGCAGAGGCGAACACAGGGGTCCTCTCGGCCTTCCAAGGGGAGATTCTATCACATTGGCAGGGGACTAAGTATTATTCGGTATTATTACACCCCATCAAGGAAACTCTGGCCGACAATATCCCAGTGTGCTGTCTGGTGTAGACAAGGCATGTTGAGGAGACGCACAGAGGGAGAAAGAGGGCTCTGATAGCTGCACTTTACACACTCATTCAACAGGCACAACCATTCTGTAACCACTAACACACCACCAGGGTATCCAAAAGGTATACAGTGTGAATTAAAACAGGAAGCTGCTAAACACTTCATGAAAATGTGGTTTGTAACACAAACTTTTCAAATAAAGTTCAGAGGAAAAGTACTCCGTGGTCAATTTCACAACATAAAATGCAACCACACACTCAACAGCACCCAAGAACTCACACAAGCACTTATTATTATTCACAACTAGCTACTTTTTTGTGCCATTGAAATCAGGAGTGTGAGGGGAAAAAAGCATGTCTTGAATTTTTCTGGCAGTTATAAAATAAAACCATTATTGTGAGAGTGGTCTGTCAAAAAACGGGAGTAGAAGTGAAATAAAAACCCGGCATAAAATAATCATTCAGCTGGTTTTGTGGTAGGAAGGCTACGTGGCCTTGTGTGAGAAAGCAGCAAACATGCCTAAGTTATTACTGCAGGAAGGCAATCTGTCAAAGCCAGGCTGTTTTGGCATGGCAAATACCACTGGTGAGATCAGAGAGTCACATTCTGCTTGCAATTACTGCTAAAGGACCTTGGATGCAGGCAGCCTGCTATCAATTATTTCTTTGGCCTCAGACACTTGGAGCTGTCAAACTGGTACTGTCTTCTGTTTTGTAACAGTACAGGAGAGGGCACAGTGCACTGGCCTCTGAGACATTCAGATAGTTTAGGTCATTAAGTGTGTTACTGTAATCACACATTGACCATATATTCCTGTTTTCTGTCTTTCTCTCTTTACCTTCACAGTAACAGGGAGAGAAAATTATACCTTGCATGTTTGAGAGTTACATCTCTGCCATCCAGCCTGCACGGTCTGTACAAAGCCATCCTAATGGTGACATACAGTATGCTTTCATCAACGCTTTAACACATTATCGGTTGCTGATCCCAGCCCAAAATCTGTCCCCATGGGTGAAAACTGACTGTGCAACTTGCATATATGCACGGGAACGCAGCAGAGCCTCTATCTGTCTTGACTCAGTGCTAAATGATAACCATGCAGTCAATTATTGATCAGAGAGTGCCTGATGGCTTCTGATGAAGATCTGCATATGCATGGACACAGCATTTATCCAGGCAAGTGCTGCTATGCAATCCTGCATCTTTCAGGGATAAAAGGAAACAAGGGGAAATTAATCATTTTTCCACAGCGTGACAGCACATTGGCCTGATGTGGCTAACCCATCCCCCAGGGCACGGCTCTAGATCATCCAGGGCTGTTGCTTTGGCAAGAAATGGACCATTCCCCCCTCATCCCCGTCCCAATCTCCCTGCCAAGTCCTGGGACTTTATAGCTGAAAATTGCATTCTTATGGTAAGCAAATGTGCAGTAAAGCAATACTGAAGTTGCATGAATCAGTCAGAGGGGAAAGGGGGAAAGGTCATTACTCAAGGCCTGGAGGAAGGAAGTATCTTAAAGGTCTCGGCCACTTAGAAAGAACCCTGTAATGCCTAATGACTGATCCATATGATATCTTTTAAATTTATGCTGGGAACAAATGCATACCGTTGCATTAAAATCTTTGTCAAATGAATAAACGATTACTCAAAGTTTACTAAAGGCATGACAGACCATAAAAACAAGACTGCATAAGTTTTCATACATTTTCCTTCATTTACTATTAATGTTTTATGCACTTAAATAGACTTGCTGTTTTTAACTTCATTCTCAGTAGTACGTTTACTTCCATGAAGCCCTAACTCTCCCAAAGAAAGAGCTAACTAGCGAAGTGCCAGCTTGGGTCTGGAGCTAATCTATCCAATCAGGCAAGAAAAATCCATCCTAAATTTAAATGATAAAAAAAAGAAGCATCATTAAATAATAATAAGGGCAAGACCAACCGCATCGACCAAAAAGCTGTATTTTAATTCAATGCACTCACTGTATAGTAGTTTTCCAATAGTCAAAGTTCAGCAATCTCTCTCGTGGAGTTTGTAATGATTGACTAGAAAGAAAACCCCTTAAGAATAAATCTACAACGCTGACGGAATGCTTGTTTAGAGTTAAATAGGCTGCCATTTATAGGGGTAAACACTGAATAATCTCTCTTTTCAGCGTCTCCATGGCAACGTTACCATTTATAAAGCACCCGCTGTGGAGTAAAATCAAACTCAATTCCTCTGTCTTTCCACCTGTACAGTGAACTTTTGCGTACTTGTACCCCTACTCCCTCCACAAATTGATCTATGGGATTTTTTAATAGAAAATGAAAGTTTGATTTTTAAGCCTTGGGTTCCTTTATCTCCTAGGCCCTCAATAGGTTTAGTCATGCACAGAGAAGGTGCTTAGAACTTTGCAAAGACTCTTCTGAGAAGAGCAGGGAAACGCAGTCTGTCAGAAGCCTTTGTGTAGGGTTTACAGCTTAAACCCATTGCCCTATACATTTGGTGACCCCTTTTTTCCACACACTGAAAAGTTTCTCGACATCAAACTTTGGATTATCTTTGATTTCCTCTCAGGTGAAAGAGGTTTAAACTCCTCAGCTGTGGGATCGGACAGACAAAAGGGATAGGGAAATGTTTAGTCACCATATTTATCAGGGCCTAGTTACTACTTGTCAGGAGCACTTTCTCTCCACATGCTAATTAACAATATCCCCCACCCCGTTCTACACCCTAACCATCCCCCTTTCATTCCTCGATGTCAGGAGCTGACATATCAAGGCAGAAATCCATTTGCATGCAAATTCAAATCAAGGAAATCCAAACTTACATTTGTCACCTCTTAATGCCAGGTTCTGATCATAAACATTAAATGTCTTGATATGTCTAAAATGCAATCGTTATCCATCTAACAGTGCTTGCAAAGATCAAAAACTGTTTCAAGATGGACCTACTGGAAAGACTTCTAAAGGTTCCTTATAGTTGGTTTCATAATATGGAGTCATTTGGGGGGAAAAAAAAAAGACTGGTAGAAATATAGCCTAACAAAAATGGCCACTTGAAGACAGACAGACATCAAAGTGCATATGGCAAATTGTTATCCAGTGGGGTTTTTATTGACAGTATAAGTGCTTTGGACATGGCTGTAACTATATCCACATCTGTTCATCAATATATCAAAGTCTTTTTCATTGGACACAGACATTTTGGTAATTGGAACAGGGAGAAACATTGCTTGAAATTCCGCACAAACTTGTGAAAAATATAAAAGTAGTGTTTCCATGAACAAAAATCAAAAGTGCCAATCAGACAGAACTGGAAATTCGCTCAATACCCTGAGTCCTATATTTTAACCTCCCGAGTTAACCTTTCATTAATGCATTATAGCATGGGACTTTTCTTAGAGTGTGTCATAGATCCGGTGAGATATATCAAACTTTAATAGAATGCAGTGGCATTAACTGTTGAAAAAACTTGCACTGTTTCCAGGGGAATGCCAGGCACGGTTCATATGCAGCAGATCACAGAACAGGGCCACTCCAGCTCGCCTGCTCCCATCAATCAAACAGCAAATGGCTCTTCTGACGCTCCCACTATTCATTTTCCAGGGCACCTTACGTGACCACCATCTTGAAGATAACAAGAGTGGGAAAAAAGAACCTGGGTGATAGGGATGGCTTAAAATCATTGCCAAATGTTCTCTTTTAACAATGAGTTCCAAGCACATCATCCGACAAGAACGCTGAACATATTCCAGGTGGACTGAAGTAGTGAGTAGGCAAGTGAGAGAAAGAGCTATTTTGATATTGGCCATTTGAATTTTTCTCCTTTACTATCCACTGTGGCCTTCCCTTGCCCTGATTTTCTGACACCCGCCACGCCCCTCTCTCTCCTTTTCCCTCCTACGCAGGCCTGAAACAGATTTACAGCAACTGTCAAAGTCAGGGATGACAGATAAATTAATCTTCTCTTCATGAGTTTACATCCCAGGCATCTGCACTGCTGATCTGGCCTTAACAAGCGCTGGGTCTGTACAAGCTGTCTTTTAAAGTTGATGTTTTCATGGCTGGAGATGAATTGCCCTGTCATGAGAATCTATTTATACAGCAGTTAGAAGGTGGGGCTCTGGATCCAGAACAGGATGGTTTCATGGGCTGAGGTCTCCTTGAAGTATCTGTTAAAATCGGCTTCTGTCAACCCTGCGTCTGCACCAGATCCAATTCACAGCTCCGGTCTTTTTTCTTTTTTAAAATATACAAACTGTATCATCCTGTCTAGTGTCTATAGCTGTGTTATATTGCTCCTGCATTTGTCAAAAGGCGAGAGCAGTTCTCCTTGATTGTGGCCATTACTGAAATTGTGTTTCCTTGGTGTGCATGGTTAGGAAAATGTGGCTGTCCATCGATCATCAGGCTTAAGAGTGGGCTGTAACTCTGACTAGCATGTGCATCAGCCACATTATCTAACTTAAACAAACCATGCAGGCACGAAGCAGGAAGCATGTACTGAGCAAATGAGCCCTAATGGCAAAAAGGGCATGTAATAGGTGCAGACAACCTTCACCACTTAAAAAGGGAGATGGATAGACCGATCTCTTAGAGCAACTCACTAACAATTTGCTTATTCCTACAGCCTGTTCCCTGCAGCATCATAAACTCGAGCTACAGAGTTACAGAGCATATGATAGAAAAATCCTATTACCAAGAAACTCCATCTTGAAGAATTTCCCATTCCTGAAAACCTAAAGGAACAGTTTTACTTATGAATGATACAAAGCATTTACACTGAAGACTCCTTCCCAAAAAAAAAAAAGATACATAAATCTCCTCACAGTAAACCTCAGCACTTCAGTACATCAACAATTACAATCTTTTTTTTTTTTCTTCTATCCACTGATGTGGAGCGTCCAACATCGACGTCACTGTGTAACTTGCTACTTTAGAAACAATAACATTAGAACAAGCGGATTAATATAAACCTGTCATATGCCTTGCAGCCAGAAATACTCTCTGAGCTGCACTTTTATAGAAAAGTAATCAACACCTCCTGACAAATCAGATGTGTGCACTCAACAATGCCGTGGCATAAATGATTTTTTTCTGTAATTTTATTCTATTTCATAGTTTACAACTCTATAATTAAAATATAATCACTCCAAACAAAAAAGATATAAACTACTTTTCATTTGTTTAACCCAATAAAAACGAAGGTCACAATATTTCCTGCAAGAATTCAAAAACACGCAGAAAAGGAGACTTTGGAAGCTAAAAGTGGCTCCATAACCCAATTCAGCAATGCAGCAGTAGAGTAGCGAGTAAAAAAGTGGTGTTAAAATGACAGTACTCTCACAGTCTAGCACTCCTGAATCCAGTCAGCCCTTAAACAGCAGATGAAACAGAACCCACGACTTTGCCATGAAGGTAGTTTGTGCTGTAATTCATCTTAAAATGGATTGCTCTGTCACCTCGACTAACACTTACTGAGAGCACCCATCAATACTTTTTGTCAAAAGCTGCACGCTAGGTAAGATGCATCATCAATCACTATTTACATAAAACGCAAAAAGCCTTTCTCCAGACGAGCCAGCAGGGAGGTTTAAAATGGCGAGCAGAGTTTTTCTGAGGATACAGGTCAACATATGCTGACAGAGGATTAATATCTCCCACACACACCCATTCTCCCATTCTGTTACAAGTCATTTATGTTCGAATGATAAAAAATGTGTTTACATTCAAACGGTTATAATCAAACCTGCTAAAACCCTAAAGACATGCTAAACACATGACGGGTTTTTTATCACAAGCTGACAAAGAGCAAGTCGAGTACAAAATAGAGAGGACATTGCACACAACAGTTGCATCACAATATTTCACTCATTTCCCTCTCTCGCTACAAGTTGCTTAAATACTGCTGCTGTAATACGTGGTTCATCAAGCAAAATCAACCGTGCTAACAGAAAACTGAAGATATGAAGTCCCTGCATATTATATGGTACAGTACTGAGTCGGTATAGGAGCTAAATCATATCAATATCAAATAAATGATTGGATTGAAGTATTGGATAAAATATTATATTGGATTATTTTCTAATAAAAGCATGCCCTGAACTGTTTTATTCTTCGTATATCATAGCAATTTGCAGACGATTGCAATTCTCTAATAAATGAATCCATTTTTATCCATTTATGGTTAAATTTAATGTTTGTGACACAAGTTAGCTTCGGTTATCACTTAAATACAAGACATATAAACAGACATTGCCTCACCAGCCTCTCTTTTCTCACTCTCTTGCAGTTAATAAGATTGCCATGTTACTGTGAACCGGAAAGTGTAAAGTCCTCTGTTCTGAAGACTCGAACATGGTGGAAAACCTATCGGCCATTACAAGCAAAACTCCTTCCTTAAATGTTAAAGAGAATCTCTTCATAAGAAGCTTTTCTTTATTAAACATGATTTTTCAGTCTGTTTATGGTTTGCCTTAGACTACGTGAAGTGTTTGCCATACAGTAACTGGTAATGAGTTACTATAGAAATGATAATGTATTAATATTAACCCAGAACTACAGATGGAGCTATGCTGTTATACTGTACAGTATGTTCTGCTGTTTACGTAAAAATAATCCATGCCATGGTGGGGTGATATGGCCAGAAGTGGATTATTTTTGTATAACAGCATGGTTTGGAGTGTGTTATTCTGCTTATACAACAGCAACTGCAATGTTTATTTATTAATGAATGACATGCCATTCTTGTTAGATTTATTGTTGTGGAACAAGTTAGCTCCTGTTATCACTTATGCTATAGCAATGATGAACATTCCCTCACCAATATCTCCTTTTCTCTCTCTCAAAAAAATGCAGTTTGTCATTTTACTGAGAAACTGGGAAGCATAACCTCCTCTGTCTTGAAGACTTTCCTGTGCTGGGAAACGTTGCGAAGCACTGTGACTGTTACAGCACGCTGCCAACTGAGACTTCACCACAATGATTATATGTTTTTCTTTGTTAACTCTTTTTGTTCAATCTATTTAGTACAAGTCTCTGTGTATGAGCTGTTACTATAGAAAAAAAAATCATGGATTAGAACGAGCACATTAATATAAATATATTGTCCATGTTATAATGCACAGCCTCTGACCAATCAGATTCTAGTATTCAGTGCTGTGGTATAAGTTCCTACAACATAGCAAGATTAAAGATTATGCGCTAATGTGCTATGGAGCACTACATTTGTATTTTCTTAAGCTCTACTATGCCACTTTGATTAGACTCTTGGTGGGAAGGGGACAGGAGTCAGAGTTTAATCCGAGCCATTATGGCCCAGTTATGGTGCAGAGAGTGAAAGATGGCTCCCTCCATCCTCGCAGCCAGGATCAGCTCTACACTGTTTGGACAAGTGCAGAAATGTTAAGGGAAATGAATGATGCTTCAGGTCTCTGCAGGCTCTCAAAGCCATTTAAGATTTCCTTTAAATAAGCCTCATCTGATATGAAACACACACACACGTTGGCTGTGGATTTTGGCAAAGAGCTTCAGATCTTTGTCACCCCAGAGGTAAGTGTTAACACTATTTATTACCAATGAGTGATTTCCTCTGCTTTCAAAGAGGGCCAAGATTCTCACATACACTAATCCCAAGACATCACATTCAGCACACGAGCCATGACTTATGCTCACACACATGAAAAATTTGAATGAACTCCTTTTTCCTTGTATCAGTTTAACTAGTTTAGGCAAATATGAAATAAATCTATTATCCTATCATCTCTGCAGTCATTCTTGGGAACCATATATCATCATATTTATTACAGTAATATATAATACTTTCCATGATTAACTTTCAATACAGAGAAATGTTCACTAAGTGTGAACATTTATTTTAGAATAGAAAATTTGAGTGAAAAATGCTGACCATGTATTTATATTAACAGGGAAAAAAATACATTCTTACATACATATACATTCATACGTACACGCGCACACACACACACACACACATGCACGCACAGAATTCAATTTGGAAACCATCATCTAGAGCGGAGAGGCGGACAGGAAAGTCATATTGCCATAATACTCATATTATCAATCATCTTGACGTTTTATTGGCTTTATCACTGTACATGCCATTAAAATGATGTCTGGCTCAGATTGTCAGGGGGCAAACATTAAACAGGCCAGGATTAAAATGCACATCTCAAACAAGTCTCCCTATCCCTTCCAAAACAAGTTCTCAGCTAAAAGCACAGCCTGTGTTCAGCTCAGAGAAATCTACTGTCTAAAAGGTGTTATCAACACTTTCACCCACAAGCTGATGGCGTCAGATTTACTGAGATGCAAAATCTCTCCTAAATTTATCCCCCGGTTGTGTTAGAAAATGACAGCAAATAAAGTGGAGAATTATGAACTCCTGGATTCCCCTAGCATGTGCAGCACGCCTCGTTCGAAAAGTCAATGTTCAACTGTTAGGCACTGGACTGATATGCTAATAACGGCATTCTTCATAAGCAAACATTAATATTACCACTTGAGCTATTAAAGTCATTTTGGTGGTTCTAGAAGCTGTGAGGAAAGTAAATATCCATAATTCAACAGATCCTGACAGTTAAAAGGTTGTAAATGGACGTTTAAATGCTACCGCTGTTGCCAAGCTGGCAAGTACACCATAAAACTGAATAATTCTGCCTCACAACCTTTAATCAGAGGAACACTAAGCAAATAGAGGAATCCACAGCTGAAGGGAAAATACATTTACATACATATTCTTTTTGGAAGAATCATAACTCATATGTCAGATAAGCTTGCGTGTCATGCCTCAATGGCATAAATATTGACAGACATAGTATATCATAAATCTAAATAAGCAGAAAAACTGCAGATAGCCAAAATCTCACATCTGTTTTTGAAAATAAAGATAAATTCCAAAGCCTCAGAAGACTGATAAACGTGTATCCATCAGAACGTCATGCCGTACACCACACACCAAATTCCTGCAAGTGACTCCATGACGCTCATCGAAAAAAAGAAAAGAAAAAAAAACTCACTTCATGCTAATTAGAACCTGATTTAAACAATCCTTCAGTAAGGGTCACTGATATACAGCCTTATAAAATGTCTTTGTCTTTTTGAGGCTTGGACACGCCCTTCAAACTCACTCAGCGTCCACCCTCACAGCTTTATAGCATATTAAAGTAATTATATCATCCCTCTTCTGGCCTTTTACTGTGCAATGGGAAGAGTTCATTTCTGGCCCGAGTCAAACGCACAGACAGACGCCCAGCTGAACAAACTCAAGGTCCTGTTTAATATCCAGATCTCCTAGACACTCAGCTAAATATAAAATGATCTATGGACCACAGTGAATCAGATGGAGAGCTATGCTGAGTTGCATCACTCCCTAAATTCAATTCAGAAGGTTTTTCCCTTCATTGTGAGGCACATTTTTCACATTACTCTATTATTCATTGTGCCGGGTGAAAGATGGATTCACAGTGATGGGAATAATTAATCAATTTCTCACACTCTGTTATAAAGAAGGCAGCGAATAATAATGTGAATGAACGAGGGCAGGCAATGATATTTGTCTTCATATCCAAGCAAAGGAGGTACAGAAATGTGCCAAGCAACACCAACTTTTTAATCATTAAAAACAACAAAAAAGTTTGCTTGATATTCAATACGCAATCACGCAGTTTTCAATTTGTTGTGTAAAAACACCAAAACCTCTGCAAGGCAATAATCCCTCTCTAGATATCTTTCTTCTCCATGGCATGACTCAGATGCTTCTTGTTCAGAGCAGGCATGGGGAGATGATGGCGCTGGTTTAGAGATGCTGGACATTTTGACGATCGCGAAGGCCGCTGGGAGACATACGCAGGAGAGGAGGGGGTGGTTGAGATGCGTCCTCTGAGGGATTGAAGAGGATTCTCCCCTTCAGATGTGCTAGAGGGCTTCCCCTGAGATAATGAGAGGTCTCTCACTAGGGGAGAAACATCCACCAGATGAGAAGACCTCCATAGGCACTGCAGTCAAAAAGCTTTCAGCATGGCAACAAAGCATGAAGAAAAATAACTTGTCTCACAAAAGACAGACCAGACCCAGGTTCTAGAGAAGGCGCTGAGCTGTGTGCATTTCTATAACACAAACAAAAAAAGGATGGCTCTGTTCAGTTGGAAAGTATGCGTATTCAAGCAGACTAACTTCAACTCTCGTGACTCTGTAATGAAGGCTGTCTTGTGACTACAGTATGGTCAGTGATGACTCCATAGACAAATGCCCCAATGCCTTTAGCTGACTGCTTCTTATAGAGAAAGTAAGTCTTATAGCCTTCACGAGTCGTGGAGCGCATACTAACGTTTCCTTGTTGTTGGACCGCTCCAAAGAGTTCGTGACTGACACTCAAACTTTGGGAAAATCTTAAATTCTAGTTCTCACCTAGTTTTCGTCTTAAAACGCTTCCAAAAGCTGACCTGTGAAAAATATGTAATTCAGCTCATTTGTAAGGCACAATCTTCATTTCTGCAACTGCAAGGAATTTCTAAGAGTTTCTTCTGCAAGCTGAAATCTCCTGATCCCTTTAGCACAGCATGAGAGAGAAAAAACACACATATCTATATTCAGGGTCACCTGGTATAAATGAGCTAGCAGGGTTAAGCTCACTCTTTCTTTCAAAAAAAAAAAAAAAAACAGGGCTTAATTTTTAGCATCTATGTCATTATATTTGCTGTTAATAAGTGGTTTTAAATATACAATGTCACTTTTTATTTTCCGACACCAATACTTAAACCTTGAGCATCAGCTGACATCGATACCCATCTGATATTTTTTCTTTAAAGAACTACTAAGGTTTCTAACTGAAGCAGAAAAACATTTTTCCACACAAAAAAAAAATCACAAAAAGTAAAAATATAATAAAATGAATCTAACAAAAAAAAATACAAATGAGTTAAAAAGAAAAAAATTAAATCCAAAAAAGCGTTCTTTATTATGAAGAACTGTATTTCCACACAGCTGAGATGATAGCAACTGCCGCACATTTGCTTTGCTGGAACTTGCTCACCGGTGGCTGCTGTTGCTGTTAACATTAAGCCACATGGCTGCTGTTATCATATGACCTACTTTAAATTGCTTTATGTTGTTGTGCTACAAGTAATTCTCTGATTTTTTCAGGCTATATCTGTTACAGGTTTGGATTAGATTTGTTTCTTTTTTCCAATATATGATCAACCCTTTTTTTTGCTGATATTTTACCAAAAAAATAAATAAATAAATAAATAAATAAAAAATAATAATAAATGTAAAAATAAATAAATAAATAAATAAATAAATAAATAAATAATAATAATAATAATAATAATAACAACAACTTTTCTGGAGCCAAGAACAATAGCACCAACTGTGGTCATAAGAAAAATGCAGAGACTGAGGCTGATTTCTTCCTAACCCAGAGTGTACATTCATGTAGCCAGTCAAATGTCAAATGACAGAATGAAATCCTTCCTACTTCCTACGCAAATTGTTCTAATTTACTTACAGCTGAGGTCAAAAGTTTACAGAATCTGCAAAATGTTAATTATTTTACCAAAAGAAGAGAGATCATGCAAAATACATGTTATTGTTTATTTAGTGCTGACCTGAATAAGATAATTCACATAAAAGATGTTTACATATAGTCCACAAGAGAAAATAATAGTTGAATTTATAAAAATGAACCCGAAAGTTTACATCCGCTTGATTCTTAACTTGTGGTGTTACCTGACTGATCCACAGCTGTGAGTTTTTGTTTAGTGATAGTTGCTCATGAGTCCCTTGTTTGTCCTGAACAGTTAAACTGCCTGCTGTTCTTCAGAAAAATCCTTCAGGTCCCACTAATTCTTTGGTTTTCCAGCATTTTTGTGTATTTGAACCCTTTCCAACAATGACTGTATGATTTTGAGATCCATCTTTTCACACTGAGGACAACTGAGGGACTCGTATGCAACTATTACAGAAGGTTCAAACGCTCACTGATGCTCCAGAAGGAAAAAACATGCATTAAGAGCCGGGGGGTGAAAACTTTTTGAATTTGAAGATCAGGGTAAATTTAATTTTATTTGTCTTCTGGGAAACATGTAACTATCGTCTGTAGCCTCTGAGGGGCAGTACTAAATGAAAAAAATATGATATTTAGGCAAAATAAGAAAAATGTACATTCTGTTCAAAAGTTTTCACCCCCCCAGCTCTTAATGCATGGTTTTCCTGCTGTTGAATATCACGACTAGCCATCACTGTCTATAGGTGCTGACTACGGCTGGAATAGTATTAAACATTTGTAGTATGATAGTTTTCAGTATATCAGTATATACCCACCCCCAGTAAATCTTTCGATTAATAAAGAAAGAAGCAAACAAAGTAACTTGGCTGGCTTAGCTGTCTGATAAATGACTAACTCACTGACTCCTCTGACATTTTCCCCCAGTATTAGCTAGCTTTGTTTTGGGACATGGGGAGTTTCTCTAACATTCAGTAGCACTTGCTTGGGAACTTGAGCAAGTTACAGCTACCTACCAAGAGAATTATTATGGGATGTCGGTCATCTCCTACTAATTTAGACTAATATATTTCAAAATAAATCTGATTTTCACTTTGCACTGTCTGAAAGCTACTAACAATTTTTTCCACTCCATATGAAACATACTTTATATTTAAAATATTAGCATATATTACTGTAAATGATTAGCATGACCATTCAAGGTGCCAATAGCAGAATGCGTAATCCTAACTAGCATATTTCTTTCTGCGTGGTCCGATCTGAACTGATGAAGCCTACACAGGAGCCCTTGAGGTGGGAATGCCCACTGCAGTCATCTATAAGGTCACTCCTAACCGATGTCATGAAAAACATTTACTGCAAAGAGCACTTCAAAACAGACATCATGGAAGGGACCCTGATGGACACTTTGCACTGTTATTACTCTACATGGAAAGATATCGACTGCAAACAGCAAGTTATGGGTCAAGTCCAAGCACAAAATATATATTTACTCATAGTAAACTGTAGCTAAAGGGAATAAAACAAAAAAGTAATGCTGTAGCAAGTGAGCTCTCCAATATTGATTGCATGTTTATTGTTACCTCGGGTAACATCCCCTTGACTGTACATTTGTATTAATTTGCACTTAAACTCAGTGACATGGCATACATTAGTGTGTGCTTGTCCAATATTTTTCCTAAATAATAATTTACTAAATACACGACATACATCACATTAAGCTGCAATATCTACTTTATGTAAAATAAAATTCATTTTAGTCATTTTGCCTAATAAATAATAATAATAATAATAATAATAATAATAATAATATAAAAAGAATCTGAAAACTCATGTGGCACAACCATTAAGCCAAATGGTGCAACCAGAGAAAACATGTATTTAAACAAATCACTTGTATGTAAAATTGTGCAATTAGGAAACAGCTGTTACTACAACAGCTTATGTCATGTATATATGCTTTTTTGTGTGTGTTTTTGGTCATTTTTCTGTTGTTTAATGGAAAATTAATTATTAAAAATGTTTGAAATGTTGTCATGTGGATGAAACATTATATAATCAACTTTAAATGAAAAGAAAATAATAATTTGCAATGCTAACGGTAATATATATATGTATATACACACACACACACACACATATAAAGACTCCTGAGAGGTCTCACTATGGAGCCTTTGTGTAGATTTTTTTTACATCATTCATTTAAGTACAGTCATGTTCGATAGCTTCGAGGCTCTATTGGGAATTACATCCAAGCAATAATCAATAGATACTTTTGTTAGCTTAGTTCACTCAGGGCTGTACCTGCTACACTCACAGATGTATGATGTTTTTTTTTAGGAAACAAAAAAAAACAATGTACATTATATGGATGAGTAATACATTGCCAAGTTTAAGGCTAAGCAGGCACACAGCGAGAATATAGAGGCAGGCGCAAGGTGGAAAACAAATGCTGCTCATCAAAGCAGTAGAAGCAGTATAAGTAACATAATCTTACTCTGACACAGGTATAAATAGACTACAATCTAAAACAGTTTCAAATAAAGACATAATCTACTCTGTTTGAATTTTACCTTTATTAAAGACCTATGCTTAAATTACACTTTCTGGTGTTACAGAGGACAAATATGTTTTAAAAACATAAAAAAGATAGATCCAGAAAATCTGAAAATGGAAAAAGATTCAAACTGAATTCGATTGCATGTGGCTATATTTCCTACATTACAATTCTTCTGGCACTTAAACATATTATGCACTGTGTCAAATCGTAATGCACAAACTGCCAAAATAGTCAAGTATCCATTATCATCAAGATTTATTAAGAAATAGTATAACAGCAAATTAATTCCTAACTTCACATTCTTATATTCTTACCTTAAAATATATGCTACTGTACCTGTACTGTTTGTGTTGGTCCATCGTTACAGTTCTACCCCATGCCCTGAAAAAGCACTAATTTATTAAATCTATTTGCGCAGCGTGTTCCATTATTTTACATTATATTTTACATGATACTCCGTTCAGTTCAAATTTCTGGAAGCAGATGTCTGACCCCTCGACAAGAAATCCAGGCAACCTTTTCTAACTTCTGGATATTCCTTTCATTTTCAGCACCTCCAGCTACCTCCCATTGGTTTTACAACTTCAAAATACACCTCATGAAAAAATCAGGAGTTATCTGACATGTGTCCCCCTACCCGGATGGCATGCCAGCACCAAAGGCCAGCATTGATTTTCTGTAAAGCAGGGCCGGATTAGCCCCCTTTAGGGCTCAGCTGTCTCAGCACGGCCTGAGGGGCTGCTATAAAACTAATAATTAATTTAACTGCCCTGCCTACTTGGGCTATGGAAGGATCTACACTCATAACACACAGCCGACTGTCTGCAACTGTCTCTGCACAGAGCAGTACTGTGTTATTTTTATCTCTGGCTCATTGGACAAAGACAGTACATGTGTGGCTACAGCATGAAGTCTAGCACGCTGAATAAAACGCACTGTAGTATCCACACAAAACAGGACAATAAAGACCACATGTGCCTCTCCGTCTGATTGACAGGCATAGTAAAAGCAAATTAAGGGTGTGGAAAGAGTATAGAACACAAACCAACTGAACAGCCAGTACTACTCCGGTCTGAAGACCGCCACTGTGCTTAAACCCAAACGCAGGGTCAAAACATCCAATTCTCAGTCCTGAAGTGGTAACAGGCTTTCAATTACAGTATCCTCAACATGCTTTACCAAAGAGGAGGACACATTAACTATAGTCATAGGATCTTTTCACGGGCTCTTCTTATCCTTTCTCATTAAGATACCTCTGGAAAATTATTAGTGGGGGGATACACAAAAATTAAAAACAACTAGGATGTAAATCTGTGTGCACATGTGACAGAATAAGAGAATAGCAAACGCTCCACGTTACCTACAATCTATTACTAAAAGGGATCTAGGGATAAAGAGTCATATCCCATGGAGGAGAGGCAGATGCGTGCCTCAGCCCGAACAGTCTCAGTCTCTGTGGAGGCCTGTGGAACATTTTAATGATATTAAGTCAACCATCACAAGACGTCTTTGCAAAACTCTAAAACCCACGCTCTAAAATGAGTGCTTGGGCCTGTTACAAAAACAGACATCAGTATAGCTGGCCTTCAAATACTGCCCTTGTTCCTTTTTTATCCGAAGTCACATGTTGTACATTCCAGCAGAAATGAAAGTTTGAAATGCTCTTAGTTCTCATGGTGCATGTCTCGGCTCGCTGTAAGAGCTCGATGCAACTTTTACGGATGCCGTTAATGAGGGCTCTGTCTAAACATTTCACTGTGCCGTATATGTCAAAACTATGAATATGCACTTCTGTCCAAACCCAGTGCAAACAGAAAGAGACACTCCATATAGCTGCTCTGTTAAATTTCTTCCTTTACTGTAGCTCCAGTGAGGCCTTCTACAGCAGGGGCCAGTAAAGGGATTTCACCTGAAAGGCTTTCATCTTATTTGACACACAAATGCTCCTCAGATCAGACGAGTGCAGCATGCGTTGGGGCAGTCGAGGCTGTCTGTCTGTAAAGAGCATGCTCAGGAGAATAGCCCAGTGCCTCTTCATCTTCTTCCTTTTCCTCATCCTCTACTGCCAGGCGTTTTGAAGCCAGTTATCAGGTGTGCTATGAAAACCCTCTGGCCCAGACATAAAAGATGACTGTTCTCTCAAACCCAAAGGCAGTGAGAGCACTTTAAAATCGTCGCCAAATGTCTGGATTCATAGAGCACTAAAGCTAAATATGACTGTTTACTGTGAACACAAACAAAATTATTCATACGATGACAAATTAAGGAGATTATATTGATGGAAAAAAAAGGATCAAAATGTACGGAAAGCCAATAACAACATACTCACAACACACTCAATTTCTTAACGTTGGACTAATAGACTAATAGTGAAGATATTATGGGAACAACACTGACATACATTTCCAGACTGTACAGTATAGAAAGATGGTGATTTTTTTTAAGTACAGTAACAGAGGTGTGCTATGACTGTGAATGACTCTGAAGTGTGCAAAGGGAAATGTGCTGCAGCTGTGCTCAAAATCTGCAGCAGCTGTTTAAACCCTCTATGGTCTTCTGCACAGGGGGGAAAAATGTGCTCCTCTCTGGGCCAGTGCACGTTTGCAAAGCAAGCAATTTGGACAGTACACTCCAGTTCATCACTCTGCAGGTGGCACGTCACAGCTTAACAGCAGTCAAAACACGGAGGCTTGACTTATTATTCTGGGCACCATCTATACGCGAAATGTTTTGGCAAATATTTCCTAATAATGACGAGCATTTGGAAGAGTAAATTCCTAATGACAGGGTTCATGGTGTGTTTCTTAGTGGTCGGATAAATTCATACAGTGTCAACATTTATCATATCGTCTGGTTGAGAAATTGTATGTAACTTGAAAACACACAAAAGGGCTACAATCCTCAAGTCTTGGCACGATAAGGTCTGCGTATCTGTCTTCACTTTTAGGGGCTGTCTCTCCAGGAGAGGCTGTGGGAGACAAAGTGTCATGAAGCAAACACACACAGAGGGCAACACTGAGGGGAAACTCCTTTGTTCCATTTCCAAACTGCTAACTTTTTTCCCTATTGGGAAGCGTGCAGGAGAAGTTAAAGAATGACAGACCCTTTTTCGCTTCAAAGTACTAATAAGTTCCATACCTCAGAGCTGCTTACATCATTAATCAGCGGGATGGCTGTGTTTGATGGTGGACGTAAGCTGGAAAAATTCCATGGACTAACAGAGATTTAGGGTTAGTGCTTCTCTAACTCAACACCTTGATGACATGGGCAGCTGGGGTGCCGGTCAGAGCTTTTATTTTTAGTTATTTCATTTTTTATGAGAGCTAAGGTGTACACAGATATATCTGGAAATGAACTACAATAACGATCTGCGCATTAAGAATACATTTTCAGGTAATTTCACTGAAAGAGTGAGGAAGAGTAGTTTAAATGGTGTCAGCCATGCTGGACCTGATCAGGCCAGGCTGTAAAAATCCATCACGGACTTTGTGTTCTGCTAAAGCACTAAGGAAAGATATTGTAGGTTTTAAGAGGCTTTTTTTATTCAGCCAGACTGTGTACTAAAATTAATTGGATTTCTGTCAATGGAAAAAATATATCCCTGGGAAGACTCTGAACTACATAACGCTGACGGTACAACAATCCATGAGGGACAAGGCCCTTCCTCTATGCCAAATGCGAGGGAGGAAAATAAAACCAGCGATCAACATAAAATATTAAAATGGAATGGTATCGGATTTTTGAAAAATGATGTCAGATTCACTCATTAGGTCCACCAGCACAGTGAATTAAGCTATATTTAGTGGGTGATAATTGAAATCATAGCTACAGTCATTACCACTGACATGTTTCTAAATAATACTCAATAAATTTCTCCTTTGTTTCAAGGGGCGCTGTGACAGCTGGCAGAGCTCAGAAACCGAAAGCACAGAAACTATTACCGTCCCGCGTGTATGACTGGCCTTCCTATTCTCTCTTCCTTAAAGCCAATAAAATGTCAGCTTTTATTCTACCCCTCCAAAATGTTGGCTGCACATCAGCTCTGCCCTCTAAAGCCCTGCCACAGAAAACTAAAGGCCTGTAAATCACTGTGTCATAGGCACACCACCAGTCTTGGGATATACAATAAAAAACGGGATGCAGTTATAAAGGGAATGGCATTCATACCATATATATATATATATATAATTGGAACAAAAAGAGAACCCAAACATTTGGTTCTGTTCAACGACGACAGCGCAGGATTTGCTACAGTACAGTAGTTTGGAAGGAGATTTGGCCATTGGTAATGCTGACGGTGATTTAAAGACAATTCTTTTGCCATCGGGGGTCTTTTGCTGCATTGTAACAATAAAACCATGATTTATGCCATATTGTTGGAAGGAACGATACCACAGAGATGGCGCTGGCAGGATAAGGCCTACCTCTCTAGAGCTCTATATAACTATAAAATCATACACATACTGAGGACATTTTTGGATCTGACTACTCGATGCTTTATACCCTATATATACTGAGACACGATTTAGGAATTATTTCAGCGTTGCAGAATGTCACAAGCAACAGTAATTTACTTTATTGCTTCGGTTGTCCATATGTCTTGTCTCTTATTCCTTCAGACATGCTCAATACAGTGAATCCTTTAAAAAATATCGCAAAGTAGTTTGTGACCCCTTTCGAATGATCTGGATCCTGCATAACTCATAATAATAAATGAAGACAGTCTTATGTAAGAAAACAAAACACAACCTGTTATGATGATTCACATGCAAGGTTAAATATCGTGGGCTAAATTCATGCCGTTTGGAGGGCACACACATTCGTACCCTCTAAATAATGTCCAGGAGGATACACTAGAGCTTCAGACATTTTAGCCACTTCATTAACGGATTAGTTAGTTAACTGCTTTGCTACAGATGTACTGAAGTTATAAACATCTAGTTAAGTGGGAATGTACTACAGTAAGTGAATGTATTGGTAGCCATGTTTTGGAATCCTCTCAGCAGTACTAGGACGGAGCGAATTCCCAGTGAAGACCATGTTGCTTCGATTTGGCTACAGCATGTTTCATCAGATAAAAAACATAATCTTACCCAAACACAGATTGTATGACTCGCCTGCAAGAACTTTTCAAAACTAATCTGGTGGGACTTGATGATCTTTCCTTGTTGTTGCTTGGACCATCTGTTTCGGCAAAGGCCACGGAGACGGTACACTCCGCAGCAGCATTTTGCACTGCCTCAAGCACATGGATTACAGTCCTGCTTCTAATAAGAGTTAGGTCATCTAGCACAAAGTATGCAGACAAGTAATACTATTGAATAATAATAATAATAATAATAATCATAATAATAATAATAATAATAATAATAGGGAAAGTTAAAGACCATATGCTATGCAATGAATATATATATATATATATATATATATATATATATATATATATATATATATATA
>CM074947.1:17199554-17214147 GCA_037577455.1 Pangasius macronema
TGTGTGTGTGTATATATATATATATATATATATATATATATATATATATATAAATTATTATTATTATTATTATTATTATTATTATTGAGCATACTTGAGCCCATGACTGTCCACTCCAGGTTTTCCTGCTCTCCGAGATGACCTGTCAACCGGATTAACGCCGAAAGAGATTAATGGCGGAGGCGGGTTGCAATAATAATCGTTTTGTTTGATGTGACAACTTTGATAGGCGTTGATTTA
Organism: Pangasius macronema; assembly: GCA_037577455.1. Classification (NCBI taxonomy): domain Eukaryota; kingdom Metazoa; phylum Chordata; class Actinopteri; order Siluriformes; family Pangasiidae; genus Pangasius; species Pangasius macronema. The sequence goes on from CM074947.1 coordinate 17,199,795, forward strand.
CTTACAAACTGATAGGCTTTTAATTGAGCGCCTCCATCCAGTGGGAGATGAAAGGCGCAGCGCATTGAAAAGCTGCCCGGAGCCTCAGCCCTGATTAGCCCAATCAGCGGTGAAGAGGTCAGCGCATTTCTCCTCAAAAACCCCTCTCACACACACACACACACTTTCTCCTTCTCAAACACACTTTATAACCCCATCGCCTTTTGGAATGCAGAATACATTTCGGTGCATGCATATAAAACTTGTTGGGCCCATTTGCTTTTGTTTTTGTTTTTTTTTTTTTTGTTTTTCTTCTTACGCTTTATTACATTCCAAGTGTTATGACGTGCCTCGGGCGACGTGCATGTAATTATTGTCTGCAAGTTCAAATTCAGGTGCGCTTCCATCTGCTTCAGAAGAGGCAATGCACCCGAAAGCGGAAGAGTTGAGCAACAGTGAAAGTGTACACTGAAGCAGAAGAGAGAAGTGCACTTCCCGCACTGTGCACCTGGATGCTGTCCCGCTCGAAAACAGGCCTGGTGCTGTTCGGGTCCTCAGTACTCAAGAACACCACACACCCAGAGACTGTGAGCAGAGCCCATTTATTCCACAAGTCAAAGAAATGTGTTACAAAAATGCATGTAAAAAATTAATTTAAAATAATTAATACAGAACGAGTCTAGGCGCAAAAGTGTTTTTAAGTACAGTGCATTTTTACAGCAACTTAAACACCACAACATTGGCTTCATTCTCATTTTTTTTTTTTTTTTGCATTTTATTTTAGGTCATGGTATTAAAGCACAAAAAGACGCTAAACAGTCCACATACAATTTTCTGCATTGCAGATCAACAAATTATTCAACAATAATGTTTGAAATAGCATGGGGAAAAAATCCTCTGGTGCATTTCAGGTATACTTACTCTAATCCGACAAGGAGTAAACATGAGCAGGGCTGATTTCCGTGTTTTCTCGCATCTGGTTTTGCATTACCTCCCTTCCAAACGGAATAAGACAGGAGGACTGTACCGCTCGTATTAAGTGTCTCTGTACCAAGGTGCTTCTTTTTCATTTGCCCTTTTCTCAGTCACCCGCAGCTTGTAATCAGCTACAAGAGCTGACATAAATCAGCAGCAGGATTGACAGCGACTGACAAATAGCTGATTGATTGCGGTCGAGCAGAATTGACAGTTGACTGAGGGGTTGGGATAGAAATAGAAGGGCGGTGTATATTATGCTGAAAACATGTGACATTCCCATCCTTCTATCACTGCATTGGTCTGCTCCTGTCAACGCGTGTCTGATTGGGGAATTCAAACCCCACGCGTTGATCTTCTGTTGCACATCTGATTATGTGGAAAATAAACCGAGCAGAGAGGCAGCGCTTTAAAATGTCAGTAAGACGCACAACTGGGTTATTTTTTAAACTCATAACTGACACGAGAGAACTAAGCAACACGAACGCTCAAACTAGTCTGAGGAGTTTGTATTCCTCTATAGCTTAAAAAGGTAGGCTCTGTAGGGAGCTTATACACCTTGCTTCTTTAATACGTTGTTAATATCTATGGTTAAATCCTGATATCAGATCATAGACTGGGACATAAGTAAACATAGGATTTAACCAATAGGAACACGTTTAACTTCCATTATAACCTAAAGAGAGAGAAAAAAACAGGCGAGCTCTGGCACGGCTTTAGAAAGTGCGGCGTGCACAAGAAGCAAAATATTTTCCAGAATCTCCTCCCCCAAGCTGTCAAAATAGAGGCGCTAGAGAAAGGAGAACGTCACATCCCCTTGACCCTCCAATCACCTCGGGGTCCCATTTGATTGGAAGGCGGCAAGGGCTTTAATCTCAGACTAATTCAGTTGCTTTTGAAGTGAAAATTTCGGGCAGTTCTCGGGCTGGGAGGAGTAGCGCGTGGAGCTGCGGGAGGAGGCAGAGCAGAGCGCGCAATGCCTGTGGTGTCACGCGCAGCCCCGGATCGGCGATAGCCTCGCGCTGTGCGTCTGCCTTCCGCCACTAGCGAACGGATTATATGAGTTTGTCTTTATTTTCGTCCGTTTTTTCGAAGAAGATCGCATCGAAGTAGTTACTGATGCATAGGACGAACGAACCGCCAACAGAATAAATGAGAATTGGGTCATGAGCACATCGCCCTCTGCTACTGCTCTAAGAAATAGCGATACCGATCTAGCCTGGGAAAGCTGCAGTTCTCGGAATAACAGCTCAGCGAGCATCAACAAGCCTTTTCTCCATCCCGTCCCTCCAACGGACCCTTTACGGCAAGCCAAGCGACTTCCCATCAAGGTTCTGAAAATGCTGACGGCACGCACGGGACACATTTTGCACCCGGAGTACCTCCAACCTTTACCGTCTACTCCGGTCAGTCCAATCGAGGTAAGACATCAAGTCCTTATTTCCTCCACCAGCTTTGAATCCATGATTGTTTTGCGACAATTATAGAACATTACTAAAGGAAAATGGCTTCTACATTCCCTATTACAAACAAAAACAATACAGACTGCCCTTATTTGCATATTTGTTATAAGTTGTATCGATTGTAAACGCTCAGTATTGTGTGTTGATGCTGAAATCGCCCGTGAGTGTGTTCCTGGCGCGGTGTGTTTGCACTGTACAGCGTGCTCCGGGGCGCCGACCGCATCGCGAGCCAAAAGCAAAAAACAACAAGGGCTGTAGTAAAAGATAGCAACTAGTTATGTGTTTGAGATATGCGTGTATTCTGGTTGAATATAATATTTGGGTATTTACTTGTGTGTTTTTTGTTTTTGTTTTTGTTTTTTTTTGTGTCTATTCTCGCAGCTAGATGCAAAGAAAAGTCCGCTGGCTCTTCTTGCGCAGACGTGTTCTCAGATCGGCAAACCGGACCCTCCGCCTTCGTCTAAACTCTCCTCGGTTACATCAAATGGATCTAGCGAGAAGGAGAGCAAGTCCGGTCCTTTAAAACTGAGCGACATCGGCGTGGAAGACAAATCGAGCTTTAAGCCGTACTCCAAACCAGCAGACAAGAAGGACTCGTCCTCGGGGGTTTCTAGCGGGGAGAAGTCTGGTTTCCGTGTGCCGAGCGCCACCTGCCAGCCGTTCACTCCCGGCACGGGCAGCCCGAATTCCAGCACTTCTGCCTCCCCGATGCCGTCCGAGGCCAAAGGAGAGAGGGATGAAAAGAAAGACGCTGACTGCAATAAAAGCTGCAGCACGGACGGCTCTGGAGCTACCGGCGTCAGCCACAGCAGGATAAGCGTGAGCTGTGGTGGAATTAACGTGGAGGTCAACCAGCACCAGGAGACCACGTCTGCATCCAAGGCCGCAACGTCGGAATCGTCGGCGGTGTCTTCCGCTTCCTCTGCGGCTGTTCTGGGGTCGGGGCTTGTGGCACCCGTTTCTCCGTACAAACCGGGACAGACAGTTTTCCCTTTACCCCCTGCCGGCATGACATATCCAGGAAGTTTAGCTGGGGCCTACGCGGGCTATCCTCAGCACTTCCTGCCCCACGGCGGAAGTCTGGTGAACGCGCAGCTCGCCAGCTCCCTGGGCGCAAGCAAAGCTGGATCGAGCCCATTAGCCGGGGCTTCTCCACCGTCCATCATGTCTGCCAGCCTTTGTAGAGACCCGTACTGCTTGAGTTATCACTGTGCCAGTCACTTAGCGGGCGCGGCCGGTGCCTCGTGCACGCACGACTCAGCCGCCGCGGCCCTCAAGTCCGGATATCCGCTCATGTACCCGACGCACCCTTTGCACGGCGTGCACTCCACGCCACCGTCTTTCGGCGGACACCCTTTGTACCCGTATGGCTTCATGCTCCCCAACGACCCGTTGCCTCACGTGTGCAACTGGGTGTCGGCGAACGGGCCATGCGACAAGCGCTTCTCGTCCTCAGAGGAACTGCTTAACCACCTGCGGACGCACACAGCCTTCACCGGCGCCGACAAGTTGATCTCGGGTTACCCGAGCTCGTCGTCCCTTGCCAGCGCTGCCGCCGCGGCCATGGCGTGCCACATGCACATGCCACCGTCCGGAGCGCCTGGGAGTCCCGGCACACTCGCACTGAGGAGCCCGCACCACGCGCTCGGACTAAGCAGTCGCTATCACCCGTACTCTAAGAGCCCGTTGCCTGCTCCCGGTGCCCCGGTGCCCGTTCCCGCCGCAGCCGGCCCTTATTACTCTCCATATGCACTGTACGGCCAGAGACTCACTACAGCGTCAGCTCTCGGCTACCAGTGAAACGGACTCACACACCCTAAAATTTAGAGCTTATAAAGATTCAAATATAAAGACTTTTATATCAACGCACCACTGAAGGACTGGATCCGTGGACTCCACTGTATTTATTTATGTCAGCTTAAAGCGGACAATAATACAAAAGGAAAACTATTTGAGCAAACTCAGAAGTGCATTATGTTTAAATCTCAGTAGGTAAAAGTGAAACACATGTTAGAGTACTAATAAAATAGGGGTTCTTCAGTTCAACATTCATTTGAAATTGCTATGATTGTATTGTACGTTCTTATTTAATGTCTCATTGAAAAAGGAAATAATTTACATTTGCATGTTTGTTTGTTTTTTTAAAGCCCAAATTGTCCGCATAATTTTAAATTGCCGTTATTTTTCAGGCGTATACCATGGAGAGAGAATTGGTATTTTTTTGTATGTATTCTGGAAAAAAAAATAAGAAACAATTCTGTTCCATAATCGTGTCCTCAGTATTCTTTAATATGACGAGTGAAATGTACATGACATGTGGCCATCCACAATTTCTTACTATTATTGACATTTTGCACTACAAAATTTGCCATTAATCCTATAATATCGCAAATCATGATTATATATAGTCTATAACTCACCTGAATAATTAAATATCATATAAGTAAATATCTTGTATGACGAAGAAGATGAAAAGTTTTTTTTTTTTTTTTAAATCTTGATGGTGCATCAAAATGGAATAATTTAGATTATAACAATTGGCGACTTTTTTTTTTACACAGATTGAAAAATTTATTAAAATGTATTATTTCAGCTTAAAAAAAATAATAAATAAAATATCATCTATTACGCAGTATTTTTAAATATGAAGAGTAACAGCGCACGAGACTCTCACTGAAACGAGGCGTAGCTGTACATTAAGCTTAATATGACGCATAATGTTTCAGTAAAAGATATATTTCTGAAAACTTCTTCACGCTTGCAAACAAACGCCAAGTAAAGTCATTTTCCTGAGTTCAGTCAGATGTACAGTTGATCTGAGTGTGGAGGTTATTTGTTGTGTGCTGGGTGTAATGGAGCACAGCAGCATGGACTTCACTCCTCACAGCCAAGCCTGCATCTGTCCCATTAAATACAGATTCATAACAAGCTACATATCACCAAAATAATAAATAAATCAATATATAATCGGCTATAATCAATATTTCAGGTAATTCGGCAGGTTGTGATTTGATCCTGAAGAAATGATCTCAGGATTGAGATAGTGTTTAGGACACTTCATTTATTCTTTCATTAAAAAAAAAAAAAAAAAAAAAAAAAAGCAGACGTATAAATTATCCGCAGCATTTGCGCTGTTGTGGGCAGGACTTTTTTTTTTTTTTTTTTTTAAGAAAAAAAAAATTGAAATAACTTCTGTTAAAAAAACGTGTCATGTATTTTTCAAGGATGTTTCCCCCTCTGTTGGGTGTTTTCTTACCTCTGTTTCGCGGAATCATTTCGATAATCGAGTTACTTTCGGCAGTTGACTGACTTTTCTCCAATCAGAGTCAAATCTCATTGCTGCTTAATTATTAGGGTAAGCTAAATTATAAAAGCTTCATCTGACAGAAATAAGGTGTGGGATTTGTTTTTACGGATCTACGTGTGTGTCATTTCTTGAAAAAAAAAAAAAATCCCGTCAGGAAATGTATTTTTTGAAACTAACTTGTAGTTAAATGCAGCTTTTCATTATTAATTATCAATATCGATGCGTCTCAAACTTTTTCCTCCGTTATCACTACCTTTTTTACGCGTTTGTCTAGGCGGAATACACTCCATATATTAACTACAAAACTGAAAATAACTCAGAGTATTAAGTCGTGGTAAGTGAAACAATATCCAGGCTACAGTGGGAGAATATTATGGGATGTTGAGCTTGGCTTCAGCTCCAGAGCGTGTATAGTGGAGAAAGTGAGCTTGGCTTTTGGTTCACACACCATCAGGAAGAAAACAGCAGTAACACTCGGCCAAGCTGCTTTATTACTAACACTAGCATGTGTAGGCAATTTGGTGACTGCATACAATGAATGTTTTCACATAAATAAAACCTTTTCAGTATTTGGTGTAGTCTATCCCACCGCCTGTAAGGGCCTATAGGTGTGCTTGAGTGTGCGTGAGTGTTTCTATACAAGATTCATTTTCATTTTATTTACTTGCATCAGTGTTCTCCGATTTTATGATTAACTTTTCTGAACCATGAACACATTGTGCGTTATTAGAATGGGCCTTATGTCAATATTAGGCAATGTATCCCAATTACATTAATGATGAATAGGCCTTTAATACACCGACTACAAATGATTAACTTATATAGTAATAAGTATATCTATTATAGACCAGTAATTTAATAGCGCCTTGGTATGATATGCAATTATTAATCACTTTAATTTATGCACATCAACAATTTAACACCACCCCTTCACAAAAAGTACACAAAAACACAGAGAAACTAGAGTATGTTCCAGAGGCCCACACAAGCTTTAAACTGATGTAATGACAGTGAAAGAGAGCAATTTCCATTTTTACCCACATCATGGTGGCTGTGTGGCGGTCCCCAATGGAAAGCCATTCATCATGTGCCCCTCCTCCCAGGCCTGTCATCAGAGGAGCTCCAAGGCACATGTGTGCATAAATTACCCTGCTTGTGCCTGCCTTCTACTTACTGTGGCTAAGGAGAATAAAGAGGAGCAGAGAGCTGCATGGCTTAGTACCACAACATAACTTACACTGCTGATCAGCTCTGCAACGAGCATGTTTATGTGGGAGATAAATAAAGAGGATACCATCCACTGCGCTTTTGTGTAGAAGAAGGCGTGCTGCTGACTCTGTGAAGAACGGTGCATCATTCACGCTAGCTTTCTGAAGAGGGTATGGTGGTAAACAAAAACTGGAGAGTATGGAGGAGAGTATGGGGATCGAGGTTTACTGCTCAACTCAGTAGTGGGTCAAGGATTTTTTTTTGTAGGGCCTTAGGAGAGGAATCATTGTTCAAACCTGCCACTGTGTAAAAACAACACAAATAACATTTTATGTCTCAACCGTATAGCACCTATCAAACTCATAAAATTGTACTACCCATTAATTACTCTTGAAACAGTGTCATCTTTTGTTGAATGTTCTTCCATATACAAGGCAACTGACTCAGACTAATGCCTGGAGTGTTAGAATAACTAATTACACTGGAGAAGATGAATAGAGGCTTGATGGGCTACTGTAAAGAGATTTCTCTCAAGGCTTTTCCATGTTATGCTGAAACGGCCTTGCTGAGCTGAATTGGCTCTTGTTTTGCCCTTGACTGTCATGCCATTGTTTTAAGACCTGACATCATTAAGAGCTGAAATTGAACAGACACCTAGATGTAAAAGGTTCCTCCAGTAATTCCCTTGTTTAATAGCACAGCATTACCACCAACATATTTGTAATTACTAGCCGTTCGACAAAATACGCATACCTGCCAGGTCTATGATGGCAAGCCTATGGATCTGAGCAGCAGCTGTGTCAATATATAAGTGGCACTAAACTGCTGAACTCTCACAACACTGTCAGAGATCATTAGGTTCCTTATTCAGGAAATCTTGATTTACGGGATTAAGATAATGACACCAACCCTTGTACTTTGGAATAAGGAAGTTTATTGTCAAAACCTTGCACTTGAAAAAGATTACAAGAAAGATGGTTTCACTGTTCAAGACAGTGTCTTGTGTCACTTGATTAGGTCAAACTTAAATTTGATGATAATTTGAACATGGATTCTCATACCAAAGCAGAAATAAATCTTTTCTTTCTATTTTTTTTTGGATGTGATTGCTTTTTCCTCCTACTAAAAAGGTATCCTGATTAAATGCAGTGCAGCCATCTTAAACAGTGATTTATGGTGACACAGGAAGAGGAAATGTCCACAGCTTTTGTGATCGGAGTAATAGAGCTATAAACTAAATAGCATGAAACGAAGCAGTAGCCCTGTGATTTAATCAGCTCATAAACAGATCCATTGCATCAAGCAAATGACATTATTACCCATCTGAAGTAAATCTTGCTAATCCCAAGAGATAAAATCAACATCATCAATGGTCACATGTCATATTCATCAATGCTAAACTATCTCCTTTTGACAGATTAATCCCGGCTGAGGCTCCCAGAGAGGGCGGTAATGGAGACTCAAGCAAACAATTCATTCATTGAACAAGGCAGCTCTGGTTAGCACTCAGAGCTCTCTCTCTCTCTCTCTCTCTCTCTCTCCCTCTCTCTCTCTCTCTCTCTCTCTCTCTCTCTCGATTTACAAATTCAAAGTGCTCATCAAGGTGAGATGGACTCAAAGAAAAATGGCCCCTGTGCCTAGCAAAGCTTCTACTATGCTAGGCACCTTCTTGATCTGTAAGTGCATAATTGAGGTCATTTATGGCAGTCAAGTAGGCCTTTGCTATCATACCTCAATGCCTGTTTCATTTGCACTTTTTAGGTTTTGACAAAGAATATTTTATGGAAATGAGTGCCGTGTCTAAGAATACTTAATGGTCCTAGGTGCGTAGAGAGCTCGCTGATGGCTTTGATGATGGCTGTTCAATGTAAATAGATGTCAAAGAAGATGTCAAAAATGGCTCCATACTACAGAGTAGCATGATCTCTGACATTCATATGAAATGATCTAAATCTCTATCAAAAGAGTAGATCACTGAATTTCTACCCAGTGATTACCCAGTATAATTAGCTATACTGTATATACAGACAGGTGACAAATTAAGGGGAAAACTGATGGCTCTGTTATATTTACATATTATCCACAAGGCATCACTTCAAATCAACACAAAGCTATTGTGTATTTGATTTGATAATTGATTCTCTTCCATCCACAAGCCACGACGGCTCACTGAATTTTATGAGGATGGAAATGATATAAATCTTATGCTATGGCCTTCACAGTCAGCACATCGTAACACAATCAAACACCTATGGGAGATTTTAGAGTTAAGTGTTAGCCCTCTCCACCACCATCATCAAAACACTAACTGAGGGAATACCTATTGGAAGAATGGTTTCCATTCCTCCAGTACAGTTGGAATCTGTTCTGGCAGCTTTGTGGTGGCCCAACACCTCCTTAAGACACATTTTGGGTTGATGTTTCCTTTATATTTGATCCCTGTCTGTATTCAAAGGGAAGGCATCTGTTGTCTGTTCTCAACCAAGCAGCCATTATGACTTTAGTCATATTCCATTGTTCTTGTTCAGGCTGTACAAATGTTACAATACATTATATTTACATTTACGGCATTTGGCAGACACACTTATCCAGATCGACTTACAGAAGTGCTTTGAAGTCTCTATCAATAAATACATCCTGATACTGGTTCACTAGGTCATGGACTAAGAGTACTATCAGTCTAAAAAAATGTTCCTTACTAAGCGCTGCCAACTTTAATATTATAGTACGCTATTTATAGAAAGTTATCCGTTCACATTCTGTTTACTTGCATACATTCTGTTACAACTGTTTACATAATAGGAAGTTGGCTTTTTACATTCACCTCATCAAATTGGAGCATTGGTGGTTGGCCTCTGTCTATTTTATTGAGAAACATAACTGTTTAAAGCCCTTCCCATTAAAGGAAGCATTATTTTAATATATATTTAAACATTTATTTTCCTGGAAATTCATCACTGAGCTTTTACATATAACTTTGTTCAAGCAGGGACGTATCAGCTTCCAGAGTTTGCACATTACACTTAAATCATGCTGTCAATCTCGGTAACATTTTTTGAACACACTTCTGATTATAATAAAATTACATGCCACCCTCTCCGTGTGGTTGTTAAAGCATGTTCGCATTGCGATGAAAGTTCATTTTCTTGAGCAGACACTGAATAATATTAGCAGCCACATTTCCTTTCAGAACAGATAGCATGACAGACCTAATGATGGACTGTCAACATGCCTCGCTGCTCATGCTAATATCAGAGATGTTGGTGAGGAATTGTGTTTTTGATCTTCTTATATCCATACAGAATTAGAAATTAAACATATAACACTCAAGCGATTGGTGACAGCTTTATTTGGCAAGTTTATATCACTAAAACTGTAACCAGGATCAGAGCTATTCTGAAAATGGCAGTATGTTGGCAGCTGACCTCACTTCTGTAAAGCAGTGATGGCTGGTATTCGCATTGTGCGTAAGTGGAACTTCTGATCCCGTATTTGCACAGGCAGTGATGATGCTCAGATGTCTCCCAAGTTGATACGGAGTGTTTGTGGAGGCTGACAGATGCCGCTGAGCTCCAAAGCCAAACTAATGGAGCTGACCAAGAGACAAATGGGTCTAGGCAACGCAGCCTCAGGAAATATAGGCCTCCCATTATTTTTATTGCTTTAATGTACTTCACTATTAACTGCAAAACAGGAGATCAAAATCACCTTCAATCCTGCTTCTCTTTTGCCCTATAGACAAAGAAGCACTAGTGATAATAAGGAAATCCCTCTTAGAAAACATGTGTATGGTGTAGTGGAAAATGTTTCCTTTCCGGTAATCTAATTGTAAGTGCTTTGTGTGCAATAGTGTGTGTGTTTGGGGGGGGTGTAAATCATGTTTTGTTCATAGCTTCAAGTTTACAAAAATGTTGCATCACAATACTTCACATGCTGTAGAATTTGAAGCAAAGTATCCTAAAGCTACAGAGTAGTGTTTCAGCAAGCTCTATTCATACTGTTAGGTGTAATTTTGTGTATTGCTTCGTTGTTGTCTCTACAAAGACTTTATATGTTAACTACTTTTTTTTCTTACCAGATCCGACTGAAATAAAATTCAGTAGCACCATCTGTCATTTTACATGCATCTTCACTTCAGTCATAGTATATTTAACCACCTTATGAGCAGTACATCAAAAAGAGTTTATTAAGACATGATTTGGAGAGCAGATCTCCCCCCTTGATCACCTCCTGCAAGCATCGTCCTAACACCACACAGTTTATTTCCTTCAGCTGTCCTGGGGCCAACACCTGTGTCTCCTCTGAAAGCACTCTCGTCCTGACAGCCTGTGTGGAACTTCTCCCCTTGGCTCAGACACATCTGGTGGGAGATCACAGCTGCAAGAGTGCCTTCATACACACATCCATCATCCGCTTTTAGACATCAGCACACATACATGACACACACTCACAAAAAGGACAACTAAACTTTCTCTTGCAGGAGTGGTCACATGATATATAAACTAGCTCAGTAGATACAGTATATATCACCAGTGTATGCGTTGTGTTGGAGAAGGTCTACATGTAGGGCAAAGATAAAAAGAATCTAAACGATTCCTGTGCAACATGTAAATATTTCAACAAAGCTCGGGATGAGAACTCCAAGAAAGCACCTAACCACACTAAATTATATATGCCCTTCATACAACACCCATATATCCTCCCTGCCACCGACCGTGCTCCTTGGCCTCGGCATATTAGTGTCCTGAAATTCAGAGGATTTGTGTGGACCATGACCCCCAACAGATAACTGCTACCTCTTTGAACATTGCAGTCACATTTCATAGACCCCTGTGCCAACGTATGCAGCTGTACTCCATATGGTGTTGCTTCTCTAAACCGCTTTGTATAGTGGTATAGATATAGTGGACAAATATAATGGACAAGAGGCAGCTCAAAATGGATATTAGTTTAACATGTGATCTTTTCATCCTTGTTATCTCTTAGAATCGTTTAATTAATGAAAGTGGGATTACATCGAGACACAGGTAGAGTATCCACTTAAGGAAACATATATCTTCTTTAGCACCCCCTATAGGTATTTTCAAGAAGCTTGTAACTAAAACCTGGTTAGTGTTTTAGAAATGACTATAAAACCAGACACAGCTTTGCAAAATGCAACTCTGAATCCAACCATCATGAATCACTTTAATCTAGGTACATGGCAATGTGCATATTTTATATGGAATTTCAAACCATGTCAATCATAAATCATACGTCTAAAGTTATTATTTAGCATTTTCAGCTGCATAGGCTTGAAACACGTCTAAAGACAAGTTCCTATTTTGACAAGAATTCCATTTCCCTTTTGGGAGTATGAGTAAGATTGACGTGCTGTCAGTCAAATCCAGTGCATGATGGCATGCTGTCGTGTTGAGGCACTGACATGCTACAAGAATAAATCAGAGAAAATTTTAAGAGTAATATGTGTATATTTTTTCTCAAAAGGGAATTCTGTTGGCACTGTTGGGTGTGTGGTGTGACTGCTAACAGTATATACTTGAATGCTGAATTTAGTTAAATTCTATAATATTTCAACTTTGTGTTGTCTTTTTTTTTTGTCGACACATACAACTTTTTTCAGGTTTCGTTTTTTTTAGTTGTTTTTCAGATAATGGCATGGCCCAGCATGACAAACCCCTGCTGCATAAAAAGCCATCATCAAGAAACACTTTAAAAAAAGATCATTCATAATTGGTCTTGACAAATTGCTTGTTTCATTACTGTACAATCCAGCCTGCCTCTAGCTTTGGCATGCTATGCTCTTAATGTAGCCTGTTTGCCCTGTATACATTTTTCATTAAATGTACATGATGAATGAGACATACACTGTAATTTGCTACACACCACTAAATAATTTACTAGCGTGTGTGTTTGCAGTGCCCAAAAATGTTGCTCTTGAGTGTACTGTATGTTAAAATGTCCTGCAGGTTAGGCCAGGGTGAGGAGGTGGACTTGGGAAGTGATTAATAATCAACCTCATAAACACGTCACACATGAGGCTTTAACCACAAACCCTCCCTTGAAAGAACCAAAGCAAGTTGCATTCATTAGATATGTCTGATGTAACACACACACACACACACACACACACACACACACAAACATGCACGCACACACGCATACACGCACATGCACACTCACGCATGTTTGTATTACTATCCTTGTGCGGAACTTCCACGGACATAATTATTAATGTAGCAAATTATTAATGCAGCTATGACACACATTGTCAGAAGTTCCTATCTTTGTGGATAAATTTGGTCCCCACAAGGATATAAACACACACACACACACACACACACACACACACACACACACACACACACACACACACACACACAATGTTTTAATATTTGATGCATGATTTACCTTCAGTGTTCATAGGGGAGCAGTATGATAAAATATGAATAGATCTGTTTGCTGTGAATGTTTGTTTTTGTCAGTCTAAATGCCAGTTTAAAGAAAAATAGGGTCACTCTGCTGTCAGAGTCCACTCTTTTGTTAGCAAACACAGCGGTTTTGTATTATTCATTACCAGGTAATTTATACTCCATTTTATGGACGCTGCCAATCAAAAGCCTTTGTTGTACTGTGCCATATATTCAGGGCTAATATTTAACCTCTCTGGCAGGGATATGAAGAATGGCTTGCAGTAACAGGTGAAGTGAATCACCTGGTGATCATGAACACATTAGTCAACCAAAAACACACACCTGCTAACCTGTTCTTTAGAAAGTCTTTCATGTTTCCTCTCTCCATGATTTTATATCAGCCTACCCTCCTTATTGCTAGGGTTATGGGAGATGTGTATGTGTTTTATTATGTGATCTATCACAGGTAATGCAGGATAAGTTTTTATACAATCCCTTCTGAAAATATTAGAACAGCAAGGTCAATTCTTTTGTTTTTGCTATACACTGAAAACATTTGGGTTTGACACCAAAAGATGACTATACTATGATAGATGGGAATTTCAGCTTTCATTTGATGTGTATATAGCAGGAACAACTTAGCACATGGCACCTTTTGTTTGAACCTGCTCATTTTTCAAGTGATCATAAATATTGGAACATGTGAACATGTGACTGAAAGGTGTTTCTGGTTGCCCAGGTGTGCCCTGTTAGTTTGGCTGTTTAAACAATTAGCTCTGAATGTCTACTCTTGGTTCAGTCCCTGCTTTTCATCTGTGAAGACTGCATTTGTTGTTAAAAAGGATAAAACAACATGAAGACCAGAGAGCTGTCTATGGGAGAAAAGCCATTTTGAAGCTGAGAAACGAGGGAATTTCAATCAGAGCCATTGCACAAGCAATGGGCGTAGACAGTACAACAATGTGGAATGTTCTCAAAAAGAAAGAAAACACTGGTGTACTAACAAA
>CM074947.1:17216676-17264549 GCA_037577455.1 Pangasius macronema
CCATGTTCTTAGTTGTTTAACACATCTAGATGTAAATATCAGGAAATGAAAGTTGAGATTATGATCTGTTATCTTATATTGATCTTTTGATGAATATGAGACGGCAGTATGTAGAATATGAGACGTCTGTATGTAGAACTTCTGGTCTGATATTTATATAAGCACTGATGATGCCTAGATGTGTCCCACATTGATCCTGAGTGTTTGTGGAGGCTGAGAGATGCTGCTGAGCTCCAAAACCAAACTAATGGAGCTGACCAAGAGACAAATGGGTCTAGGCAACATAGCCTCTGGAAATATGTGCCTTGCATTATTTTTTATTGCTTTAATGTATTTTAGTGTTAACTGCAAAACAGGAGATTAAAATCACCTTCAATCCTGCTTCTCTCTTGCCCTACAGACAAAGAAGCAGTAGTAGTAATAACAGATACATCACATGGGTGGTTTGCATAGAAATAAAAGACTGACCTGAATTACTTGCACAGAACCTTGAAAAAAGCCCAACTGTCAGTGATGTACCAATATGAAGTAAATGTGTAATGTGCATTGATGCAGTTGCCAGATAATTCAGGATTGGTGATAAACATTATATCAACATTAGTGATATTGGATATTAAATGTATCAAATGAAACACATAGACAGAACTGCATGTAATTTTATATCAAGCTACTTGTTCCTATACTTAGGAGATACTCAAACTACACCATACTGACATGGTGGGACCATACATGAACCATCATCACAACACTCCATTCTTTTAACATTCAAGCAGCCCCAGCTGGTAACGACAGCTGTATGACTTTGTCACTGTTAACAACAGTTGTTCTACACAAAGCCTAATGATAAAAACTGTAGATGAAAGCATATCTAATGTGACCATGATTTAATTTGTATTCTGCCTCAAAGAGTCAGCCTGGATTTCACTCACGATGACTCAGTTCATCCTGGTGTGTGTTTGCTCTGTTATTAATGGTGCATGCTGGGCCTGCTCACACAGACTACCCACTCTTTCTGTCATTAAATATCATCAGCCTCCTGACACTAATATACTCCAACTCTAAACATGTTCCGGTTCAACTTGCATCAAAGTGCTTCATAATAACAGCATTATCAACTCACACTTGTATTGATATGACCCATATACAAAAATTCTATTTGGCTAGAGATCTCTAAACAGAGGCTGCATGTATCACATGGTTTTTGGTGGCTCTTGAGTCTAAATTTAAGTTCTCTAACCATGTGCTCTTTCATAGGCGATTGAACCAATAAGAGGATCTTTTACTATAAAAGAGGACCATTTACAAGCAGTCGTGCTGAGAAAAGGCCACAAAGAGTAAGCTTGTTAATAGCTCCCATCCACAGGGCTCCAGATGCTCCTCACTGAACACAACCAGTGCACACTTCGGAAAGAGATGTCACTTAATGTAAAGCAAAAATGGTTCAGTCCAGCTCAAGCTGTGCATCTGTATTTAAACACTTCTGACTAATAAACAGATTTTTAAAAAACTGTTATTGGAAGCAAACAGTTTAAATCATTGATATGGTGGAGTTTTCTGTTCGGAGACATTTATGTAACATTTACTGAAGGAGTCTCAGGTGTCATCGCCATGTCTCAGGTGTCAGTTTTCCGCCACGGGAGAGTCTTCAGGACAGAGGACATCGCGCTTAGTGGTTTCTCAAGCTGTGTGAGAATAAAAGAGAGACTGTTGAGAGAACGACTGTCTATAGCTGCTATAATGTAAGTGATAACAGGAACTCATTTCATGGATGTTCCATAGCATTAAATGTAAATATAGATAGTTAAAAAGTGTGATGCATGTTGTTAACTGTGGTGTAAGAGGAATAATACACTTTGGGCTGTGCTTATATAGGAAAATAATCCACTTCAGGGTGATAAATCACTCCCCTGATGTGGATTATTTTCCTATAAAAGCCCAGCCTGTTGTGTACTATTCCTTAGGTATCATATTAGCATTACTAAAAAAAAAAAAAAAAGTCAGGTTTACAGCACTGATATTCTAGCACTTCCACTGAAATGGCTTAGGCCCGAGGTTCATTCTACAGTATATTCTATTGCATGTTTGATGTATAATGCTGTCACTGCAAACCAGAATTCTGTACAACTGTTAAATTATGAATTATAGCTACAGAGAATGCCACTAATATAACAAGCTACAACTGTTTTCTTATGCAAAATATTTAGTCTGATTTAACAATCAGACCATTCCTGACAAGGTTATCAAAAAGCAATCTATTTACTCATTTGTCACCAGGTCACCGAACACACAGGAAAGACACATACTTACATCATATTTAGTCATTATAAGACTGTAGCCAAAGGGGGTAATACATATTTAATGATATGCAAACCATGGCAATGATGCATGTCTTTCATGCGTGCAGCTAAATGCTTTGCACTAAGAACTACCTTCATCAGCAAAGTAGTGTACATAGCAGTGTGATTATTATCATAACCTACATTATTCTGCATTAGGTGCAGCTTTAGTTCCGCAATAACTTTCAATGTTATCAACAAACTGCATCAAGATTTCCTGGGTCACAGACAATTATATCACAATATTTTTAAATGCAGATCATTTTCTTTGAATTAATCAAATGACCACAAAAGTGGATGTCAAGGAGCTGACTGCTTTAAGTCAAGCCTTTTTTTTTCCCAGTGTTTGAAGTGAAAATGACTGACCACCTTTAGTCTACAGATCAATACATCCTTGTTGATGTCAAGATAGCTAAAATCAAGACTACTTGATAATTGAAATGGTGCACTTGTGTACTATAAATCCATGTAGCTGCCCAGTTGCCCTCAACCCATGTTCTGACATTTGCTCTATATCCATACTTCAAATCCATTTGACTCACAAGCTGTGGCCCAGAGGCGAAACTGTTGTTCACCAAATGGATCAGATTGGGAAAGTTGCTCTCATGATGTAATTGCTTTCTGTTTCATAAAGAGGATTTATTGAAAAACCAGACCCCAGGTTATGGGCTGTCAATGACAGCAGGAGAAAAATCCAGAATTTACTGTATGCTTTTACAGCCAGATTTCTGAAATAATTGTTGCAAGACAAGACGGTAAGTTAGTGGTTATAAACCTGTCCTCCATATAAATTACCTAATCAAGAGATCCGGCGGTAATATAAATTGGGGCAGTCATTCGTCTTCAATGGCCTGTATGTGCATATAAACCCACAACGACAGTCATATACTTCAGTGGAAAGGAGACCTGCATCACTGTTTACAGAGTTCAGAGGGAAAATGGATGACTTCTTGCATGCTCAATCAACTGTGAAATGTACATTTAATCATCCTGAGAAAGCCCCTTGGTTTATTTGTGTTGCAGCAGGGATTTACATTTCCAAACATCCCCCATATTAATCATTACTTCATCACTTCCCCTGTGTGACAAGGCGAATAAACTCCTCAGTGTGTGAGGCCTGAATGTGTGCTTAATCACACCCAGGAAAAAAAACATGCTGAACTTTTATTCACTTCACCCTTCACTCAGACCGGCAGAAATACAGCATTATGCAGACAGAACTCACCCGTTCTGTATTCATTCATGATTTTTCTTAAAGCAGCACTTTTTGAAATATCTTTCTTTAAGAGATGCCAAACAGCAATCGTTCTTCTCAGATGGAAATGTTTTAATGTGGGGAGGTCTGTTCTCTCAATGGGACTGGTGTCACCTGGACGTTCCTCCCACAAGGTGAATGATGGACGACTTCTGAAACACATGAAACAGGAGGTGAAAAAAAGCAAAGCTTTCACTTGAGGTGTGTGAGAACCATATATCTACCCAAAGAACTCCTCACCCTGTTTTGAAAATAAGTCAGAAGCTCATATAAAAAAGACAAGGTGAAATTGAGTGATCCATTCTGCAATGACACTCGTCCCAAACTGCCATTGACATGCACAGTTCACATCACAATGAGATCATGAGTGATTTCTCCAAGGCAGCCCTGTTTTACATATTCCACTTTGCTCATTATAATGATTTGCAGAACATATTGCCATCAACAATGAATTCTTCATAAGAGTATGAAGTGTAACTTTGTCACCCCGGATGAAGAACATGCTACACTTGCCAGTTTAAACAAGATTAATGGGTCACTCAGACATTTACATGCTCATACATTTTTATGAATGCACTATGAAGTGAATGTGATGTATCAGTAACAAGATAAATGATGGGTAAAAAAGCTTTGGCAGTTCCAACTTTAAATAATCTTTCATTTGATGCCACTTTTTTTTTTTTTACCTCTATGAGAAGTTCAGGAACTCTTTGACATGCCAAAGCTATTTGCCAGGAAGGCCTGTCAGGCTAAGAGCTATTTGGTGCGTGCGTGTGTTGTGTCAGTACTTGAGACACACCTTAACCTCAGACTGACATTTCATGTGTATTTTAGCACTGATTGGCAATCACATTCTCAGCACAACCACAAGAACATTTTTCTCTCCTCAGTCACTCATTAAATTGCCAAAATCTACATTATGCACAAGCATGAAAAGCAGCTGAAAGCTTCTCTTTGCAGTTGCCAGGCCTGCTCATGAATTTCTGGAGAATGAAACATTCGTTTTGGCCAGGCATCTCAGCTGAGAAGGGATTGGGAAACAGAGTCAGTGGCAGGAAATACTCCCTGTCATAGAATGATCAGGAATGGTAAATTGATCTGTCAGAGCCCTCAGAGTGATTGGGGCTGGGAAGACTTTGCTTCACTGCCGTAATAGATTTACAACTTGCACTAGAGCTAAGTTCAGAAAAATTCCGGGAGACGGATTTATCTGCAGCAGACAGGTAGATGGACACTTTTCCTCATCTCGAGTCTGGATTAAAAATGTGCAGGTCGAGACTTCAGGAAACAGATTCCTTTGAAAGCCTCAGTGTCATCATCAGCTTAGACAGCCTTGTGCCTTTTGGGTCACACACAGGGACCCATGCCATCACTGCCACTGATGTAATTTGAGGTGGATTAATCCAACCAGCCCAAGCTTATTTATACCCTATCTTTTTACTTCTAACACATACAGAACAAGGTCATCATGTTGAGGAATGTCCCTAGATCTGGCTGGGTTACTGCTCAGTATCACAGAATCCTAGCTGCCTGTATGACGTGACATTTTGAATTGAGTGCCATGCAGACAAATGCACCCAAATGCATGCATGTGTGTAAGCTTTGTTTAAGGGGTGAAGTCATCTTTTGTGGAGCAGGGTTTAGGGAAAGACCAACAGGGAGCTGAACAGTGGGCCCTTGTCTGTCAACCCCATGACAAGGCCTTTCATTTCCAGCCTAATGGCCAAGAAAGGCAACGCCAGGCCACGCTCGAACCCTTCACGGAAAACAAAACTTTTGTTTCCAAATGTCTTGGATGGAGTTAACCGCTCCAGACTCCTATGATTAATGACTCATGGCCACATTGTGTGGAAGCTGCTAATTAACTGCAGACTGATTAAAGACATGTAAACTTTGCTGATAACCTGCATTTTCTCTCTCCCTCTTGATCCCGCTCCCTTTCTTTCCCACTCATTTTCTCTCACACACAAACTTGGCATGTGGAAGCTCTTACTGCCAAAGTGGTTAGAAGCAGACCAAAGCTGAGTATGATGAATGTACTCTCCAACAGGCATATACAGGCTCTAATTTAGAACTATTTAGTGTGTGACATATGGACATGGTCTTCTCGTTTTCACTTTGCTCATACTTTTCGTTTACAATCCATATTTTTGGCATTGTTGTTTTCTAGGTGTTTTCTTTTCTTTTTAGATGTGGTTTATAAGTGTTAAAATTTTAAATATGATCACAAAATACTGCACAAGCTATGACTGTATGTCATAACAGCATATTGCTCAATGTACCTGAACTCATCCGACAGTTATAATCAGTGTCAAACTGTAACCATACCTCAGTCATCAGGTACAAAGATACAAATAGTCCAGAGATCTGTCACCAAGTGTCACTTAAGTAACTGATGGGAATGATACATTTGTCTGCCAGCACCACAGATATACATTCCAGCAACTGATTATCAACTTGTCATGTCTGGAAGTTATTAATTATTAGTTAATTTATCAAACACATGACATGTCACAACTCTGTTTTTGCAATAAACAATGAAGCCTTAAAAAAACATCCAGAGTTCAATAACAAATCAATCATATGCTTCCTCACAATCCTAAAAGCAAGATGGCCACTAATGTTCTTCTATATAGTGGGCATGATGTAAAGGAAACATCAACCTTTTGGTACAAATGTAACACTAATCTTGCAGCTAAGAAAGATCCTCACCATTATACTATCTGCATGGGTGCGGCAAGTCTGCCTTAGGGACTTAATCAAATAACCAAATCTGGGCCAAGTGAAGAATGGGCTGAGAAATTCATGTATTCCTGAGGTGAAAACAGAGGTAGAGAGATAGATAGATAGATAGAGAGAGAGAGAGAGAGAGAGAGAGAGAGAGAGAGAGAGAGAGAGAGGTGTAGGGTGACGAGAGTTCTTCCCACTCCAGTCGGGTCAGCCAGTATAGAGGGTCTTGTGATCAGCCTGAGGCACCTCCTCCTCTCCTCTCCTATAATTAGGTTGGTTAACATACTGCCATGTATGCAGACATGTTGACTGGGAACTTAATCAAGTTACTATTGAGTTCTTCTCGCCTCTTGCCCTGGGTGACGGTTTTAGTTGCAGAGTTATAGCTGTGACCTATAAGAGGAAATTAGCCATGGACACAAGTTTGTTCTTTTCCTCCATTCATGTATAAAAATATTTAGCAAATTGGTGACAAGGATGAAAAATAGAAGGAAACAAAATTGTTCTACATTAGTATAAAACATGAAAAATGCAGCAAGGGCACATAGTGGTAGGGCATGTTTTCTGTGGGTTGGCAGTCCATTAGGTGTGAGAGACATTTCACTTACCTAAGTCAAATATAAGAGTCTAGTATTCATTAATATAAGGAGGGGGCTGCTGAATCAAACCTACCATCTGGTTAAAACGACAGAATAATCTACAACTCATGATTAGGTCTAAGGAGTGGAATTTCACTTTAATCTTTTTCAGGGTTTGAAATTTCCATCTGCACCGTACGGCACATCATTTTTCTTCAAGACAAATGCGCTGTTTTTCATGTTCCAAAATTAGATCAGAAGAGAACGATTAATCATGTCATAGCCTGGGAAAGGAAACAAAGATCTGATTTTCCTCCTCTCTCTCCTCCCTCTCTGTTTCTTGTTCCCTCTCCAGCTTCAGCCTGTGGTGCATGCTCCTTCCATTTCTTGCCCCTCTGTGTTGTCATGGCTTTCCTTTTCGTTCAAGCTGATTTCAAAGATAAGATACGTGGGCCAAGGTGATTAATATGAAATGACAATGTGTCTTCAATTAGCCCGGTCACTTCTTCCTTCTCTCGGAGCCCCTAGCACCCAACAGCAGATGGTGACCTGTTTGTATGTGACACCATAACCAAATCTAAACTCAGGGAAAGCAAGTCACCGGGGCTGCAAATTAGTGCGACCACACAACTGTCAGGTGCTGGCCTCCTCTGACAGTTGTAGCCCATTACAGGGACATTGATGTTTTCGCAGTGTGACAAAAAGGAATCCTTTTTTTCTGTACCAGAAGAACTGTCTGTCAGCTGGCTCTCAAGTCATAACAAATCACTGGCACTCAGCTGAGGCAGAACACTCTGCACGTCAGGGGGAAGATAAATGACCTGCAGGCCTTTGAAGTGCTTTGGCAGTTCAGATGGGTCCGCGGCGCTGACAGAGAAATATACACAACAGCGCAACCAATAATGAGAACATTAAACATTCCTGCCTCCTGACAGGCTGACAGGATTGCCTGGCCTGACATCAATCATCTTCTGAGGCTTAACCTTGACAATTAGTCTCCTCACTGATATTGGGCCTAACTCCACCCAGCACCTCTCCCATACCTAACAAATCTTGCTCATATGTGCTGCAAACAATCCAGTGGATACAATGATCTATTCTGTTTTTTATGCGGAATCTTTGCTGTACAAAAGTTTGACATATGGATAAGGCTTCCATCAGAGTCTTGTGTGTAATTAAAAATCTGATCTCCATAAGTTTTACATTTATCATTATTTTCCTCCTTATTTAGCCAGCCAGTTTCCTTTTCTCAGCAGGAGAAAAAACAGTGTCTCCAAGCAATAAGCAACAAGGCAAATATAAAGTCATTAGCCTGAGAAAATATGTAGATGCCTAAGCACTGAAATCAGAAGTGCGCCCTGCATATATTTTAGATCTCTGAATATGGGCATTAATGATGCCCTTCAGGCATTTTGGAACCATATAAATATTTCCATTTGAGACACCCTTCACATTGCAGTGCTAGTGATTCAAAAGGGGTAGGGGGTGGGGGTGGGGGTGCCGGCAGGCTAAGCTGCAAAACATAATGTGTCATGGGTCCTAATAACTCTGCTTAACAAGACTTCATGCATTACAGACTCAACTAAATGGTTCCTCTTAATTTGACATTAAATCACATGGTTTCAATCTGAATGGATATGCAGGGGAAAACACAATCATTTTTTATTGAGATGATGCTAGTAAAACAAGTCACAACTTATAACAAGCACATTCATCCCTTAAATTTATAATCACAACCACAAGCCACTGCAAAAGGGAAAAGAGAAAGAATAAGAGAGCAAGAGAGTGGGGAAGAAAAGAGGAAAAAATGAAAGCTTGAATATTAAGTTTAAGGAAGTTTTACTCTGCGGACTGTGTTTGTAGACCATGTTTGTGAAGTCTCCGAGTTCATGTCATGAATCATGCAAGAAGACGACCTCAGAATCACCATTTGAAGCAGTACAGAAATGATGAATTCATATACTAATCCATCTGAGTGGTATGCATAACAATGTCTGATAATTAATAACAATTACACTACAAACTATCAGGAAGAGGTGACAGCAGTGTGTCTCTTTTTTCCTCACTGTGTTCACTCTGCCTCATTCTGTTTTGTCCTGGCATTAACTAAGCCACAGTAAATCAATGGAGACAAGCTGACCTCCGCTATGTGTCTCCTCTCAGGTTTCTAGCACTTGTGCAGAGGCTTTTGCTGAATGCTTCGTTACAGCATGAAAAATGAGTTATGTGGAATGAAGACATTTCCCCTTTGACTAGCACATTTGCAAAAAGGTATGTCAGGGATGCGTGGAGAGGGCTGTGGGCAACCTTTCAAGAGAGTATTTTTTACTTGCTTATTGGAGGAGCAATAAATATCAGGCCGACAGGCCCTTCTCACTGTTACAAAGCCGTACCTGCAACTGAGCTGGATAATTAGCAGCCTTGAAGATGATATATGACTTTCATTACCCTTTGGGACTGGAGAGACTAAATGAGGACAGAGCTAATTGCCATGCAAAGCAGTTTGGCATGAATGAAAAAAAAAAAAATGCAGGGCCGAGCTCCAGCCAAAAAAGGACCCTGTTGCCGCGCTGGTCTCCAACTTGCTTTTTCGCCTGCAGGAGTTCACTTGGTGTCCATAAATCATGGGCTGCTTACAGCCGAAACTGCCCTGAGTCATCAACATGCAATAAGCTGAGTGACAGATTCCATCCCCACTACATTAGGGCCCCATTTCAAACATAGCTCTTTTTTTCTCTACCTTTTTTCACTCTTTATCTCTCTGCTAAGCTCACTCAACTCTTCCTACTCCACCTTCTCTCTATATCCCATTCTCTCTCTCTCTCTCTCCCTCTCTCGCTCTCTCTCTTTCTTTCTTTCACTGGTATAAGTGCACTCTGTGTATATCTTGCAGTTAACTGTAAATGAAACCCAGATGGTCCAGGGTGGATTACAATGTAAAACAAAAGCTGTTGATCACGTGACCATCATAACTGCCAACTGAGCAAGAGAGATATAGGACCAATAAAGAGAGAGGGAAAAAGGGGAAAAATGTACCAGGGGCAACAGGTGGGGGTGGAGAGGTGCTTCCAGGGCTAGTTTTCTCATGAGTGCCAATGCTAGTAGCTAAGGCTTTAAATGGTAAGGTTAAGTATGCCGGCATCCAGAACAGGGACAAAGCGTTGCTCCCCTGCTGACATGTCAATTCAATTTAAGCAGCGCTCTGCTTGTCAGGGTGAAGTGAGGGGAGGGCTAGAGGCTCGCCGCTTCACAAGGCTTTTTGACAGAGCCTGGATCCTAGGAAAGAAATTCCTGGTAGGATTTTTTGACAAAACCACTTGACATTGGACTTCCTTCCCTAGGCTTACCGGTGTCTTTTGATGTTTGGTCCACTTAAATAAAAGTAGAGACTTATCCACTAGTGCAACGAGACAACTGTGGCTGTGCTTTTGTGGCAGGAAACAAAAAAAAAAAGGAACAGCAACTTGTTGCTGCCATGTTTTGGTGTGCAGCCTCATATTATCATTCCACCTCTGGAGTGCAACCAAAACAAATTCAGTTTCCCTGGACTTGCTTGCACATCAAGGTCCTCCTCAGCGCCAAATTATTCACCTTCGTGACAATGATAAAACTGCTGCCTTTCTGCTGGCTGCTCTCTCCAGCCTCACTCTGCTCTCTCATCTCTCCTCAGTTTGGAGTGGCCTGTCTCTCTGGCGTGTGACAGCATTAACGAGCATTGGCTGAAAAGCCTTCGTTCCCAGCAGAGGCTGCAGCGAGGGGAAATGCAGGTGTTTTTGGACAGGTACAGAGCATCTTGCGCTGCTTCCACAGAGGCCGACGTGGGTAACAGGGACCTGAGGGAAGCATGTGGAAGAGCTCATTCACTTGCATGCATGAATATGGCGCAAAGATTGCAGGACCCGCTGCTGCAGATTTGCAAATGCATTTGGGATTGACGATTTCTTATTATAGATTCCCGTTTTAGGTTTAAATATACAACTAGATTAACAAACATCCATATCAGAATGAAAGAATGGATAAAAATGTGACTGATTGTAAGGCCAAAAATTTTTGGTATGCAGATTTTCTTTGCCACATAAGTAGCTGATCTACTCTCTTTAACTTGTAAGGGACGAATTTCCATCATTCAAAAATATTCTAAACAATATCGTAACGGTTCTTTCCTTAATTCGAGAAAATGTATCAAGAGAATCAGTGAGACAGTTGATTGCATTACATCAATCATCCAAAGCCTTATAACACCAGCTCAGCATGGGAGCAAGCGCCATTTAAAAGATCTCACCTATTACTAATGAAGCAATTGTTTCCTTTACAATGCATCAATGTATTGTGTGGTACAGGCTTCAAAAAGACACAGAAGTATTACATAGTGTCAGGGGACTTTTTTGTTTTCTTCTGTTCTTTTTGCATTAAGCATCCAGCACAGCAGAGGTACTGAGACACAGACAAACCTGAGAAACGTGCGTCAGGAAGAAAACAGCATCCAAAATTACTCCAATATACAAAAATTATGACACTGACATTCCCAAAACATGTAATTATGAAATAACGAATGTGAATACAGCTATACACAATCATATAAGGTGGTTTCAGAGCACATCCATCATTTGTACATCAAACAAAATATCAAACAGTGTAATATTTCCGGTGATTTTTAATATTAGGAATGACTAAGTAAAATTAATGCAACACAACAGTTGGTGTATTTTCAAGGTTTATATTATTTGATAGACTTTGTAAACATTGTACCATTAATATCATTAATAATAGATCCCTTGAAATAACTGTAAAACCACAGAAGAGAGAGAGAGAGAGAGAGAGAGAGAGAGAGAGAGAGATGGGCTTTTGGGTGGAGCCCAGCGGTACAGACCCCAGTACTGCTACATTTCCTTCAAGGTGAGAATTGTTTTTGTTCTCACAATTCACACTGTATCTTTTTTCTCCCAGCTTTGAGGCCAAACATTAGCTGAGGCGTGCCTCACAGTGCCGAATAAGTGTGTGGTACATGTGTGAGCGAGTCGGTTCTGCATAGGGAAGCGCTCTCCAAGGCTACAAAGGTGTTTAAAATCCCATTTGGCTCACTAAATAGACAAAACCTGGAGAATGTGCTCTACTGCATCCCCTCTTCTCTTTACTGCTTCCCACCATTGATCAGAGGAAACAGGAAGTGCAATGGCTATGCACTCAGGCAGCTCCCTCTGGAATAATAATCAGACTCCATTTTCTCTGCTTGTTCCCTACAGCACAGATAACTCCCCCAGCTACACCCTGCACTAGAGCGTGTGTACTTACACTACGACCTGCTGTGGTCAGCACGTAGCCTCCCGCGCTGCACAATGGAAACCACTAGAGCTCCTACACAGGGTTAAAAGCAGTCACAGTCATACTTAATGGAAATATATGGAAAAGAAATGGTGTGTTAGGTTGAATGCTCTCCTTATTCTAATAGTAGTTTGTCACCTTATTTGTATGTTATAAGGATATATTTTTTATTTGTTCCCCATTAAAAATGCATAGCAGTCAAAAAAAAGCAAACACTCCCAACTTGATATTTATCTAAGCATACTGAGATGCTGTTTTTGCCTTTTCAGTGTCTCTCTTTGATTTTGTTTATTGAAGGTTATTGCAAAAACATGTAAATTCTTAATCTAGCATGATACTAAAAATATGTCAGAATTACTGACATATAGTGCCTTGCATAAGTATTCACCCCCTTGAAGTTTTCTACATTTTCCAAGAGACCACAGGGAATGTTCAATATGATGTTACCACCATCATGCTTCACTGTGGAGCTGGTGTTCTCAGGCCAAAGCAGTGCTGGGTTTCTGCAAAATGTACAACTTTGTGATTATAACTTTGTCCCAGACTGCAAAACTCGGGGAACCACAAGTAGCACATCAAACAAATCCATATAAGTGATTGTTTGAGACCCCGGAAGGTACTTTATGTGTATTTGTAATATGTATTTATATTGAGATCATATGATACTTTAAGTACATACAGGTGGACTTATTTTGCAAACTATGGGCTATTTTATGTAGATTGATGACATAATATCACAGTCAAGTCCATTTCAGTTCCAGGTTGTAACACTGCAAAAAGTGGAAAAGTTCAATGGGGTTGAATACTTATGTAAGGCACTGTACCAAAAAAATTAACGCAAATATGTATATAGATAAATTAGTTACAAGCTGAGCAGTTTCTAAACAGACTGGATACTAGGTAACATCCTAGTTGGGGGTCCACTGCTATAACTATCTAAATAGCTAACTATCTAATACAAAAATGCAGCAAGACATTAAAAGACTGCTAATATCGGCACTGAATTTAAAATGAAAAACAATACAAAAAGGTCTCATTCACACTTATAAAAGTTCAAAAACATTTTCACTGTTTAATCACTGAATTGTGTAGCCTATGACACAACTTACACAAAAGACCACTAGGCTAATGTTACCTAGGTAGGTAGCATCTTAATGAGATAACTTAACATCTCTTACATCTATTCTGTCTTCTATGTTTTTTTCAGCCCCAAATGGATGTGAGTATACTCAAATGGGTTGGTGTCATTTTTTTATCAGGGATATTGTGTCAAGATTGAAATTTCAACGTAATATACATGAAAAGTCTGGTGTTCCACCGGGTGACGTACTAACTCAGGCTCAGTGACACACTGAGCTTTTTCAGTAACTACATACTTTGAGGGGGCCCCTTGGTGGTTTGGGAACCCTAAGTGACCGCTTATAGTGTTTATAACAAGAAACAGCCCTGAATACAAATATACAAAAGAGAACTAAGTGTAACAACACTTCAGATATTCAAACTGTCTTGTGCATATTATTATTTTTTTATTTATTTATTTATTTTGCCAGAATTTTGGGCCTGGTGTTGAAATGAAAGTGGTGGACTTTAAAATTGAAGCTGACAGGCACCAATAAATCAAACCAAATCACAAATCAATAACAAATACCTGCTAAATTATGACTAATGGCATAGCAGTCATAAACTAACACCAACACAACTCAGCAGGCCATTAATTTCGTGGCAATGCAAAATAAACAGACACATTTCTTTCACAGCCCTAATAAATTTCCCCCAAAAACTCAAAGAACCATCCATCTGCTTCCAATAATTTTTAATTTCCCTTTCTGTCCCATTCCCATTAGGTATTCCACTGAGATATTTGTGAAATTCTTTCATTTACCTCCTCCCATCTGCATTCAATTACCATATTCCCATACAGGGTACGGATTTGCTCTGCACACACCTCCACCCCCACCCCCCACCTGTACCTTAAGCAAACTTTATGCATGTTTTATTATCTGTGAGAGGCCATGAGTCATTCCTGCTCAATTGCACGCTGGTGCTAGAGCTGGATAGGAATCTGGTTTTGATGTTTTTTGGCTTGGGCAGAAAACACCTGCACCTATTCTCTGAGCTGATCTAGCCTGGTAAATGGTGGAGCAGATGTTCTCAGATCAGCAGGGACTCCAGGCATGTCTTTATGACTGCTTCTCCTGTTAACCCACAGCCGCTAAACCCAGAACAGAGAACAATTATAGCCATGCTGAATTTTCCCTGTAAATCATATTTTCATAAAGGGAGTCCCAAGGGGGTAATCAAAAACCTTTAAAACCATGAGCTTGTTCACAGAATGGTACGGCTGCCCCTGGCTGCAGCGTATCTGCATTCCAAAAGCAACTCTGACTCTTGCAATTCTCTTGATTTTTCAGTACCTGTCTGCCTCAGTATAGACTTTCAAAATCTAGACATGCATAGGAGGCTCTATTATGTCAAGAGTGAATCTGCAATACAAGTCAAATGATTAGACAGAAACAGAAGTTTCCTGATGGCCATGCTTTGCTCAGCAGGCTTTAGTAACATGGGATGAACACTTAATGCAAGTACTTAAGTGAACACAAGCACAATGCTCTCGGATTAACCCAGACCATGTCCTGCACACCTCTACGAGCTCTCCACCAGGCTCCCAGGTCATCCATCTTTAAAATGGTCGTATTGTATCTCATGACAAATGCACTGGCAGGCTTAACAACCTGATCTGACAACTAGCGCTCCACAGACATTTTCAGCCAAATGCATACAAAAGGATTTTTCTTTAAGTATACAGACTCTTTACTTGAGTGCCCTGCAACAACAAAGTTAAGATCACTGACGTCTACACAGTGCTGGTCTTTCTTGAGAGTCGGAAGGTTGACAGACAAAGAGGTAGTAATTTAAACATGTTCCCATGTCCACTATTAGTAACTGATTGTTTTACTGCACAGTCAGTCATGCAGTTCTTAAAGACAGAACATGTTGTCACTGGTGTTTTCAAGGAATGCAACACTGAACAGTGAGCTATCAATAGCAGCAGTGTATGACTGTGACTTCCATTAACCCTGCTTCTCCGCTCTGGCTTTACAAAATAGCACCCCCACAGGTTGACTTGAGCATTTTTAAAGGCAAACAGCACACAGCAATGCTGACATTAGTAAAGAGACTAATAGATAAAGGTGGTTGTCTTGTAATTCTTTAAATAATACTAATTATGAGAACATACACACACACACACACACACACACACACACACACACACACACACACGTCAATGAGGCCCTAAAATAAGATGTCTGTGCCACATAAGATGTTTTTATTAATGTCAATTTTGCTTTTTTAAAAGAAGAACTAAGCCAGCACAGTGGTGCAGTGGGTAGCATTGCTGCTTCACAGCTCCAGGGTTCCCAGTTTCAATCCTGACCTCAGGGTTCCAGTCTGTGCGGAGTTTCGCATGCCCTCCCCTTTTGCACATTCCTTCGGGTTCTCTGGTTTCCTCCCAAAACATGCTGGTAGGCAAATTGGCTACATTATACTGCCTTTAGGTGTACATGTGTGTGCATGGTGCCCTGCGATGGACTGGGTTCCATTCAGGGTGAGTGTCTGACTCACATCTCAGTGTTCCTGGGACAGGCTCCAGATCCACCAGAATAAAGCGGTTACTGAATGATAATGAGAACTATTATTGTATATGCTGAACTTAATTAAGGCTGAGGAGGAGATGTTTGTCAAGTGAAATAATGTATGCAGCATAATAAAGACAAAAGGAACTGTGCTACGGAACAATTTATTTTTATACTTGTATGGAGAAACTCTATAAGTGTTTTATAGAACCATCTTCACCTGGTAGTTTGACTGATCTCTGAAATCCAAGCAAGATTTTTCTGGTTTCTTTTCAGGTGTTTAATAAACTGCTAAAAACTGCTCCAACCCCAATGCATTTTAATTATGAAAATAATCTGCCTATTGATTTGCTAAAGGTTTGTGGCTGGATTTCGGATTCATTACATTGCTCTGCCTCATGCTGGACGAAGATAGAGCTTTGCTAATGGGAAAATCACTCTTTATCACGAATTACCCAGACATTATAATAATATGACACACAATTTCTGTTTGGCCCTCAGCTTTGCCTGGTATGAAAACACAAAGTTTCAACTTACATATCATATTTCTTTCTGTGCCCAAACATCCATAATGACCACAGCAGCTGGAGTAACCGACACTGTCTAAAGTTATACAATATATACAATAGAGCAATTATACAGCATACAATCAAATATCTGAATACATAATNTGCCTTTTCTATGACTGATGGGGAAAGCCAGCAGATGATTGGGGAGAATTAAGATTCAATTAAATTAAGATTCATCTAAGGGTTTTCCCATTGGAATATAGTTATGACTGACAGTCACCCTTTTCAAAACACATCAGACACTGAACTCACAGCTCATCAACATCAACCATCCTTAAATATTGTGATATACATGTTGAGTGGGAGTAGGCTTCCTCAACAGCCCCAAGTTTGAGATAAGACTCATTTCTTTCCCTACTCTTTTCTCACTCTGCTAAACAGATTAAGACATTAGAGTATCCCCAGCAGTGCCTTCAGCCCCATCAAGGGCACAAATCCAAAGCCCTGGCATTCCTCTCTGCTTTGTAGGGCACTTAGTTCCCAGAGGTGTGGAGGCCTACCTGTCAAAGCCACTACAAAATGGATGGGTGGAAAGTTGAGCCCAGCAGGCTCATGTGTGATCAGTCCATGTAGTGCAGTGGAAAAACACAACCATTTTCATGCCTCTTTATGTTCCACTAAGAGTGCTCACATTCTGCTGCTAAGTGCTGGTCTATGTGAGGCCAAGTATGTGTGAAAGGCTAATAGGACTTTGGTGCTGATTTGAGAAGCTGAACCTGTTTGAAGGTCTTCCATGGCAGTCATCAGAATAGCTCTTTTGAGAAATGACATTCTCCAAAGACAGTTACTGCTGTCCCAGTGTAATTGTATGAGTATTATATTCATATGAGAAATCACTGGCTTTACTCCCAGTTTGGCCGATTATTGAAGGTAAGGTCAGATTGAATGTAGAAATGGGGGATTTTATTCTCCTAAATACAGCGTTAATCAAAATGATCAATATTTACCACTGTATGTCATTAATATTCTATAAAGTCTGATTGTTTTTGAATTTGCTGATATCACATGTTGCTTTTCCTATTTATTACTTCTACTTGGAAAAAGGCAGGCAGCAGCTGAATGTTAATGCAGTCCAGAGCTGATGAAGATATACGAGCTCTCAGATTTGTTTTTCCTATTGGCCAAGCATCTGGAAGGAATGGATAGCCCAGAGTTCCTTGAGTGAAACATAACCTCTTCATCACAGGTGAATTAAGCTTGACCAAAGACAGCATACTTGGCCATGATGAAGAAAATAACAAAATACTAACCTCTTTTTTTATATTTAAATTATAGTCAGGTTTATTTACCACACCCCAAAGGTTAAACACACTTATCTCTTATCTAAAGTATCAGCTAAAATAGTACTTAGTAAGGAGCAGTTGACATGAGTCTAGAAAGACACTTGCATGCCTCGCACTAGATCCTGTTGCCCCTCTGCATGACTCAAGCTGCCAACATGACAGCTCCACCTGGCCACAGCAGACAGCCAGCTGGCCTGGCCTATGATTTACGGCCTGCGTAAACTTACTCAGCGGGACCTCCGACACATTTGTGCATTCACTCACACATTGAAGTGTTACATGATGCTAAGAGGCATTAATACCAAGGGTCCACTGAGACTGAGTGACAGCAGTAAATGTTTAGAGCCATACTTATCACTTTTCAAAAGCGAGCTCCTTGCCCATCTGAATGACTCTGGAAAACAATGAAGCAGATTTATGAAGTATGCAGGAAATTACACCAACCTGGCTCTCAGAACTGCATTGCATTCTCAATGCTATCAGCCCATAAAATGCATAATCCTCTGGAGTATTTTGATACCTTGTGCAATTTTCTTTTTTCAAGGCTAGTGTATTCATCTTTTGGCATGAAGCAAAATTGTGTTCAAGGAAACTCTTTTTTTAAAAGGCTGCATGCTCTCTACCTTTTACAGTTACACAGTCTTCCACTTAAATATTAATAATGCTACAAACCACATATTACCCTGAGCCCTGCAATCAAGTATAAGACCTAGTTTGTTGCAGGATTGTGAGTATGTCCATAGTAATGGTGCTATCTCTCTTATGCACAGTGGTGTTATACATGCAAACTCTGAAATGACAAAATAAACCTGTCTGCTTGAAATATGATACCAATAAAGAGAAAGAATGAATTTCTGCAAGGGGCAGTGTTGAGGGTTTAGCTGCAACTAATACTATGACTTTTGTTATTGAGGTTAATTTCTAGCACATTCATTTATGAACACATACTTTTGCTGAATACAACATATTTGTAAATTATAATTTGATCTTTTTCTCATGTTGAAGCATGGAGATTTTACATCTGTGAGGGGGTCACCAGATAAGCAACGTAGCCACATTTTCTCAGGCAATTTCTTTCCTGAAGGCTTTGGGGCTAGAATCGAGTAAATAAAACCACCAGACCACTGAACTGCTTCAGAGGCACTCATACATCAGAGATCCTCCATCTTCCCCAGCACTTTTATTTTCCCCATTATATCCGTGTTAATGAATCGTTCTTACCAGCAGAGCTAATATATAGGGGCTGTGCATCCCAACAACTGATAAAAAGAGATGGGCATTATCACTTTGGACGCCTGTTAATTTGAGTGTGTTGGATGGTGTGTGAAGTAGGAGATAAATTGGAGTCAGTTCTCAACAATGTCATTTATTTAGTGTGGCAAAATGGAGTCTGGGGAAAATTCACAGGGTTGTTAGTATTCAGCTTAGAGCTGCTAGGTAAGTTTTTTGTGCTGCAGGGTACACTATATGCCAAGATCTAATTAATTTCCATACCCATTCATATTACTCTTTTATGTAAGTGCCAAGTTTTCTAATTGCATTCATCACCAAGCCTGACTTAAGTTCTTGTAGTATATTTATTACCATGCTAACTACTACTAAATTATTAAACCTAATGATGTGAGCACCAAAAATATGTTGTCCTTTATTTTCTCTACAGAGAATCAATGTTATGCATTAGCAGTATAAATTAAGTAATACTTTACCTAGGCATGTTGCTGCTTTCGAAGCATTAGCTTAGTAAGATGTATTCTCGCAGCTGAGCACCCCCAAGGCTACTTGGAGAAAGGATGATATAGTTGATTCTAATGAAAGAGCTTGCAACTAGTAATGGCTTAAATGAAGCATTTGCGCTAAAGGAAATGTGTCGGGGAGATCTGGGCTTTCACCCTAATAAGTCACCGATTGTCTCTACACGACAGTGGTCATTATATGTTCAGACTGTAAGTAAATAAATAAAATTTATTTTTACATTTTTATTATAAGCCTGACACATTTTTATTATATTAAAACTTAATCATTAATGTTTACACTGGAGATGCCTGTTAATGTAAAGTCTTATTTAAAAATGTATTGTACATTAGACATGCAATTTGCTAAAATACTTTACCATAACTGAATGGTTTCAAATGGCTCAGTATTTCAATAACTTTGTATTTAAATAATATCATAAACCCATAAGCAATTTTAGGACAAATACATAGAGCGTTTTCATGAGGTTGCAAATAATTCAAGCTAAAATACTTGTAGTATCTAATACCATAAAATCTGCTTCATTTTATTTCATCTGCTGTTTTTCTCTGGGTGAAGAGTATATCTCTCTGTAAGTAGAACTAAATTTAAAACACTTCTTTAGAAGGATTCTTGTCTATCCCACTTCTTTTACCGAGGAAACTCACCGAACATGCTTATAGTGATTGGTAGTCTCATCTGCTGAATCCATTGCATTAGTATCTGCTCTGGCAATCTCAAAATGGCCTCCGCTACACTCTCAGGCCAAAGAGCACTCACTCGAAGGGAAGATAAACTAAGATTACTCCTCTATCCCATTCCAAAAGTGCCATCCATCACTGGGCCCTCCATGTGACTTCAATTACATTAACGAGCTTAATGTTGGTGTTAAAACACAGTTAAGGACAGACCAGGGGCCATGGCTGAGCAAGGTGCCTATGACTAATGACTAGCCTGTCTTAAAGACACAAAAGAAAATTCCTTTTGGTAAGGTAGATATTTGGGAAGAGTTTAGATAATGTCTTTTTTTAAATTCTCATCTCATGATCTCTGTTCCGCAATTACTAATTGTGTGATTCTTCTTGTCTACTTCAACTTATTCCAGACAGGTTATTTCAGCTTGTTATAGGGAAAGCATTTATCCACTTGGAATTATTACTTTGCAAGGCCCTCCCACAGGAAAATAAACAGTAATGAATCTTTCAGAGTTATGGTAAAGCCTTTCCTCATTAGATGGCCAATCGACTGAGGGAGAGAAAGCCCCAATTCCAGCTTTTATTGAGTGTAAAGGAGAGCCAGACTGACATTTACATCTCCTGGTTCTTCATGACTGGCTGGCTGGGAAATCGTCCCATAGATCTCTCTTTTGAAGACAGAACGCTAAAGCAAATGTCTAGGCCCTGACTTATGATTCCAGCAAGAGGTTTACATCTCTGATAAGAGGTTTTGCTATAATAATATAATAATTATAATGAACTAGTATACTGCAATTATATTGAAACATATGATAATGAAAATAATGATCTCATTGCCAGGTTTTAATATATAGGTGTTTATAAAAATGGTCTAGATATGCAACATAAAAATATATAACATAGCCTGCTTATGAGAATAAGCCATCCTCATGTAGGAGTCAATGTTATAAGGGCAAATGCTATAATGGTAAAAACTAGTACAGCAGTAAGCTTTCAGGTTGCAAATCTATTGGTAAGTAAATTATCTGCAACAACACAGCAAGCTAGGCAAATATTACCACAAAGTAATTTATGAAAATTCCTTATTTACTTTTATTGGTCTGTTTTCTTCAAAGAATACAGTTGCTCATAAGTTCTACTCTTAAGTGTACAGTTATT
The DNA here is from genome assembly GCA_037577455.1 of Pangasius macronema. NCBI lineage: Eukaryota > Metazoa > Chordata > Actinopteri > Siluriformes > Pangasiidae > Pangasius > Pangasius macronema. The sequence goes on from CM074947.1 coordinate 17,237,969, forward strand.
TAATATTCTTTCCCTCAGAAGACTTATTTACCAGTACAACAAAATGTGGTCATTGTGCATGCAGCAGTAGAGCACTCCTGTGATCTTTGCTGACAGTGCGAGTGTAGTGCCTAGAACATTCATAACCTAGCAGTGTCCTTTCACAACTATGGTCCATGGGCCAACAAAGTGCTTTGCATACATCTGTAGGGTTGCTCTTTTCATTTTCTACAGCAATTACACTTTCACTCTCACAGACAGAGAAGGCATCCTGATGCCTTAACAATGTCACAGAGGAACTCTTGCCTCCAAACCGTGGTTCCAATTAGGCCTGAAATATGATAACTGCTGGACTCATTATTGTGTGATCCAAAAGAGAGAGCAGACAGAGAAGCTGAAGGTTAGACAGAGCTGGCTTTCAGGAGTGATGGCTGGTGTGTGAGGGCTTGTGCTTACACAGCAGAAAAAACAGTCCAATGATGAGGGACAGAAAGGCATGGTCACAAGATAATAAATAAGTCCACTAAGATGGATCTCTCTCTTGGGGCTATATATTAAAGTACTCACAAATACTACAGAAACGATCAGTGTCTTGCAGAATGAGTGGGTACTCAAAAATCATTGCATGTCCTTCCTTGCTGTCTACCAATACACTATAAGGTATATTTAGGTGGATTTACTGTATTTTAAGAATTTTCTTTAAAAACACAGTAAGGTTTCCCTGGTTCAGCCAAAAAAAGGCTTGGGTTTATAGCTAAGCCATTACAGTGATCTGCATGAGAAGAAGTCATGAAGTGAAGGTTGATCAATGCTAACCACACTAGTGAAACATCCAGAGCAGTCAATAAGTATTGGCAAAGTAATGAAGTTTTCTTCCTTGTCTCAAAACCAGAGATAAATACATTCTCTAAAGCAACCGATTGAGTTGCACAGCATGTAGACAAGGAAACTGACTCAGAATCGTGGGTACCTGGTAACAATTCTGGAATTGTCCTCTCAAACATAGTGCACAGTGCCCTTTCTGCCTCATAAATGCAACATACAACACCAACGATGGCTCATTGGACAGGTAATGACAATCATATTTAAGAAATAACGGCCTCCAGGCACCTTTTTTTGAACATTTTCAAGGTGTCCTCCAATAATGAATTCCTGGTCAATTATATTGATATCCATCCATTTATCTGGCAAGGACACTAGCCACAGTGTAATTGACAGGAGATGAATTTAGCAGGACAGGAAAAAGAAGCCCAAATTTCATCTGATCAGCAAGGTTTTAAACAATCACTGGTGAAGTGAAGTCTGTGCCATATTTATAAGTCATTGTGTTTTATAGGCCATTAGGATCTCCAGAGAAAGGCAGCATGGAGAGTGTGGCCTTCCGTCGAAATTAAAATGTCAGGGAGAAAGAAGTAGAACAAAAAACGGAATCTGCAATTAATTACATGACCATAAAAATTCAATAATCAGGAGGCAATGCTCCTCTCTGGCATAGCAGCCTCTGACTGCAGCAAAGTGAAATAGCATGCATTCATCTCTGCAAATTAGATTTGTAATCTGAAAAGGGATTCATAGGAATACAGTAGCCTACATGTCCCCTTCCCTCAGAGTGAGCTTGCTGACAAATGTAGTGGACTGGCCACTTTTTAATACAGCAATTACTAGCTGCTGAGATTAATGAGACCTGAAAAGTAAGATGGTTCTCAGTTTTAAGGATTGATACTTTTTGTAATTTTCAAACAGATCAGCATTACTTACTATAAATCAGTTACTTGTAACTATGTANATCACTGATTGTTATTAAGAGATTATATTAATGATTGGTGTATCCTTCTCTTGTTTATAAAACATACAGTGTGTTAGTGTTCTACATGCATATTTACATAGTGCTTAGAAAACACATAGCCAAAATGCTTGTTTTATTATCACCCAAACTTGCTGTATTACCAGCTAACCCACACTCGTACTCACCAAGCTGACTTGCTGTTGTGGAGCTTTGACACACTGATACACTACAATTCCCCTGAACACTTGGATAACAGATATTTAAATCTATTAATACTATTCACTCAGAATGCTACATTATTTACCAGAGCATGGTCTTTAATGTATGTGGTCTGTTGGGAGAAAGCTAAGCTAATTGCTTCTAATGATTTCCCAAATAATATGAGGCCTGAGGACATCAATAGAAATCCAATAGTGTAAGTGTCGTTAATGTAAAAGAAGATGCAGTGTTATGTGGCCTTCATTGACTTCTACATCAGTTGGTGTAGACAGAAACCTACTTGCTATGTATCTGTCAGTGCAGTAGTTAAAGGAGTGAAAGTCCATCAGACTGATATCGGACAGAGAGAGTGGTATTGACTAAAGGAGATTTCTTACTCATGGAGACCATTTTACAAACACGGTCGCTTCGCTGCATGTAGTCATCCCGTTCAGTGCAAGAAGTTACATAAAGTTTGAATTTATCCTTAAAATAAAAAGGCACTAAGTTAATTGGACAATTTTGTAATTCTGCATTAACTGTATTACAGTACTATTTACTTTTGGACTGTGCCTTACTCTTTTCTGAACCATAACATTTCTGTGTGGGAAGGATGTGAAGGACACAAGAGTGTGCTCGAAGTGTATTTGTTAAAGGAAATCCTATAAGCATACTCAAAGTCCAGTGCTGGGGTCAGAACACAGGCAGAAGAAAATGAAACAGATTAATCGATACTCATAATCCAGACTGAGGGTAGTAATGAAATGTTTGCAAATAAGTCACAAACTCTCTGAGCCAGTTCTTTTAGGTTTATAAAAACACACATATCTAAAGAACTGTAATATATCCTCTTGCTAAAAATTCATCATTCTGTATTCATGGTTCCCAGTGCCATTAAACTTATACTAGGCAACCATGAACAAAATCAATCAGGTAATATAAACAACACAATAATTTGGCACATCATACAGATTTAAAGCCAGTTTTAGTGATAATGTCAAGTCATGTATTTGTCTTTTATCTGTGTGTGACTGAGGCAGTATGAGAGTCTGACTGCAATGCTTGTTATAATGATTTATATAGTGTAGTGTATTGTGGAGGTGAACAATTATCAGGATAAATGGATGGGAATCTTTGAATTCTACTTTAATGAAAGACACAACAGGCACAATAATATTAATGGAGGAATGCTTATTGCATTTGAGAAAGCAAATATTTGAATACATTAGCAAGCACAATGCAGAGTATAATGTTGTCAATCAGAAGGTAGAGTAAGAAAAACCAACACCTTTGGGTGGTTTGGACAAAACTGGCAAGGAGCTGAAAGAGCCAGGTCCTTTTGTTAACCTGAGCCTACTGCTCTGTCCTCAGAATTCCCATCACTAATAGGCAGTCCAGGGTCAAAAAGCAGAAAACCCAGAACTAGAAGCTACAATAAAGCCCAGTGTAAATCAGGAAACTGCTTATGGCACATACATACAATACATCACAAACAAAAACGCAACCAAAGAGGCTATAAATAGACAGGCTAATTACAGGGTGACAAGGAACAGGTGTGACTAATTAACTACCTAGTCAACAGATAACAAGCACAGGAAGCACAGACCATATAAAGAATGTGGCAAGCAAAAAGAAACAAAGGAGGAAGGAAAATATAGACAGTGACATTGTAGGTACAGGCTATTTACACTAATTAAACAATATTGGAAACAGGTATTTTTTATACACAGTCCAACATTTTAATAGGCCAAATGTAATTGGACAAATTAACAACATCTTAACTAAAGTTGTCGTGGTTAGCAATTGGATTCAGCTTCTCTGTGGTCACTGACTGCCTGATGTCTGCAAATCATAGAATTCTGATGATCTGCCAGGCCTATAATGTAGCCAGTATTATCTCTGGTTTTTTTAAGGGTATTCAGTATTCTCTAAGTGATTTGCTCTATAGGAATCAGATCAAGTGAGTAATTAGGCCAATCAAGAGCTTTGTCACGGTTGCTTTAATATTTGGGTTTTCATCCTGCTGTGAGATGCAGTCATTTAGTTGAGTCTGATAAGATACATTTCACATTCATTCCATTCAAAATTCATTCCACCACTGCAACTGTCACTATTGTAATCAATAAAGTCATATGATGCCCTATGATGGACTGGCGTCCCACCTTCAATGAAGGTGAATTCTCCTGCTTTACACCCAGTGTTCCAGGATAGGCTCAGGATCCAACACTGACCAGGAAAAAGTGGTTATGGAGCATGTTTGAATAATGAATGAAAAGACATGTGAGCTATACAGTACATGCCAATACCATATATTTATCCCATTAAATGATATGATTTCTTAGTATCACAATGACTTGTTTTACTAGCATTGACACCTTTTAGTCAATTAACAAAAACTGTATAACTGACAAACTGCTTACAGTATATGTACTGTATATACTATATATCTGATCCAGGCCATCAGCAATCTGTCTCTGAACTTCTGACCATGTGGGTATAAGCAGTAGTAACTGATGGTAATCTTTTTGTGTTTGCTCCTTAGATTTCATGCCATATTCACTCCACAGGGGATTTCTATGGACTGTCCTGTAGTAATTTCTCCTCTTTTCAGCTCATAATCTGGATGGAACTGACACTGAAAAAGAGTGAACACATCCTCCTGAGACAGGCTGCATACAGGGCAGGAGATTCAATTCAACGCAAAGCCTTCCTCATACCCTCAGCATAAATATCCCACATGTAATAGATCAAAAGCCCTTTCAGTGTCAAGTTTGTGTGTGTGTGCGCAGAGGAAAGGGAGTGGATAAAAAATGGGTGCCGGCATCAAGAAGACTGTCTGCACTGTGAATTATATACTGTAATATGCACAAATTATTACTAGCTAACTGCCCCTAATGAATCCAGCCAGATCAAAATGGATTACACTCCCAAAGAGAGCATCCATTTCACCCAGTAGCAGTGTGACCTGGTTCTACACTGCAAAAAAAAAAATCATCTTAGCAAGTGAAAATATCTTGAGTATATTCATATTTATCTAATATTTCTTATTATAAGATTACAGTAAACCAAATATGAGATAATTAAACCTATTTCTGGACATTATTACTCATTTCAAGCTTGTAGTTTTCTTATTCTAGATAATTTTGCTTCTTTTTAGAAATACGAATTAAAATTAGCATAAATATCTGCCAATAGAACAAGACTATTTCAAGCTTGAGACGAGTACAAATGGCTTGAAATAGGTTTAATAATCTTATATTTAGTTTATTGTAATCTTATAATAGGAAATACCAGATCAATTTGACCATATTCGAGGTATTTCCACTTGCAGTGTACATAAGGAAATGCGACCAGGAGAAACTTTAAGCCTACAGCTATGCCCAGTAAATACATTTTGGACAGTATTTCCCAAACTTATCTGAGGGTAGGTGCACATAACCAAATTCCTATACAGAAATGAAAACTCTGTTTACATGAAACTGGCACTTATGTTCTTTATAATGGCATTCAAATGATTTAACAATTGTTCACTTAACCACCAAATGCCACCTACTATGATTATTTCTCTTCTTTAATTAGTAGGCAAAGAATTAGATCTTCTTATTGCTGTCATTTCTGACTATGCTGACATGAAGTATAATCAGACAGTTCCCTATCTCTGTTTGTTATAGTTCCTAACATGAGAGGGTGGTTTGCCGTTTAATTATTGAACACAGTCTGACACACTAATAAGTAGAGTCTACACTTCTTGTCTCATAGTGGGAGAGAAATTGGCTTGCACATGAAGTGGTGAATTTATTCCTTCATATTTCTTATAAAGGTGCAGCCACAGCTAAATCAAATTTCATTTCATTTATTGCCCAAGAAAAGCAAAATGAGATATTGGACTATTTCAATCGATTTTTAGTTTAATTCAAGATAAACAGCAGTTCCTTAGCTTTTCCAGCATCATTCTGGATCTAATTATAGGATATATACACAGAAAATGTGCTGCATTTGCCTTATTGCCTTCCTGAAATATTGCATCTTCAATATATTACTAAAGGCTGATTCTTTTGCCCAAGTGCGATCCAAATTATACTTAAAGTCACTATTCAACTGTGGTCCATAGTTTTTTTTAATCAATCTCTGAGCTTGCAGAATCTGTGGGAGCAGATCGTGTCCAGACACACACAGACTGAAAACGCTGCACTTTCCTCCTGAGTGTGTGACTGGGAGGACTTTTAATTTGGGGAATGCTGCAGAGCCATATTTTCACCTCATCCTGTTGTCATGCATTATTTTGGTAAACATCCCAGGTACTAATTTAATATATTGTAAAGCAGGCTGTTCACCATCCGACTCGCCGTGTGATTGATGAATGACTGGAAGATAAAGCAGTGACTGAGATTTATGGGCTGCCGGCACATAGAATATGTATGATTATCAGCGGCATGCTGAAAGCTCCTGCTTTTGAGTGATAGCCAGAGGGAGAGTGATCAAGCAAATGAGTGCATCTGTGCGGTGGGAGGGAGGGGCTGAGGCAGCATACCGTGCTCGTTTGTATCTCTGCTGTAGTCCTGAGCTTCTCATGGCAAGCAGCGTAGTCCTGCAGATGGTGTGCAGAGTTATAAAGCTCATCTCCTTCAGCCACACAGAGCTGTCCTTTCTTTCCTGCTTGCTTTCTGGTACCCTAATTTTTTGCTTGCTCTATAACACTTTCTCTTGAAGACTTTAGTGCTGTGCTGTAACAAAGTGCCATAAATTTGCTGTACTAAGTCATGCTGAAAGTTTCTCCCCTTCAGCTGTATCTGTCACACCTCTGATTTGGGTATAATGCCCATTGGCATTTCTGAACACTTAAAATGAGTTCATTCCTAATTGACTGATGGCACATCGTCATAAATCCCAAAACCTGGTGGAGTTTATTGATCCTGCAGGAGCGTTTGTGCCTCTCAGCATATGTCACTGCACTCTCTCATAGGCAGCTAAGTAGAAGCGATATTTTACAGTCAGGGCATTATCATATGCACACTATGCCCACTGTTATCTGCATCAGTGATTTAATGTGAGGCAGCATGACTAGCATGGTACCCTGGAGAGAACTTGATTTGGTATGTGGCCCAATTTATATATTTACATGTCACCATAAATAACATTAATGCACCTCAGAGGATTGCTGAAAGTAATTGTTTATCCACGTCCTAGCAAATGTGCTTGACAATATTCTTGATGAACGGCCCTTAGCTGTCTTTTAAAGAGCTGCACTTTGGCTGTGATGCTAGAGACAACTGTTCATAGGTGGTCTCAGGTTCTGCTGATTACCCCACCCTGCATTCCCAAACCACATTCTCTGGCTCTGACAGCAAGCTGGTCAACACAAATATACAGCCAGAGAGCCATCCTTCAGTTCCAGATGAACCTCTTGTCTGTCTGCAGTCCAGTTACGTTAGAGAAATACTGTCACTGGCTTTGCAGTCGCCCTTGTCTTTTTTCCAGGACACTTAAATAAATGGTAGATTCATGTGATGCTGGTAAATTCTCAAGTGTGTGTGTAATTCAGTCAAATTCTCACATGGTTTAAAAAGACCTGCAATTTGCAATCTTTTTGGTGCTCTCATAATAGAAGTAAGTATGGTTAGATAGACTAGACAGGCTTTGGTATAAATAGCACTTGTGCTATAGGTAGCAGGTAGGAGACCTCACTAACACTTCCTGTGCACAGAGGGTGATCAGTTTCACGGAGCTGCTTCTGTGCTGTTTGGTGAAAAAGAGATGATGGCAGGAACTGCATTACAGAGTAAAACAGGAAAAACAGGCCTCATTAACCCCCAGAGGCAGAGGCCTGTAAGGAGCCATAAATCCTCAGCATGCATAGAGCAATGGGAGAATCGTTTCCTTTTATGTGAGTATATGGGTAATGTAGAGTTTTCCCAGCTGTGATGAATAACCTGACAGCAACAGAACACTCAAAACATGTGAGCATGTACTTCAAGTGTCCAGTACTATGAATAACATCAGGATGAAATGGTGTAGATGTGTTAATAGTCAATCAGGTTTAAGTAGGCCCAGTGCAGCAGGATATGACTATCACAAGGCTGGAGTATAGGCATGCATGAGGCTCAAACACTGCAAGTGGGATTAAACATAGCAGGGGCTAGAACTGTCAATGTGCCCCTCTCTTTCTCTTTCTTCTCTCCGGCTGTTGATGTATTGCAGTGGCCTGGCAGGAGGAGCTCCACTAAAATCTCTGTACATGCCAAAATACGTTTTACAAGCTGTGCCCTAATCAGCTAGCAGCCAGTGGTCCATAAATCCAGGCATGTCTGTTGAGCATGGTCATGGACAGGGGAGTCAGCACTGGATATACAGCAGAGCATGCAACCAGACCAGGCCAGAGACAAGCAACGGTGCCAGGGATATTTGTAAAGCAAAGGGAGGGACCAAACTGTCCAACTCATAGGGTCAATATTGTGGTGCTATAATTTATGCCAGGGTTTTAATCCAGCAAAGTGGATGCACAAATAAGTTTGCATATGGATCAGTGTGCATNGTGCGTCCTTCTTGAATGGTAATACAGAAATTGCAGACAGTGTCATGTCTTGTGGAAGTACCATTACATCAGTGCACACAATCAGCTGGGAGCATGATGTGGGTTTACAGTCTACAACCCATTCAATCATTCATCTTCACTAATGCCTTTCCCCTGATCAGGGTCATGGTGGATCTGAAGCCTTTCCTTGGAATATGTGGGAATATACCCTTGATGGGATGAGAGTTATTTCCAGCATTCACATAGGGACAATTTAAAGTCACCAGTTCAGGTACCAGCATGTTTTTGAGGAATGGGAGGAAACCAGAGAACACAGATGAAACCAAGTGGGCACAGGGAGAACATTCAAAATAGTAACCTGAGCTCAGAATCAAAGCAGAAACCCTGGAGCTGTGAAGTGTCAATGCTACCTGCTGCGCCACCATGCCACCCATCTACAACAATGCAAATTAAAAGAGGTGTTTTGAAATATTTTTTTAAAAGCAAGAGCCTGTCACAATTTTCCCCCAGGATGAAATACAAAGCGTGTTTTTTTTCCCTCGTTTTTAACCTTCAAACTCCCCTGGTGAGAGCAAAGGTTGCTCATCAAGTGTGGATGACACTGTTTGCTATGAACAGGCCTGTGCAGCCCTGGCAAATCAATAAATGCAACAATACTTTGAAGTGAGCAGCTTGAATGCCAAAATTACTTAATGACTTCTTTTCTTTTCATTCTATCAGTAACATGGGGTTAAAAAAANAAAATGTTAATTACATTCAAATATCTTTCATAAGTACTCATGTAATTCCTTTAAGCATTGCTTATAAGGGTCCATATATGCATAACTGAACAGTAATGTAGGAACACATCTTGTGTAAGCTTTCGTCATGTTGTTGCTTACAGACTATGGTTCTGCAAGTTTATATGTTGTCCATTAGATGGCAGCACTGAGGTCTGTGAATGTTGTGGAAAATTTGAACCAACCACTAGTTCACTGCTTTCATTTGATCTTATATTTACTCTATATTCAATTGAAGCATGCAATAAGACAGCAATACAAGAAGTTGAAAAAATAAAAGTGGGCAAAAATAATGATAAAATATGATCATCATAAAGCCAGCTGTAGATTTACAAAAAGCTTTTTAGGTCAAAAAGCTCTTTAATTACTAACATTTTCTGGATAACGATATATATAAGGATATATATATACAAGAGAAAGTGAATTAGTCTTTTGTTCTGTTTTTTTTTTTTTTTTTTGTCAGGAAACTTCTGTTTGGACCGCTCCTGAATTCACTGTCTCTGGCAGGGTTTAACCAGTGCTGTTTCTTACTGTTAGAGGCTCTTATTTACAGGACATTTGTTGCCTTTGACATTTATCATTGCTCCAGGGCCGTGAACTTCATGCAAACGGAATTGAAGCATTCAACAGGCAAGGCTTTAGGCCTCATCCTGTTGGGGTATTATCACAAGTCTTTTCATGCTGAGATAAATCATTTCCACTGCGCCCAGCAGTGAAGAACTAAAGAGAGGGAGCAGGGTGGGGGGAATGAGAGTAGGAGGAGTAGCTTCAAGATTAGGTCAGGCAGCCAAGGACACGGCCTTGTTTTTTCTCCCCTTGACTAATTGTTTTGGGGGTACAAACTTCACTCACTGTTAAAGAAAAGCATTTATTTTTCATGAATGCCAGAGGTAAACTGATCTATGGACTTGTTTCTTATAGCTCATATGCCAAATTTATCTGTGATCACATTATTCAGACAAATGGCAACAGGTAAAGCCAGTTTTGGCAGCCTTATACGCATGCATAGACAAGTCGGAAAAAATCACCTTAATAGTCTTTAAGTGCATGTTTAGAATTTATATTAAAAATGTTAATCACAAACCTAAAACTATGCTTTCTGACCACTGTGGCTTTTTTCTTCTACTTTTCCACAGATGCTACCATGGGTAAAAAAGTATTATTCATAGGATTGTGCCAAAAATCCATATGCCTAAAAGGGCTTTATTTTTTTAACTGTTGTGCAAAAGCTATGCTCATATGTATTAAATATATTGTGTTATATTTAGGAGTGGGGCACTTCTCTCTACATGAACAGTGGCAGGCCTTGAGATCATGCTTTGAGGGCAGAATGATGTACGAGCTCACAGACCCACCAAATCCTCCTGGCTCCACTGCCCATATTTCCTGCTGCAGTCTGCCTCCAATTATAAATCAACTGTCTCTCAATTCTGTAAGTGATTCATTATTATTTGTCAGCGATAATTTACAGAAGTGGTTTCCGATGCTTTTTATTTCATGGCAGTAATTTATAAGTGCAGAAAAAACAATATAACTGTATTTTCTCCCTCAGTGGCAAAACCGTCAACAATCTGAAGGATAAATTGAATAGGTAGTGAAGCAACATTGATTAAAATGGTTGATGCTTTCAAGTGCAGGAACACACACACAAGGCCATGAGTAAAATCAGAAACAGCCAGTGTCTTTAGCCAAAAGACAAAAGCAGCTAATGATCTCATATTTAGAAGAGGTCTAAAAATAAATTCTCCTGACAAAAGTATCGTTGAGCAGCTATGTAGGAATGTAATGTAACATTCACCTTGAGAGAGTTCAGGCTAAGAGTGGCAATTGCACTTCATATACTGCACTTGCCTCCATGTTATTAAATGTGTGTGCATGTGTATCCAAGGCCTTGAAGCAGATGGTCTTTGTGGATTCGTGGCCTATGTTCCCATTCATCATGCAGATGCTGTGGATCTCCACAGCTATTTTCGGAGTGCCATGATGACAACGTCAACTGGAATATTCTTCATGGTGAAAGGTCAAGGGAAAATTAAAGTCTGCGTGATTGTATAGAAAAGCCCCATGTCCTCAGACATTAGCCTAAACGCCAATGCTGATTTGCCTGACAACTACTGTAGCTCCACCACTTAACTACTTAAGCCTTCTGTTCTGTCTTTTCTCCCCAAAGTGCGTGCAGTCAGTTCTTTCATTGTTTTCTTTCAGTCTGTCATTCAAGTGCACTGTGGGAGAATTAATTAATTACAGAGCTAAATGGATATCAGCAGTAAATATGTTTTAATCATATCCCCAGTATTTTTGTGACAAGCTGCAAGACCCAAGTACATTGTGTGTAGCAAGCCTGGGGGTTTGGCTCAGTCAAGCAGCAGAAACAGGAATTAGCAGGTACATGGATCCGTTCAGATTGCACACTCTCTCTGCTGAACGCAACACTGTGATTGGCAAGTCTCTGACCATTGCAAACACAACACGACAAGGCTCTCTTTCACACTTCCATTCTCTCACACAAGAGAGATGCTCACAGGCATTCTACAACGTGAAGAAAATGAGCTCAACAAACAAGCAGTGAGACATTTCTAATATCAAACTGATTTGTGCTTTATGGGTGCACAAGTTTATGACAGTTCCTGATCACTTCAGGTGGCACTGCATTAATTCAGGTTGAGGTGTGCATTGTGACTGCCACACTTAGCCGTTAACAAGTGCCTGGGCTGCATTTAATGGCATCACTCCTGCACACCTGTTTTTCCTCTGTGTGACAAATATTGATAACACATCACATATAATGGCATTGTTTATGGAGATTGAAGGTATGTGTAGTGTTACACTAACTCACTGCAATGTGCTCAGTGTGACATCCGAGCTATATTGCAGCTTTTTAGAGCCTAGCTTGAATGTCAGCATGTTAAAAGGCTTTAAACTTGCAACATATCTCCCTTATGCACTACAGATCAGTAACCCAAGTAAACCAAATAATCTAGTGGCAACAGAAAAATAAGTATTAGATACACAATAGTGATGCAAATCCAACCCTAAAAACTGTCAAAATAACCTTAAATTAAATGAAGATGGGAGTTTTATTACACATGGGCCTCAAACAGCTGTTATGAAAAAAAAAAATACTGAAAGTACATGAGCAAATTGAAGAGTATGGTCTATCTTTTTTATCTATGTTGAAATGAGAGAAGCAAGCAGCCTTTCCCCTCTGTAAACCTGAATCAAATCCAAAGCTCAATAATTATAACATAGCAGAACCTTCTGGGGGCGAAAAAATCAATAGCCTAAGGACAAAGAACCTATAGCCATCACTTAATTCTCTTATCACACTGATTTAGTGCAGGAGGAGGATGTTAAATAACTGTAAATCTTTATCTATGACTTTGAGGGTGCTTTATGGCAGTTCTAACAGCAGTTCTGAGACAGAATGTCTATACGTTCTGCAAGACACACAATTTATAGCTTTATTACCCTTTGTCTTAAAGAGCAGAGAGACATAGCGGGAGGAAGGAGATAGCGGCCACTGAAGTGGGAAGGGGGGGAGAGAATCGGATGCCATCATAGCAAGAGACATATCTCTGTGACAGGTTTATAGGCAAGTAGCCTGCTTCTATTTTAGGCCCCCCCCTGTCCTCCCCCGCTTCACCCTACATCACATGAAATGAATGAGATTCAATTTTCTGATTTATCTGCAGAGCGATCAGATTTACCTTAGCATTCCCACACCCCCTACTCTTCCCCATGTAGAGCAAGAGGTCACGGAGAGGACTTTGACAGGAGGCTCTGGGTTTCTGTTGTTTTGTTTTGTTTTGTTTTTTTCTTCTTTTCACACTGGAAAGTCATGGGTTCCTATGGCCTGGAGATGCTTGCTCATATTTTGTAACCCTACTGACAACTGGCTTATTGTTTAGCTTGAAAAGGATACCGTGTTCCCAGTAATAGGAATTAGGGAGATGCTGTGAAACCGAATCAGTACATCGCGGTAGAGTCTCATGAATGCTAAGGGGACCATAACAATTTGAGCCATTAAAAGAGTAAGCCTTGTTTGTCTTCATCAAGAAAAAACAATATGGAGTTCATTATGTTTATTTTCTATTTAAAAAAAAAAAACATGGTATTTCTGCCATTGTTGTGTTCCAGTTGTTGACCAGTAGACAAGCAATGTGTGCACCTTCATCTAAGACCCAAATGTGAAAAATGTAGCAAGAGTCAGAGAGAACATAGGAATTACAGAAGCAAAACTCAAACTGGTAAAATTAGAAGAAACATTAAAGGGAATGAGTATGTGTTCTTATCATTTGTTTATGCAATACTGTACCATTTTTTAGAATTTAATACTGAATATATGTCTTACAGATCATCTTTGTTTAATACTTTTGGCACAAATTTAACTCCATTGCCTAACAACAGATGCAGAGAAGAGCACAAATGTGAGGCTGTGAGATTAAACTGACAACTGAAGAGGATAACATGCTGTTCACAAGGCAAAAAAAAGGCTTGACTGATTCATACCATTCAGTTATATGTAAACATGAACACTCATACAGTCATCTGACAGCGGTTTTAATTAGAGGAACTAACAGAGTAAGACAAATGCATTTCTCCCAGGCAGTTTGAGTTATGGTTCCCAGCTGTCCAGATAAAGTTAGGCCTATGGGCAGAATGTTCCACAGCAAGGAGAACACAGGAAGAGCAGGAGATTACTGTGTCATAATACCAAACTCCTCCCAAATGAAGATGACAATGTGACGGGTGAAGGAGCAGACCACAGACCGAGGCAGTGCTCCAGGTACAGCCAGTACACACACTTGCTCCAACACAGTTTGATCATGACTTTTCAGTGTCAGTGAAGGAGCACAGAGGAAGTTTGCTGGAAGTGAGCATGATGTTTGTTTTTGCAATACGCCTGGTGATCTAATCACTTTATTTGTTCTAGTGCTGAAGGAGAGACTAAGATGTTGCTAATTCAGTTTCATATGAAGAACAATAACTACAAATATGAATTAAGAAATGGGCACTGTTCTTTTTGTACAGCGTCACGATTTAGACATGGTGGATTCTTGTTAGAGGGGACATATTCTTTCAAATTTCAAAGCATCTCATTGATTTTTTCTTTGAGGGAACTACTTGGACACGAGAAGAGGAGTGTAAACAAAAGTATCACAGAGTGTAGGTTGAACCTTGTACTACTTTTCAGCTTAGGCCCCTGTGCATAAGGGCTGTCAAGCTTGTTATTTTGAGAACATTTTCATGTGTGCACTTTGGTGACTCTTAGTGCTACAGCAAACTTTTGCACTATAATGCTTATTAAATAATAACAGCCTTTCCAATACGCTAAAATGATCATTACAAGAGGGCAGGAAAACAGTAGTCCTGAAAGCAAAAAAAACACTCTGATAGGCCAGTCATATGCTAATGCCCATGTTGCATTAGTAGTTTGTTTGAATGGATGTAAAGGAAAGGACAACTTAGTCACACTTCCCTCCCTATGGCGCTGGAATATATTAGCTGCCATTTTAAGGGCGTTTGAAATAATTACTTACTGGGGCCATGTGACACTTTCAATAAATTAACCGCCCTCCTTACGTTTTAAAGGCAAATGCATATTGTAGCCATCACTATATGTCTGCTCTCCCTTGGAGAAGAGATAATTTGCTGTAAGAAAGTGTTAGTGCAGTTCAGTATCTAGACCCAACAGCATCATACAGCTCAACAAGCAAGGTGCCGCTGAAGGGAACTACAGAAATAAATTAGTTTATTAACAGCAACACACATACCTTCACACTTAATAAATTTCACATCATCAAGCAGTAATCTAATTATGAATAATGAATATGTCCACCATGAATCATTTATGCACATTATTAACTAAATCAGAAACTAGGCTTTGGGTATGTAACAATGACTTAAATGAACGTTTTCTCAATTCTGCACAGACCCATTTTAAAACACAAACTGATTGTGAGTCAAGCAAACTTAATAATGATCTGATAACTGACAAAATAAGTAATGAGAATGACTATTTTTGAGGCACACGGATGGCCAATAATTCATCTTAATTAATCAAATTCATTGCTTAAATAGCTGTGAGTACAGAAGAGATAATGGCATTGTTCAATAAAACATGCATTAAATTTATCTGTTCAGTCTGCAGCAAGTTATACATTACACAAGTGCACTGAGACTTATATTTAATGAGTTAATGAATTAACTACAGTGTATGTTAAGATAACAAATAAAGTGATTTAATCCAGTAAATCCATGACATTCCTTTATTAACTTGTTTAAGTCAAAGATAAAGTTGTTAATGCTTTAAGGCAAAATTCTGTGCCATATAAATCAGACTCTAAATTGCAAAAGCCCACATCTCTTTCATCATATTAATATCAATGTAACATACACAAATACTTCATACAGAAAGTCTAAAATTATTTAACACTGAATTACTCTGACCCAGCTGATTTGGCTTAACATGATCGACTATTCTGAAAGACTTTTGTGCTCCCCTTAATATTGCATTAAATTACTATTATATAATTGTTGTTTATCTGTCCTTAAACTGAGCACCATTTGTCACTGATACACCCCTTACGGCAAAAAGAGTTGCTACATTGAAATATCCATTCAGTTTCCATGGAATAATTTTGGCCTATTAATGCTTCAGCTCTCCTCTTCCACACAACAGTCCCATTTAAACTACAGCCTGACATTATGCACAGCAGCAAAACAGCCTAGTGCTCCAACTCCAACTCCTGTTTACATGGCACCCAAATAAGCCTTGCGTTAAACTAGGCCATCCATCTTCTTGGTGTAAATGCCAATCCACACTTTTGAGTACAGTATATATGCTGCACTGTGTTTTGATTGGCCACTCTATACCCAGGGGCACTTTTAATTGCACAGTATTTTCTGTAGGTGGAAGGTGAGCTGATAACTCTTCAATAATCAAGTAAAAGTCTCGACCCAAAGGGCTGTGGGGGGTGTCACATGATGGTGGGAGGCTAGGAGCAGTGGTTCAATACACGCACATGCACACACACACACACACACACACACACACACACACACACACACACACACACACATATGCACTGCTCATCTTCCTCAGGGAGGCCTGACAATTACTCCCTCATGAGGATTCATGGAGCCACCCTTTTTCTCATTAACTATATTAAGAGGCCATTGCTCTGGCTGCTAAAGAGAGAAATGGGATATTTCCCCAGTGCCCCCCCACCCCACCCCACCCCTGCAGCACACCATTGCCAGACGAGTCGGCCTCAGTGCTGCGCGATATGGCAGGCAGGGGGAAATGTAAAGCAGTCAGATGAGTTACAACACCGATCCTAACTTCAAAGGCCAGCACACACTGAGACTGGGAGAGCTGAAAGTGCTGGACAGGGAGGTGCTATATCTGAAGCCCCAGCTGCTGGCAATAAGTCTTACATGAGAAGTGCAAGTGGGCAGAAGGTGACTGACATCCTGAATGCAAATAGATCCACAGCTTCTTTTATGTGGTCCAAAAAATTCACCACAAATTGTTTTGATTAAAGGTTTAAATCCAACTACTGGCAGCTAGTAATGAGCAAAAGTCTTTTTAATACACATTTTGTTATAGATGTTTATTATATGACCTCTGCATTACTGAGACAAAACAAAAGCATTATAGACAACAAAAAAATATGTTTGTATGTCAGTAAAGAGAGTAACATTACATAATAGACGTAATAGACTACCTTTCAGACAAAAACATAATGAAGTTTGTAGGTTTTACCTGCAAAAACAGAAACAAGTCCAACAGTCAAAGTTTCCAGATGAACTTGGCAGATTCTCCAAGATGCTCAGTAAAACATATCAGTTCATTTCCTTATGAAACTGCACAAAGTGCACCTGAGACTAATGATGAATTTTTAAAACCAAATTTTTGTCGCACCAAATATTGCCTTTTTGTATTACTCTTTGTTTATTACTGTTTACTGCTCTGTTTATTAGGAAATATTTATACATGTCTATATAATACAGGCTGACAGAGAGCCAGTTCTGTATGCATAGGGCTATAGTTGCATGGCCCATTTTTAAGTGTTAATTAATTTGTTGAGGGAAAACATAATAACATGTGAACATAACTATCTTCATAACATGAAGATAGGATCAGGTGCAAATACTGTTAAAAGGAGCAAGCAGAGGGCATTTTGGGATACAGACTTTGGCTGATGAAACATTATAATTAACTGAGCAATTCATAGACTCGCATTAGGATACTAAGGATCAGGGTATTAATGAGTAATGAGTAAACTGCTTTTGTGTGTCTGTGTGTGTGCTTGTACCAGAACTCCATGTCACATGTGACAAGCATTGCCAGCATGATCTTTCAGAAACTAGATCACTTCAAAGACATTAACATGAATATAACAATGGCAATTATACAATAGTAAGTTCTGGTCCACTAATTTGATTGGGTGTGCAGCGCTCCAAGAGTGCTTATATTTCATATAAACACACTGGGACATTTCACTGCATCCATCACTCCATCCATCTGTGGTTGCCACATAAATTACACATAAAATTAAACTTCAATAGTTTAAACCTGTTACTACAGTAGAGTTAGCAGCATCAGCAGACATGGTCCCCTATCAATCACAGTGACACTAGCCAATCATGGGTGTCTGTGAGTGCCTGCATGCTGAGGTGGGCGGATAGTGCTTCCCTCCATGTGTGTTACGCCGCTACGAGATGTTGCATGAGCAACAGTTCGAAACGTTGCAGTCAGCTGGCTTCGCGTGCTTCCTTCGAGGCCCTCCCTCACTGGTTGGTAGCTGCCTGATGGGTGGAGAAAAAAACTGAAAGCTCCTCAGAAGGGATGCCAATTTTGCCAGATGCACCTTTAACAGGAATGTACACATAAATACGAAAGGCTATAAAGTGAGTGTAGCTTCTTTGTGCTCTATTTCCTCTAGCAGAGAAACATTAACAAAACATTAATCAAAATGTTTGGCAATTACTGTATTTTAAAATGAGTGAGACATAGAGAAATTAACTGGGCAATTATGGCCACACAAACTTAAGCAAGGAGATGATTGTATGGCATTCTCACAATTTATTACATCATGGGCTCAAGTTACACACTTCATGATAATGATACTGTTTGTGGCTTCAAAATATAAATGGCCTCAATGTATTAATTTGTGACCACTCCCTATTAAAAAATAACCACCATGTCACCTCAGTGGCTCTGTAGCACAAACATACTGTACATTAGATGCAATTTTAGATGCAAGTCTTTTATTGAAAAAGACCAACTCTGTGCTGTACACGCAGAAGCATTTTGAATAAAAAATATTTGTTTTTGGAGTATCCGTTAGCACTGACAACCTCATGATTGACACATTGTTCTCGCTCCGGGCCTGTCACTTTTAAGCATCGCAGTGAGAGGCCAATAGACAGTGCTCAATTACAGAGTTGTTGAAAAGGAGAAACTCATTCTATTATAGTGCACATAAACATTCAAATGAATATATAAACCTGAATTATTCATACTTACCCACAATGTCCTATGTTTAAAGACATAGCTCAGCTAGATGTAGTCACATTTCAGGCTATAATTTGACAAACTTCACATCTTCCTTTAACACACACACAAGCACTTGCCTACATCTCTGGGTCTTCCATGACTACCATTCTAGTTCCTTCATAACCAAAAAACAGATCTGCTGATGACAGCCTCACTCCACCCCTCGACCAGGGACTTGAGTGTGTGTGTGTGTGTGTGTGCGTGTGTGTGTGTGTGTGTGCGTGTGTGCTCTCAACAGCACGGAGGAGAACAGAGTAGAGCAGGGAGCTGCTGTGGAGGCAGACATGAAGCCTGTCAAGCAGCAGCTGTCAGCCAGTTCTTTCTGATGCCATCATCTCATCAGCAGGCCTGTCAGTCTCACAGACAGACAGCTATCTAAGGTTCCGCTGACAATGGCTAACATGGGGATGGGAGCAGATCCACACAGCCCCCATTTACACCAACACACAACCTTACTTCTCTACAAAATCCCTAAAGCTGATAAACTTTTGGAAAGATGATATTGATCCAGCTGCCTCCACCTTCACTCCAGTACCCTGTTTTGCTAGGCAGTAGCAGTCGTCAAAGGAGAACGCTGAGTATAATAATGAAAACGAGTCATTTCAAGGTGTAATATAGTCTTTGTTGTCATATCAATCAGGATGAGTTGCCGATTAGAATACAGCCTTTAGCAATACATTTGTTTGCTCTATCAGCAGACACGAGAGACATGAGAGACTGATGCTCTTTTATTTCCTTTTGTGCGGGAGGTTGAGTGTTCTGACTGCCAAGACCGTGTTTCTGTTTTTCTTGCCCTGTCTAAGTACTGTCTATCAAGCAAACATATGGCTCTCCATATGCGAGGATGTCAGAGGTGTCTCGTTTAGTGCTCCTCCTGACAGGTTCCTCTCTGTAGCTGACTTTATGAACTACAGTCAATAAGGAGCCTCATATCTGCCCCCCTCCCCTGCCAGCGTTATCTGATTTGTTATATCCAAACACTGATGATGTTTGCTTTCTGCCTGCATAAGTATATTTGTAATTTTCTTTTCTGAACATCTCTTTCAGCAATATAACTAATCCAGGAAGCACGTCTGAGATGGTTTTACTGAGTGTGCATCATAAAACACACTGAATACTAAATTAAGTTAAACAAATCTGTGTTATAATAACCTGAAGGTAAAACAATGCAGATAAAGATGCAGTATTTGCCATAATAGATGGCCTAAAGCCCAGAGGGACTCTCCACTAGTAATATAGCCTTATAAACAGACTACAAGTGTGGCTAGCTTCGGTCCTTCTCTCTGGGATGCTAAGTGCTTAAGTAATATATTGCTTTCATAAGAGCATGCAAGATATATTTGCTTTTTGGAAATTTGCCTCAATCCTTTGGGCAGTGTGATTAGGAATAAAATACTGAGCGCATTACTTCTGAATAAATTCCAGTAGTGACATAGCAAATAAATAAATAAATAAATAAATAGTTAGCAGTGGCGTTTTCTCCAAGAGATGTAGACTTGGGCCTGACAAAAGGAGTGAGTGGTAGAGGCATCTATTCCTATCACAGTGTCCCCATGGCATACTAGCTAATGTATTACCTTTGGATTACTGTAATATCTATCTGATGTATGTGTGCTGAGCAAAGTGCTGGGAATGAAGGCCTGAGCAGATGCAGGAAGTCTGGTCCCCAGAGATACATAAGTCCACATGCTGGAGTCATGCAGTGTTCTCTACCTCCCCTCAGTGCTGGAGCCAGGCAAAGTTAATACAGCGCAAGTGTGCTTGGCCAGCAGCAGCTCTGCAGAGCTCCTGAGACCCACTACAGCCTGCAGGAGCTGATAAGTCAGGCAGCCATTCGTGAGCCCAAATAAAGGCAGTAAAGTTGACTGGTGAGAATGCTGCACAGCCTGGGGTTGGCAGACTGCTCCTCTGAGGAGAAGCGCTGCGACACTCCTTGCAAACACACTCTCTCTCACACACACATACGACCCAGAGGATGCATCAACTTTATTCTCTCGCCGTCTCATGTGCACATACAAATATTTATTTTTTCTTGATTTGTTCCCCTATTTCTTTCAACTGAAAAGTACAAAAAAAATCACACCTCTCCCACTCCCCATCTCATGCCAAAATAATCAATGGCTTCCCGAGCGGCCCGGCAGAGCCGACGAGCAAGTGAGGATACAGACATGGCTCCAGGGCACGGCTACAGATAATAAGTGAGGAACAGTCCTTGGGTATGTTTTACAGCTATCAAGACTCATCATATTTGACATGCATTGTGGTGTTTACAGAGTCCCAGTAAAACCTCCAGCTATACACTTAACAGGGTGAGGCGCACAAGTTCTGAAAACGTTCTGCAAGAGAAAATCCAACCACGCTCTTATGCGTGTCCCTTTTCTTATTCACGGCGCTATTCTCAGTGTTAACACCTGTCAGCTGACTGACTTCTTGTTCCCCGTGGCTTATGAAAAAATCATGGCTATGTGGTTCAGAGTCAACACTCCCATCAATATAAATTCACCATGGTCTTCATGGAACATTAGGCGGATTTCTGTTTTCCCTACAAAGTCCTGAGCCTCAACCGCTGATACACACTGCACAAAGGGAGGGGGTGAAGAAAAACACCAAAATGGTTCCTTTAAAGAATTTTTTTTCACTCATGTGAATAACACAGCTGTAAATAGGCCATGAAACATTTATTTCAGAGCATAGCTTTTTGAAATACAGTGTTGTGTAACAAAATAAACTTGTTAATCCATTCATAAATCATGCCACATCACAATTCACTGAAACCATTTTCAGTGGTTTGAACGTGTGCTTTCATTAATATTTCAGTCCAAAAATAGTGGGAAATTGTTAGGATTTAATTTTTTACAACATACACCATAGTACTTAAAGCAGCTGCACCATGCTTTCGTGCCCATTTAGAAATATAGAAATCATAGCAATCAAATAAGTGGCTGCAGTAATGTGTTTATTCCAAAGTAAGAATCTTTTCACAGAACCCCAACTGTAACGTGTCAAAGACCTGCAGTCAGGACAAGCACTTGGCAGCACCTCAGCTATGAGAAATGATGGCATTCCTGCTCTTTGAGATAATTCAACAAGACTGCCCAGACCTCCAGATAGGAAAGAATGAAGGAGAAGATATGTTGTTTTACTGAAATCTGTTCCTACAGTGTCCATACCTTAAAAAAACTGTCAAAAAAGTTTGTGTTACATATGGTTGACTGGCCATCTCAAACACACTGAAAGTTAATTATGTACACCACTCTGAGTTTATTCAGCTAATACAAGCCGCTCTTGACCTTATGTTTGTGCGTCTGGAGCAGATGAAAATAGGGTGTTTCTTTATTATTGGATTAACTTCAGATCTGGCAAGTGTCTGAGAGTATACACCACCTCTTCTACATTCTGGCCCTCAACTTTAACTAGACCACTTTGAACACACTCTATACAAACACAAAAAGAATCTGAGGAGAGCTCTCTTTCTCTGTCCTACCCCCTCTCTCTGTCTCTGTAAGCTTCAGGACACACAGGCTTAATAATCGACTCAATTAAGTAGGTCCAATTGCCATAGCAAATTGATCCAAGTTATAACATTATCATTAGCACTTCAAGTATGGCAATTATAGGACATTCACAAGCAGAAGAAAAAGAATAGGAAAGGAAAATGAAGTGACTTTGCACAAAAGGACATCCATTTCAGACGCACTGGGTGGTGTAAATAGCCCTGGTGTCAGCAATATGGAGATAAAAGAACTGAAACATCCCATCACGTGTGTCAGCTTCTCTCTCCCTGTGGCTATGCTGCACAATCCATCAGGAGACAAATGAGCGCATGAAAAAAAAATTTTTCATTTTCGTCTAGCCACTCTAGATGGATATCTGTGCATGAAACTCTGACTGTCAAATTCACACTAAATCACTTCAGGTACTGAAGACAGAAAACTAGTGACAATTTTTTAATGCTGACTATGTAAGTGGAAATGTTAACATGTTAAAGTAAAAAAAAAAAAAAAAAAGTGCAACAAAATCACGCATTGTTTAGTGTTCAGTGGAGAGAAGAAGATTTGTGCGTGCGTGTATGTGTGTGTGTGTGTGTGTGTGTGTGTGTGTGTGTGGGTGTACTGTAGAGCTGTGACTGACAGGAACAGGCAGCCGTCAGTAGTGAGTGATATACACACACTGCCACAGCACTGCCAAGCAGACAGCCTGAGACAGACACGACATAGCGGTGGAAAACCTTCCTTTCCTCCTTAATTGTTTCTGAAAAAATGACATTTGTCTTTTTTGCTCCTTGCTTCAGGTGTCAGTGCCTCTCAGATTAGAGGGCTTGCAATGGCATGATTGCCCCCAAGCACCTTATTTGATATTTTGAGGAGTGTCATTTCTTCGTGTGACTCCACAGAAATTGAAATCTGTATTTATTTTCACACAAGGTTAATAGAAAAAGATGCCTAAGTGCACCTGCCACTCTAATGTAAATTTATGCAGACAAGTGCAGTGCAGCTGTAAAATAGAGAAGAGGTATAAAGGCAGGATAATAAACTGTCATAAAACATAAAAATCATAAAACAGACTATCGAACTCTTGTAAAGACAGTATTCTATTTCCAGAATTAAAAAGTTTTGGAAAATATTTCCAAAACAGACATGCAAAGGTAAAATAAGTGGTTACTAATAAATTTCCATTTTTAGTGCTGAATAACAATAATAAGGTTTATTCAATTGTACTTCTAATAAAAAACCTAACAACGTATTTTGGTGATCTTTTAAAAATATCTAACATACCACACAAAATGGTGCTTAAATACTAATACTCATAACATTACAATTATATATATATTATACATACGTAACATGAAGCTCAACAAAAACAGTTCTTAAAACAGTAATGGTGATCTGGAACAGCAGACCAACTGTACTGTGATATTAGGTAGACAACACTGCCACTTGGTGCAAAACAACAAGAAAAGCATTTTCTCCTCCATTCCCCATCGCCTCATCCTTCATATGAATGCGCACGAATATTGTGCATTCTTCTTGTGCTATTTAACAACCTGTGTTTCTGGACTTTTTATTCTTCTGGACATCTGGCAATAGTTTAATGTTAATAAAGTGTCATAAAAATTAAAATTAATTAAAGATTTAAATGAGTAAAATGTAAATATATAATTTCAGGATATACATATACATATACATATACATATACATATACAAATGAATGATTATATATATATATATATAATCATTCATTTGTATATGTTCTATTCACACTAAAATAATTTAGCTGCATTTTTACATTTGTTACTGTTTATGTTGGTAGTGTGATTATTTGCAAAAGGAAAAAAAAAAGAAAAATGAAGACCAAGAAAAACAAATCATTTTCCCTCAGTGCTACAAAATCAAAGTTAAACTAAATCAGCTTAAAGAATATGTGCGATGTGTTCCTCTCTTAGGTATGTGATTGAATTAGATTTTGCTTATGTTGCTCTGCTGAGGGGGAAAAATCTGTACCAAATTTTCAAACCATGTGAGAAAATCCAAATCTCAGAAAGCTTTTAAAAAACATATAAGTACTGTAAAAGTGAAATCTGTTTAATAGGAATGCAAAAGTACACACAACAGAATCCACAGTGCTTTTAAACAGAAAACTGCTTTTTGATTAACTTAATTTACTTTATATTCATATCTACTTAGTTTATTTAGTAAGGATGCACATTATCCTACATTACACATGCTCTAAAGCCAAACCATAAGCCTAATCATACTCAACCTATCTAAGGACTCTAAAAATGTAAAGTTGTCTGAAGGAGATAACACATAAATATGAAGATTAAATTACACTATCATAGATGAACACCTTTCACAATCAATAATTTATATGTATATAATAAAAAGAGATAATTATTTCCTTTACAACCTGCTCATCTGGGTTTGTCGTATATGAGCGTGGCACCTTGACAGGCAATAGTCAATGCCAAAACGAACAGGATTAGGCATTAGAAAGGAAGACACGCTCCACATATGGCAAGATCATGTCTTCAGGCCTTAAAGAGGTCTGTAAAGGAGCACATGGACCAGACCATATCTATACAATGTGCCACTGAACACTAGCTACTTGGAACAAGTAGCAGAAACAATTAGCGTCACATAAGCAGCCTGGGGCAGCAAGGAAGAAGAGGGAGAGAGGATGTGAAAACACAGCATCTTATTTTCACCCAGCGGACGTGAGCGACACACACACACATACAGTGGCAGCTCCATCCCCCCGTCATCATAGGAGGCACGGGCAAGTTTTAGAGACAGCAGCAGTCACGGCTCATTTCACTGATACCTACGTGTGGGCAGGGGGATTTGTTTGCATCCGCGCATACCTAATTAGAGAAGCGGTGAAGGAAGTGTGCCGCTCCTCCGAGAGTGCCCCACCATCCCACCTCCAACACTGAGAATATTTTTCTGACATCCCGCTCCTGCTTTCACACACAGACTCACACTCAGACGAACTCTAAGTCGCGCACACACAGTCTTAGCTTGTTTTGGACTGTGAGTAATGAGATGGAGTAAACAACTTTTCATGGAGGTGCACACACTTTGGAGACTGACAGCAAGAACTTCACTGCTATATGTGGGAGGCTGATCCACAGGCAGAGTTGTATCTGTGGGCAATATTACATTGTGCTAATAAACTAAAGGCAGTTTAGGAAGAGACTTCAGTTTAGCAACGGCAGTAAAATTGTGATCAAATCTGTAAACTGACTAATTATTTAGAGGCAGTGATTAGGTGGTAATGGAAGCGAATAGAAGACTGAGGAATCCTCATTATTTTACCATGCATGCAACAGATAGGCCTTGTCCATTAGGGGGCAATATAGCTCACAACTTATAAAGATTCCGAGCACACTTCAGTAGTCTGAGCTCCAAACTCAGGTCTGCAGACTACATTTGTCCTGCCAGAAGAAATCTACTCTGACAGCGATGCGTTTTCTGTGGCACAGAACAACCACAATTACACAGTCTATAGTTTATGTGTTGGTAGTTTGATGGCACTGAATCCTGACACAGATGATGATCAATACACATCTGTTCTACAACAGAAAACAGTACACAGTCTTTGTAATTATTCTGCTGATATTATACATTATTTATTAGCACCCTGATGAAAAAAAGAACACCACAAGAATTTTACAGATTTATTAGCTCTATTGGCAAAATACAACGCATTCCATTCAACATTCATACTTTGATTAAATTTCTTATGTAAATTATCGGACTTAATGGGATTGGATGAACATTAAGTATGTAAGGAATGAAACATGAGTATGCTGTTATAGGAAAATAATTAAAGACATTGATTCTTTTCTTATAACAACATGTCCTGAAGTGTTTTATTCCTCTTGTATCACAGCAATTACAATGCCAACAATGTATTAATTTATCAATGAACAATATGTCATACTTCTGTTATTTAGTTATAGTTACATTTAACATTATGGCACATCCAGGAAACAAAATAACACTTTATAAATCCTAAAAAGTTTGTACTGTATGATTTTCTATAGGCACTATATATATATGTATGTATGTATGTATGTATGTATATACAGTGCCTATAGAAAATCATCATACCCCTTTGAAATAGTTACTTTATTTGTCTTACAGCCTGAAATCAAACCCGATTCCAAATAACTT
This sequence comes from Pangasius macronema, assembly GCA_037577455.1. Lineage (NCBI taxonomy): Eukaryota > Metazoa > Chordata > Actinopteri > Siluriformes > Pangasiidae > Pangasius > Pangasius macronema. The sequence goes on from CM074947.1 coordinate 17,264,484, forward strand.
TTCCAGCTTTATTTACAATTTTGGTCTTACAACATCAAACAAGTGAAAGAAAAAACACAACAGTTC
>CM074947.1:17280014-17296327 GCA_037577455.1 Pangasius macronema
TACTCACTACTGAGTCCTTTTTTTGACACTTTTAGTTCTGTTGTGGGTATTTTTGGGCTATGGTCTTAAACTTTTGACGAACAGCCTGTTTGAGTTTAAATGCAGTTTTCAATAACTTGCCAATCTCTGTTTTTTTGTCTCTTGCTCCTTTTTCTTCTTTTGACATTTTGAAGCAGTTCTTACAACCTAGTTATGATCCACCAGCATGAAATGCAAATACTTGGAATGTTTGTTCAGGAGTGTATAAATATTTCAGCTGTTAAGAAACAAACCGAAGTACTGAAGAAATAAATGTGTTTTAAGTAGACTTGAAATTTGAGATAGAGGTAACATTTCTGAGGTTCTGGGGAGTGAATTCCAAAGTTTTGGATCTACCACCCATGGTGGAGTAGCTGAAACATGGTACAATGATTAGGCCGAAATCAGAGGACCTGAGAGTCCGTGCTGGGATGTAGGGATGAAGGAGCTCAGATAGATAAGGGGGCAAGGTTATGGAGGGCTTTAAAGGTCAGAATAAGGATTTTGTACTGAATCTTAGATACTACAGATAGCCAGTGCAGACTCCAACATTCAGTTAATCAGGACAAGAACGTGTTTCCACTTTCCTGTCAATTATATTGTTTGTCAGTTCAGAAAAGCTCTGATTTTGCTCTAGTTTTCACCCACTCCTCTAAGTTAAAACTTTAGCTGCTGAATTTTGAAAAAAAATTGTAATCTGGTTATGGCATTTAATGGTAGTCCAATAAAAAGGTCATAGCAATAGTCAAAACGGGATCTGATAAATGCATGGACAAGAGTTTCTGCGTCTTTAAGACTAAGAATGTGACGGAAGTGAGCTATGTTGTGGAAGTGATATATAGTAGATATAAAGTAAGTGATTAATGCTGAAGCTGAAGTATACTCCCTTCTGAAGTCTCTCCATTCTGTGGTCCCCTGAAAGCCACGCCCCAAAATACAATAAACACATACTACCTAGGCTAGAGCAGCTGAAGGCTAGGCTAGAGCAAAATCAGAGCCTTTCTGAACTCACAAGCAATATAATTGACAGGCAAGTGGAAACATGTCCTTGTCCTTATTCACTGAATGTTGGTGGCTTACAGCATCTGTTTTTTTCACAGAATCTGGAGTGCCACTGATTTCTCCTCTGAGCAAATATTTTATTGGCAGCTGCCAGAATGTCAGTATGAATATTATAAAATGACTTCATGGTTCCTATAAATCATGGATCCAAGTTTGGGCCAAAGATGACCAGGAGAGAGTATATACATCTGAGTAAGGCTGAAAAAAAAACCCTGCAATGTCAATGTATTTATATCACATTACATTGCTGAAATGTATAGAAAAAAAGTACTAACCTGTATCATTGCTTGTCACTAGGGTGGAACCTTCAAGGGTGTGTCTTTTGTATCTTTAGTATGTACCTTTAAACTTGGACAGTGAATGCATATATTTAAATGTAAAGCTGATGTTTGCTGGTTGTTCTTCGTCGATGTCGGCTCCACTGATTAATCTCATGGCTGTGAGCACCAAGTCGATATACATTCAGAGACAAGTCAAGGCAGTGCTACAAACAGCTCATTGTGCAATAGTATGCTTAAATAGGACACCCTAGGTGTACTGACACACTTTTTAGTACAGTAGAATGTGGTTTGTCTCCAAGCACTAGTGAAGATATTAAAAAAATGTCTGGTATTATAGAAGTGGTATGAGAATAAAAAGTTTATTTTGCACATCACCATGACTGTCACAGTTACTGAGTATCATGTAAAAGAGTTAAATGTCTTACTTTCAACAAGAACATGTCTTTGGGCTTAGAGGGTTAGCTCTGTCCTGTGCAGCAGCAGTGCTCATTCATCACTGAGCTGTTGGAGAGTAACTGTGCTCATTAAGCAGTATCATAAACAGCACATAACCTTCACAACAAACAAATCATTTACTTTTAGCCAGTGCTCTGCTTGGCCCTGGACTGCTGAATTTAGAGGTTTGCTTCACGCTAAATGCCAATGAATGTTAGGGTGCTAGCCCACAATCTTTAGCTAGCTAAAATACAGTTTAGAAAACAATACTAACAGATCTGGTCACCAAAAGACACAGATGAAATACACATACCAGTTTAAAGGGGAAAAAATGCAAACACACCAAATGCAACTTATTCACCATCTGACTATTGTATTCTCTTTAGCTAAAACAACTTCACAGCTGGGTAATGATACAAACTCCACAACCAGGATAACTCAAATGACTGTCATTCACTATAGAGTCCTACCAAATTACAGGCCAATTTAAATGTCTTACCTGTTCAGCAAGAAAACAGATAACACTCCATAATTCCTGAATCCATTTTCCTCTTATTGATTATATTGGACTCTCTCTTTCTCTCTCCTAATTGCATGCGGGCTCCTGCCTGTCACAGTATAGTCAGACTTCTTTCGTGTCTATATTTGTGGTGAGCTGCTGTGGAATATTGTGGAAAATATCATATGCTTCAGGGCAATGGGTCCCTAGATCTTGCCTTGAAATACCTAACTAGTGGTAAAACACTAACCTTTAGGGCATACACATTGTGCAGACGTTTTTTTTTTCTGGATTGTAGTCAACAAAGTATATTTTATATACAACATATTTTCTCGGAGCCTGGCCACTTTGTTGCAAGGTAAAAAGGACACTTTACATTCCAAACTAATAGACATATGAGAAGAGCAAAAAAAAAGAGCAATGATATAAACATTTCAGCTGTTAGGAAACAAAACAATGTGGTGAAGAAATAAATGTGTTTTAAGTAGATTTGAAATTTGAGATAGAGGTAACATTTCTGAGGTTCTGGGGGAGTGAATTCCAAAGTTTTGGATCTACCACCCATGGTGGAGTAGCTGAAACTTGGTACAATGATTAGGCTGAAATCAGAGGACCTGAGCGTCCGTGCTGGGATGTAGGGATGAAGGAGCTCAGATAGATAAGGGGGCAAGGTTATGGAGGGCTTTAAAGGTCAGAAGAAGGATTTTGTACTGAATCCTAGAAACTAAAGATAGCCAGTGCAGACTAGGTAATATGGTTGTAATGTGAGTGAACCTAGAGGAGCGGGTGAGAACACTAGCTGCTGAAATTTGAATAAATTGTAATCTGGTTGTGGCCTTTAATGGTAGTCTAATAAAAAGGGCATTGCAGTAGTCAAAACGGGATGTGATAAATGCATGGACAAGAGTTTCTGCGTCTTACTGTCTTCACTTGCGACTATCACTTTGTTGCAAGGTAAAAACTTTTTCAGTCATAACTGATAAATTTCGACTAGTCATGTTTTTGGCCTTTTACAATAAAGGTGCATGTGTGGGGTTTTATGACGTCAGACTGAGTGCGCGTGCCCGGCGCTGCTGCTGTTGCTGAGCTGCTCATTCTGTGTGTTACTGACACCTCAGTTCTGCAAGCTTAACACATCGCGCAGAATATAAAACCCAGACAAGTCTGCAAAGCGAAAAAAACGCACGACTCTCAGCATGGAGCGTCTACTAAACGGACCAGGCTGGAGACGGGAAGAGCAGCGCTATCAGCCACCTCCACCATCACAGCGCATCGCAAGGGCACCTGCGCTCAGCAGAGCCAGCGCGAGCGGGGGATCAACTCCGAAACCAGGCCACAGCTCGCGCCACTTTGCTCCTGAAACGCCTCTAAGGATGACGAACGAGAAAGAATTACTGCGCGGCCTGAACGACCGATTCGCGGGCTTTATCGAGAAGGTGCATCGTCTGGAAAGCCAAAACAGAGCGCTGGAAAGGGAAATAGAGGACATTCGACTAAAAGCAAAGTCGTCCAGGTCTCTGGCCAAGCAGTACGAGCCGGAGCTGCAGGAGCTGAGGAGGCAGATGCGTGACACGGAAATGCAGAAGCATCGGATGGAGCTGGAGCAGAAGCGTGTGCAGGACGAGTTTAACGCGCTGAGAGAGAAATGCGAAGAGGAGGCGCGCAGCAGAGCTGAAGCCGAGGAGAGCATTTCTGCGCTAAAGAAATACATCGACAACGCGTATTTAGCCCAACAAGAGATGGACAGAAAGGCGAAGGCTATTGCAGACGAGATCGAGTTCCTGAAGAAAAACCACGAGGCTGAAGTGAGCGATATCCTGACGCAGGTGAAGGAGACGCGGGTTTGTGCAGAAGTGAGCGGCTTGGGGAAAGGCGAGCTCACCGCGGCGCTCAGGGACATCAGGACTCAGCTGGAAGGTCGCGCTTTCTGTCTCGACACGCACTCAGAGCAGCGCTTCGGCAGTCAGCTGGCAAGACTCACCAAAGCTGCCGAGACTGACAGAGAGGCTCTGATAGCCACAAAAACTGAAATCAACCAATACAGGAGGCAGCTGCAGACCAAGAGCGTCGAGCTGGATTCAGTCAGAGGGATGAGAGAAGCTCTGGAGAGGCAGCTGTATGACCTCGAGCAACGACACACCGCCGAAATCCATCGCTACCAGGTCAGTTTTCTGTCACCCCTGGAAAGTCACTGGAAACTGTAAATATCATACTGCAGAAACTGCATCATTTAGTTCAGCTCCAGTCTTAATCCTGATCCGCATGTATTAAACAGCCGTATGTTAGTTAAAAACTGCAGAGTGGTTGCGATTCAGAAGCAGGATATGCTCACTCCTGACCTAAACTAAAAGAGTTTTATAACACTCGCAGAAATAATGTTGTTCATATTGTTGTTCTATTTCTAATTGTTAAAAAAAATCAGTTTATTCTTTTGCTGTCTGTTTACAGGACACCATCAGAGAGCTGGAACAGGAGCTGAAAAACACCAAATATGACATGAGTAGCCATGTGCAAGAGTATCACGATCTGCTGAATGTGAAAATGGCCTTGGATGCTGAAATCTATTCATACAGGTGAAGGTCACAATATCATTGTGGTTTCAGTTAATATAAAAATTCACAATTTGTCAATTATTGAACAGCTGCATAAAATCGTGTTGTTCTTATGTCCCCTTATACAGAAAATTGCTGGAGGGTGAGGAGTCAAGATACTCCACTCTTTCTGACGCACAGATGCCAGTGCCTTATGTTTACAGGCAGTCACCCATCTATACCCTGCCTAGTGTCCCGAGGGTAGGGGGAGTGACTCGGAAGGCAGAGCCGCAGTACAAGTTTGTTGAGGAGATTATTACAGAGACCACCAGGGAAGACATAGAGATATCAGACACAGGGTCTGATGACGCTGAAGAACAAAGGGAGGGTGATAAAGTGTGTAGCGAGATAGAGAATGCAGGTGTAGCAACAGGAAGTGAAGTGCATTTAGAGGAAAAAAAGACCCAAGAATCAGATGCAGAGGATAACACAAGCAGTCCCAATGCAGAACAACTGGACAATAAAGAAAAACCAACAGAAAAGGAAGCGCAGTCACTAAAAAAGTCTATAGATGTTTCAATGGATCTCAAGGAAGGCAGCATGAACATTGAACTAGCACAAAACAATTTAACTGCATCAGAACAAACTGGAGAGAAAGAGACGGATAACAATTACAACAAAGATGATGACACAGACTCCAAACCCAAAGAACCAGAGTTAGACACAAAAACAGAAAAAACACAAGCAGATATAAGTGGCGATGAGGATGTAGAAAAGGTATCTCTCGACACTGAGAAAGGGAAACAAGACATAGCAAAAGAAATAGACCAAGCCAGTGTTAAACAACCAAAGCCAACAGAGCAAACAGCCACACAGGAGGCTATTACAGAGCCAGGAAAAAGTGCCATGAAAGAGATTTCTCCAAAATCTGAGAATGAAACGGCAAAAAAGGAGACACAAAATGTAGCTGAGCCTGAAGATTCCTCTACTGGAAAAACAACGGAGAAAGACAGAGAAACTAGTGAGGTGAAATCTGTGAAGGTGGACACATCCACTGCTGACTCACAGCCAGTATCTCAAAAAGCTGAGGCAGGACAAGAGACACGTCCTAACAGCCAAGCAGATTCAAAGCAGAGTGTAGAAACATCACAGGCTGATGTACTCGATACTACTAATGCAGCGAGTGCACAGGATAATGCAGCGGAGGTGCAAAAAGAGCTGGCAGAGAAAGTAAAGACAGAGGCACCGGCACTAAAAAGTGAAGTAAAAGAAAAAAAATCTGAGGAGGAGAAGAAAGACGACAGCAAAGCTGAGGTTGATAGAGAAACCGTGAAGCCAGAAAAGGGAGACAGTGCCCAGTCTACAGAGGCACAAAAAACACAGGACCATGTCTCCAAAACTGCTGCCAAAGAAACAGAAGTTGAAACATCTGAAACAAAGGAGATTCAAACAAAGGACATGATGGACAGTGCAAAAAAGGAGGAAAGTATTGAATCAAAGAAAACAGAGAAAGAGGTTGACCAAATGCAAATCAAAGAACAGCCAAAAGTTGTAGGGATGGAGATAAAATCAGAGGAGCAGTCTCATAAAAATGCAGATGGCACTAAAGAAGATGCGGTAGAAAGTCCTAAAACAGGGGAAAACGTAACAACAAAATCCTCAGCAGGACAGAAAGAGGACATCCAGAAGGACACAGAGCCAAAATCTACTGAAAAGGGAGCAAAATATGAGCAAAAACCAGAGAAACAAGGTTCCAAGGAGCATGAACTGGAGACTTCTGAGGACATCAAAGAGATGGATATAATCAAGCCTAAGGGGCAAGAGATAGACAGTAAAACCTCTAAAGATGTACAGCCTGAACAAGGTGTTCCAAAGACCTCACCCGGAAAAGAACAAAGTAAAGAGCAGACACACACAGACAAAGACTCGCGTGAAATCAAGGACACAAAACTCGAGATATCAGACGAGACTGACAGCAGCGAGGCAAAGCAGGACAGTAGCAAGATGGGCACGACAAAAAGTAAAGCTCTTGAAAAGGATCCTACACCCCTGAAAGATTCCAAAAAACTTGAGCCTACGGAGGAAGCACAAGTTTCATCTGAGAAAGTGCAGGACAACAGCAGGAAAGCAGATCTGAAAAAAGAGAGAGACGTGCCAGGAGTGACTGAGAATGGAGTAAATATATGAATGAATTTTTAGGACACCATCACAGGCATTATTAGTAATGCAAAGTGTAAAAGTAGCTAGCGGTTTAGATAAGTCATGTGAGTGCTGCACATTTGCTTTCAAAACTGCATGAACAGCTAAATACCTGCATGAAGCAACAAATAAAGGCAGTGTTAACCTACATGCAACTTAAGAGCTGATGTATGCATGTTTGCTGATATCTAGGTTAAATCTAGGCTGATGAAGAAAAAAGATTAGGTAATAAAATAGAATGTATATGTTTAAATGCAAATATTTTGCTATACCGCAACTGCTTGTTAGATGAATGTGTATATTTAACAGAATGCTATATATTGGCGGAATAAATATTATTTCAGCATATCGATTTGTTTTTGGTGTGCCATTACTTTTGTCTCCCTGCCATGTAACAGAACTCCACAACAAACGTAGTTACAGCTAATATAAAATGTGAAACTATGATTCTATGGATGCATAGCATGACAGTAAAATAGATTAGTTCCCCTTCGTGGAGAATCATGCACATGCGAAGTGTTGGAGTTATAAAGCCAGGTCCATGAGGTGCATTACGTAAGCAGTAAAGTGTTTTGTTCCTCATACAACACAGCAGCTTGCCAACACTGACCTATTTTTTTTTATTATTATTAAAGACGACGACATTTTATCCATGTTTAGTTACATTTAACATTGTCACTGTTAAGCAGTAGTTGCCTCAAACAGCCTCTTTTTCCTCTCTGGTAAATAAATAAGAAAAAATGCAGCTTGTCATGTTAAGACACTGCAAAGCCCTCCATTCTTAAAGCTATTTTCATGTGTCAGAAATACAGGTTACAAAATGCTGACACTGGAGAATCCTTCCAAAAATGTTATTCTCTTCAAAGAAAGCTTCACCATATCAAGACTTTTTCAAAAAAAAAAAAATCGATTCATGTGGAGCGTCCATCATACATGTCCCTGAATTAGCGGCTATTATAGAAGTGTATTAGAGTGAGTGCACAGACCTGTGACCTGCCTTGCAGTAAGAAGTATTATAAAAGCTAAAAGCTGCAATAGAAAATTAAGCAACACCTACCGAACATATCAGAATAAAGAATTTAAAGGTGCTATAGGTGGTATAAAACGCTTTAGAAAGTTCAGACTAGTTGAGAGACATGATGTGGTCCATGTTAACTCTAACCAGGCCCAACTAGCAAGCACCTGCAGAATCACACTCTACACAAAACATACACTGGCCCATAGCCAACAATTTTAAACTAAATGCTGACTGGAGCAAATGTTTAGAGCAAATTTTTAAGTCAGAAGGCCATGTTCTTCAAGGGTTGTTTGGATGGCTAATGGTGCCAGCTTCTTGAAACCTTTCGTCCGGGGAAAATCATCTCTAAAGGGTTATGCAGTATACATATAAAAGGTTTGACAACTCAAAGAACCCTTATAGGGTTCTTTATGAAACTCCCAATCCCAATCCCAAACACACACACACCCCCACACACACCCCCCCCACACACACACACACACACCAACCTAGGTCACTAATTTAAAAACAGTACTTTTTGCAGAAAAAGAAGAAGAAAAAAAAATCAATCAATCTCAAGCAATCAGCTGGGGTTCAAAGACTTTATTGAAAAGTTTACACATACGCATGAGGACCTCTAAGGATTTGTGAAAGCACAACCTCAGCAAGTCAGGTTCGTAATGGCAACACTGAAAGCTTTAGGTACTCAAAACACATCATTTTGGCATTACCAGAAGCTCCACAGAGTCATCTTTGCAAGGAAAAAAAAAATGAAAATGCCAGCATTGCTCTCCCAAACTGGTTCAACTGCTTTCATTCATCCACTTAGGCCACCCAAAAACTGCTTAGTTTAAGGGCAGGATTCAAGTACATCTATGTTTCAAATCATGATGGCTGACAGAGAGAAATGGTATTATGGAGCAAGTTCTTCTTGTATGTATGGAAAGAAAAATAACATAATTTAAATATAAGCAGATATGAGTTTTAAAATGTCGTTAATGGCTGCACAAGTTAAGTTCAGTTGACTGAGGAATATCAGGTGATAGAAACAGGTGAAAGAAAATCCATCACATTCTCCCAAATACTGCACATGCCTTACTGGAGAGGAAATGCAACATGCAGGCTTAGACACCCACTGCTGCAACTGGAGAGCATTAAACTAGCAAAAGGAGTGTGAGATAAATCAAATTTGTAGCAGAACCAAAAGTGACTGTGTTTAAGAGTACTAGTAACCAAAAACTGACACCACGGGGAAAAGAATGAACACCACTGCAATGGCTACTAAAAATGGTCGTATTTTTTGGAGTCTTTGAACACATCCCTTCCCATCCAGAATCCCCCTGCTGGTTAAGATTTAAGGCCAGATTCCTCTGATATTCCCTTGTCCCTGATATGAGCGAGTGCAGGATTTTAGGCCTCCAGCTCCAGCCCCAAACCCAGCTTATGGCCACCTGCATTGATGCTCTTTCCATCAACCAGGGCAGACAGGGTCAGCTTCACACCTGCACAAAACCATTACAGCATGGTTACAAGAAAGCCCCAGGTTTGCTTTAACCAAAACGCGTTGATTATTTTACACAGGTTGGGAAAGTGAAGATGCGTTCTGTATGAAAGTCAATGTGTAAAAAGACATGTGGGCAGGACATTTCTCTCTCCAAACCTCTCAGTTGTAGCCCATGTGTGTTTGTGTATAGCCATTTCCATAATATAATACAACATGCTAATACTGAGATCCAGATATTTAGCTGATAGAAAGAATAAAACCATACCTGGTCTCAGAGTTTGTGTGTATCCAACACCAACAAGGCTGGTATTGTTCACTTTGGCCTGCAAGGAAGGTGATATTTAAATCCAGAAATGTAATACTTCATAATGTTCACAGCACTTACCCTTGAAATTAAGCTGCTACAGTCAGCACTATGCAAAACTAATGCTCTGGCTACCATTTGTACTTAATAGCATTCTAGTTGTTAGAGAACAGTGATGACAGCAAACCCATTAGAGACATTTTCTTGGTTAGGATTTATGATCATGAAGGCAACACAACACTAGTGTTGAAATACTGAAGTAATCAGCGGGAATGAGGCTTGCTGTTCAGAGCCCCTAAATTGCATACCTCCATCACACATGAATATGTAGGGGGTTTGAACTACATAAGCTGCATTATGCATGGCACAGTATAAAATTATGATATAATTAATTGCCTGGGTTACTTTAGAACAGTCGCAGAGTAAAGAGATCATGCACTCACACTAATGGAGGCATCCTTGTCCAGCTGGTACTTGGCAGCGATGCCAAAGCGTGTGCTGTTACTGCCTGCAGTCCAGGCCAGGTTCACCGCTGTCTCCATCTTATCACTCACTTTCTGATAGATGGAGCCACCAAACTCTGAGCCATCATTACTGTAGAGAACAGAACAACAGTCTGTTGGTCAGTCAGGAAGTATGTGCATGTTCATGTGTATACCTTCATATCTACTGGAATACACCACTTTACACTCACCAAACACTTTATTAGGGATACCTGTACACCTACTCATTCATGCAATTATCTAATCAGCCAATAACGTGGCAGCAATGCAGTGCAGAAAATCATGAAGATATGCCCATATATCAGCAGCTCCAGGTAATATTCACATCAATGGTCAGAATGGGGGAAAATGTGATCTCTGTGACTTTGACAGTGGCATGATTGTTGGTGCCAGATGGGCAGGTTTGAGTATTTCTATAACTGCTGAACACAACAAGCACAGTAGTCTCTAGAGTTTCCTGGTGCAACAGGAAAAAGAAAAAGACAAGGGGAAAAAAAACATCCACTGAGCAGCAGTTCTGCAGACAGAAATGCCTTGTTGATGAGAGAGGTCAATGAAGAATGGCCAGACTGATCTGAGCTGAAAGAAATGCTACTCAGATAATCACTCTGGTGAGCAGAAAGCATCTCAGAATGCACAATACATTGAACTCTGAGGTGGATGGCAACAGCAGACGACCACGTTGGGTTCCATTTCTGTCAGCCAAGAAGAGAAAGCTGAGGCTGCAGAGGGCACAGGCTCGCCCAAACCGGACGGTTGAAGACTAGAAAAACGTAGCCTAGGCTGATGAATCTCGATTTCTGCTGAGGGACACTGATGTTACAATCAGAATTTGGCACCAACAGCATGAATCCATGGATCTACCCTGTCTCGTGTCAACAGTCCAGGCTGGTGGAGGTGGTGTAATGGTGTGGGGAATGTTTTCTTGGCACACTTTGGGCCAGTTAATGCCAATCAAACATTTACCCATCTTCTAATGGCTACTTCCAGGATGATAATGCACCATGTCACAAAGCAAAAGTCGTCTCAGACTGTTTTCACAAACATGACGATGAGATCAGTGTTCTTCAGTGGCCTTCCCAGTCACCAGATCTGAATCAATTACAGCACCTTTAGGTCGTGGTAGAACAGGAGATTCACAGCATGAAAGTGCACCTGAAAAATCTGCAGGAATTACATGAAGCAGCATGTCAACATGGACCAGAATCTCAAAAGGAATGTTTCATCTTGTGGAATCCAGGCCATGAAAAATTGAGGCTCTTTTGAGAGCAAAGGGAGGCCCTACCCAGTATTAGAATAGTATCCCTAATAATGTAATCAGTGAGTGTATAATGATACAGATACAGTGATATCTAATGCCACATTCTATTTCTATGAATGTTTCCGTCTCAAAAATGTCCACTACAATGTTTAAACTCAATGAAACAGTACTAAATGAAATTTGAATGCAAATTAAACTCTCCAACAACATCGAAATTATACACATCTGTACTTACACATTGGTGTGCAGCTGGAAGTCGCCGGTCTTGTAGCCTACAGCAAAGTTGTTCTGGGTCATCTTGGACTTGGCTGTGTCAAAAGACATCTGGTAGCCAGCAAGCCATCCTTCATAACCAACTACAGCAGCAGCATGGATAGTTGGACCAGCAAAGTCGAAGTCAACATCGCAGCCCAAGTTGACATATTCCCGTTTGTAGGCTGTCTTGACTTTTCCACTCTTCTTGCTATTAACAAGGTCAATGATAGATGTTAGATGAACATTTTGTAACATGGACTGTTTCCAGGGCAAGATAGAGCTAAATCTCACTTTTGATAATTATGATAATGATATGGTATTCATCACTAAAGTGAGTAAAACAAAACTGACATAGACCAAGTGCTCTCAATGCACTGGGGGGAAAAATGGTATCACACAAACAATGATATCGTATCACACCTATACGCGTAGTATCAGAAGAACTATTCCTGTACAAACAATGCAGGTCAACAAGGGATTAACAAAATTACTACAAAGTCAGGAGAAGTGGTGTAGTAAAATCACTAAACTCTATATACCTCAGCAGTAACTAAAAATAAGGTTTTTTAACACAAATGCATGGTGATGCCGGTGGAGAGAATAATGGATCTCTCGCCCTGCACTATAAATCAAGCCTTCTATTTGCTTGCGGTCAGCATAAATACAGCTATTTATATTTTTAGTAGGCCAACGTTAAAAATAATCAAACCATACAAAAAAATGCTGAGTTTGTATTTCTTATTAAATATTACTTCCATATTGTTGCACACTGCAAAGTGGCACCATTAAGCTTGCACCAACCAATCAACAATGAAATTAATTACTGAAGCTGTTATCAACAGAACGTAGTAACAAAAACAGTCAGCAACAAACTTTATCTTCAGTTATAAAGCACAACTGCATACTAAATACAAATGCTAAAAAAAAAAAGTGGTTGATGGAAAATGGCAGAAAATAGTACCGTTTCCTCTGTTCTAACATCAAAATAAAAAAAAATCCTCCAAACACTTCACATTACACTACAGTGTTGGCCTAATGACCAAACTGATGTGTTTTTATGAGGTGATGATTAGTCTAGGGGCCGGTTTCACGAAGCCGGCGTCGGTGGCTACGCGGGTAAGCTTGCATTTAGTTTGCGCACTCACTCGAGGTAGACTGGTTTTTAGCAGGTTTCACCGTCATGGTAAATCACACTACACGGCTAAACTGCGCTGGAGCAGGTTTTATTCTGGTTAAGAGAACTCAAACCCACAGTGGACCAATCAGTTGTGAGCAAAGTGATCTAAATTTAACGTGTGAAAGTTAACCCTTTAGTGTTTGTAGCGATGGCTTCACAGTTTGTGGAGAATCCTCTGGAGCTGGAAGTGCAAATAATAAGAAGGGCACTTAGAAGGGGAAGAATCTTTAGGGACAGACACAATCCCCTGGATTTTCCCGATGACCATCTGTAAGAAAGATATTGATATTCGGCAGATGGTATAGTTTACCCATACTATCCTATTAAAAACCTGACACGTCGAAGACACGCTCTTACTCAGCTCTTTTAAGGGATTTTTAATATGTTGGAATTATTCCTAATATATTTTCACAAATTGATGTATATTTTATTAATATTAAGGTTAAAAAGACATTTAAATTAACTGAATTTTCATGAAATATGTTGGTTTCATTCTGTTTATTTTCATTGGGAGCCTATAAAAGTAAGCTTACGCATTTACACAAGCTTTGGCAGCTGTTGCTTTTTTGCACTGATTCAGGGTTGACCGGGTTGACTGAGAAAGTTGATAAGCAGCATCGTAAAACCTGGTGAGCTTAATTAACCTGGGCTGGATTTATTTGCTTTTGTCAACTAAAACTTGCGGCTCTGTGTTTGTTCAATTCGCTTCGCACAACAGGCCTTAGATGATTTTTTCTTACTTCAAAACAACTCATGCCATGAAGCCAAGCTCATTTACACTGTGTTTCTTCCATTTGGATTTTGCATACATTTTATTCATAATTAATTCCCTGCATCAGAACATGCATTATGCAGTGTTGGGAAAGTCATGTCATCACAAGAAGCAAAGCTATTTGAATCAATTAGCTTTTAATTCGTTTATTTTTTTTTTCCTTTTGACCTAGAATTGCTGATAAACACTACTATCCATTAGTTCGCCTTCACCACTAGATTCTCAAGCACAAAATAATGTTGGAATCAATCCAAACAGGGCCAAGGACACATCAAGGTCAAATGTCTGAAACGGTATTTTTTTTAATAGCTTCATTCTTGTTTTAAGGGTATTTAAGGCTTATAAATTAGTAGCATGAAGGACTAGACTGCAGCAACACTGTTGATACTGTTAGCATCGAGTCGTTGGCGAGATGTTTAAGACACGTTGTGGATAAAGTCATCAAGTTGATCCCAAAAAGGGTCTATTTTTATAAATCCAGGCAAACAGTTAAGCGGAAAGCCTCAACTGTACACACACTGATGAATGATTCGCCTTGCACAAACACAGAAAATAAAATGATACAGCTCCAAAAAATGTACAGAATACAGTAACCTGACCCTGCCTCTCAATTCGCCTAATATCCGTCCTAAACAGTACCCAAGATGAGAATTAGTGTGTCCCAAATCGTAGTACGCTGAAATGAGTATCCCAAAGGCACCCGGATGATCTACTACTTCTGGTCGATTTTCAAATTGCGGATTCGTGGACACTTTCAGCTAATATTTCCCACAACTCCTTACGCGAAGGAGAAGATTTGTGACTGTTTGCTTCACCGAATCCAAGGACGCATTTTAGAGAGGTGTAAATGAAATGTGTAAACATAAATCAAGGGAATGGCAAATTAAATTATGTAAAGAATAATAAATGGAAAAAAAGCTGAAATGCAGTGAGGAGATTGTTTACGGTGACAGTGTGCGCTTCCGAGCAACGACGCTCTCTTCAGTTACATGCATTAGTATGTCCCAGAGCTTGCACACTCTTTTGCTACACACTCAAAAGTATGTACTTTTTCTTCACAAGAGAGTACATACTTTTAGTGCATAGTATAAATAGCTGAAACGAGACGCAGGGTTTAGTTAGTCTGTGTGTCTGATTTGAAAGTGGTCTATATAAGCGCTTAATATTTTCATGTAATAAGAAGAGGTTATTTGATGAATATAAATAATGGTGTATTATAGCTAGAGACCCGTTATTTAATTAAGCCTAGTTCATAGGCCAGAGTTCTATAGCAATATTAGTTGACTGAAAATATATTTTGATATATATAAAAAAATCCAACTAATTAAAAGAAAAATAATAGCAATAATCAACTGATTGCTAATTGATTGTCAAATTACTCATTAGTGGCAGCCCTACTTGCCAAAACACACAAGTACTTTGGAGCTAAAAATAAACAGTTCTATATAGAAATATAACAGACTTCCGCAAATTTTTTTTTGAGTCTGACTGAAGGTGCATTAGGTTACATTAATCCTTTTTTCCCAAGAGTAGGGCTCTAACGGTTAGGTGGGTTCAACTTTTGACTGATTCCCACCCATGTTCACGAAGCTATGCCCCCAGGATCTTAGGTGGCCCGTATACTGTCTACAAAATGACTGACGGGAGGCCAAACACAAACAAGCATCTCAGACTGGGGAGAAGGTTTCCAAGTGGGTTTTCTAAGCAACTTAAGTTTTGTTTTTGCTAACCCACTGTTTTTTTGTTTTAAACTTATGTTCCAGGTTATTCGTACATGTAAGGACCCAAAATAAATTGACTATTGCACTTTTAAACAGTGCAGTATACAGTGCACTGGGTCTCTGGCAAAAGAAGCCAGGCAGCACATACTTGTGCCATTGTTATGAAAGCCTCAGGTCTTGAAGCAAAGCTTAGAGTAGGTTTGTCCAAATCCAAGCCCAGGACCAAATGCAGTCCATAGACAGATGTTAACTGGCCTGCGGCTTCTGCCAAGGAATGTACAATAGGTGGCTCAATGCTGCAATTTTTCCTTTCACCTAATGGTGGCAGCAGAATAGCTAAAAGCAAGAGCCTTTTTCCCCCTGTCTACACCAGCAAGTTAATTAATCAGTAGAATAATAATCATGTCTACACAAAAAAAGCAAAGCTTACAGTGAGAAGTGGCAACTTCAAAACAGCTGGAAACCACTAAGCTTTGAAAACCTTTCAGGAATTCTTGAAAGTGTCCTTAACTAAAGTGGATTTCCAGCAAACGTGCTTTAATTCCTTCACCTGATCTGGATGCAAGTAATCATAAATTAAAGCTGAAAGTCGGTCTGCACTTTGAGCTGTACTCATTATGTTAAATAGTGAATATGACACACACACACACACGTGTGTGTTTGTATAATGTGTTATATATATATATAAATAACACACATTATACACATACACATGTGTGTGTGTCATTCACTATTTAACATAATGAATACAGCTCAAAGTGCAGACTGACTTTCAGCTTTAATATATATATATA
>CM074947.1:17296427-17336372 GCA_037577455.1 Pangasius macronema
AGAGAGAGAGAGAGAGAGAGAGAGAGAGAGAGAGAGAGAGAGAGAGATAGATAGATAGATAGATAGATAGATAGATAATTTTGTAACGCCTGGACATGATTTATCATTTTTGCAGTGCCATTAGTCCCTGTCTAGGTGTGATCTAGATGTCCACCATGTTTCTACTTAAAAAAAACAAACAAAAAAAAAAAAAAAAACAACTTGCTAAATAAGGTGTCAGGTTACAAGTAACCTTATGCTCTGTAGGAGTCAGCAAATGTTTCTATATGAGACACAAGTGTCTTTAACCTGCTTTGAAGTTGCCACTGAGGCATACACAGAGCTCAAATGTAAACCTCCTTCAGCAAACTAGAATTTCATGATCATAGATAAAGGCTCAAAAGACTAAGATATTTACCCTGTGTTCGGTGAGAAGGTTGTGTCAAAAGTCAGCTTCAGCCCTTTTGCAATCTAAAAAGACAGACAAAGGCTATTAAGTGCAATGAACCACATAAATCAATCCCACAAATCTCCCTTGATTCCGTCTCTGCAGTCAGACCTGGTCTTCAACGGTGACCTCTGTTCCTAGGGTGTTGTCAGTGTTCCACTTCTCCGTAAAGGTCAAGCCATACTCAGGCCTCTTGTATTTAGTTTCCAGACTGCCCACCACTTTGCTGGTGTCAGTGTTGGAGGAACCTGAAGTCTTAAACTCCTGCAGAGGTAAGACAAAGCACAACAGTTTACTTCACAAGTTCAAACTCCACAGCAACTGAATAGCACAACTGTTCAACAGAATTGCTTGAAGTATTGAATACAAGATGTGATTCCTGCAATAAAACACTGTTTAAACTTGGATAATCCTCTTTACTGCAAAAGATAACAGCATCATGCACTCACCACTCCACTGGCTGATTTTGTCTTGACATCAAGTTTCACCAGACCAAAGCCTTTCAGCAAATAAAGCAATATATAAATTACAACAAGGAACCACACACGAAAATAACAGTTGATTTGTCTTCATCTATTAGGCAATCACATTACCATATCCCTTGTTGAAGATGTCCTTGGCAGATTTTCCAAGATCAGCATATGCTGGGGGGACTGCCATTGTCTGTGAAGTACAAAGAAACAGTGGTCAAGTAAAAAAAAAAAAAAACACATCAATTACTAGTAGTTCAGAGCAAACACCCACACCACACAAGACTAAACGACTAAACCATACAAGTGCAAATTTTGTATGTGAAACGGGCGTGAATGAACATCTGCTGAAGATTATCTCTGGATTGCCATATTTCCTCTGTAAAGTACAGTACTATTAGCTTGCAGCACACAGATGGATGGGCTAATCAGACATGACAGCAGGCCACACCTTTGTGAGTCTTTCATGAGGAAGTCAACATGCTGCATTCCTTGACAGTCTACTACACTGGAGTATCCCTGAGTGCATCTGTACAGTCTGTACATGAGGCAGCATTCAGAGGTGACATAACTTATGTGATCAGGTATATATTTTAGGCTCAAGGCCTGCATGACCCATCTTGTCCTTGCGCCACATGGTGACCATGTGATAAAAATGTCCAACCTTTCGAAATTATACCTTTGCAATACCTTCTGTTTTAGTATGAAACCACAAACAGTCAGCATCCTGTATCTGACTGATGTTCGTCCAGTCGATTTTGGGACATATCTTTGAGGGAACAGGGTGTTCCTTAGAGTTCACTGCTCCAAACGTCTCACTGAGCAGCTTACTTGGTGCTTACACCTCAAAAAAATACTTTGAAAATGAACATAAATAACCATGTAAAGCGAGAATCCCGAGGAGATCTTTGACAAGGTTAAAAGTGGAGGCCATCTTGGTCAGAGATTGGCTGCTCACACTGGCATGATGCAGTTGTCCACCGGCATATCCCCACCCCCTGATCATGCGCTTTCACTGGCTCATCAAGACATTTCAAAAACCGCTCCGACCTGCAACCAAGCACCCCATCCTCACACATTTAATAGATTAGACTGTACGAAAACCACAGTTATTGGGTTGTACAGTTGATGCGGTTAGCCAGATAGCTTTCGGGAACATCGTGTCACCAATCAGGAGCTATGCTAATAGCTAGTATTATCTAGCTACTTGGGAAGCCGCATCTCATGCATGGCGGACTTTCACTTCAGTTCCCCACAAACACTGTTAGCTAAAGGAGACAAACAGGCGGAGAACATCCCGCGCACGAGCTTCCTGTGCACTGTGTGCGCGTGCTGGGACTCACACCAACTCTACTCCACCTTTAACTGGGTGGACCGAGTCATTTTTTTAGTCACGTTAGCAAGCAACACGCCTGTCATTGACCAGGCTACAGCCACGAGCTGCTCTCAGCACGCCGATACACCCGCACACGAGCTTTAATCACAGCACACACTTTCTGACAGACTACCGCGTGCTCATTTCACTGGAACTTTTCACAGCTTGGTTCTGTAGCTACATTTCAGTAACAGCGACAGAGCACAAGCTGTCATTTACCCACAGCTAGCTAAGCTACCCAGCTAACTAGCATGCTAACAAAGTATAAAACAGGGTTATACACGTTCCAAAACTACACACACACAAATACATGGCACATATGAAATTTTACTTCGCTCATATTACTTACCTGCTAATAGATAAAGCTGCAGATTAACTTAAATAAGTTTAATTAACTTAACCCCAGCGCTAAGCGGCCGTGGTGAACCGAAAGGATTGGAGGGCGAACTGAAGGAGACTGTACAGCACAGATATCTGTCGCTACCCGATATGCCTCCCCTGCCCCGCTGGAATCGCGCATGCGTACCGTTAACGCGCATGCGCAGTACAAATCAGGCAGGGGCGCATATGGCTGAATTCAAAACGGCTCCCTAATAGTGCACTACATAAAGTGAACTAACCTTCATTTCATTGTCTATGTAGTGCACTTATATAGACAATAAAGAGCTATTTGAGACTAAAGTGAGGATTCCAATCCTTTAACCCTTTATGGACCATTCTGTCAGCCATTGCTTTTGTGCCTGCCGGTATGTAAAATAATTAAAAAAAAACTTTTTCAAAAAAAAAATCAGGTTTTATTAGGTAAAAGTAGTGATATTTTAGTGATATTCTTCATTTTAAGCACAGCAGGTAATTCATATTATTCGCACGTACTTATATTGGTTTAGGAATCAAAATATAATAATCTGTAATGCTTTTCAGCTTGTGAACTAATAATAATCTTACATATTAAGAACACCAAAACTAGATCAGATCATAATTGGTACTTATGATAGCAAACATGAACTCATTATAACTGACAGCAGCAGTGGAGTGCCCTCCAGAAGTATTGGCACCCTTCATGATTATGACCAACAATCTATATCTGAAAAGAACAATATTTAATAAGTGACATTTTGAGCTCAGACAAACAGGGACATTGGATTTTTTTTTTTTTAACACAGAAAAATTCTCCAAAACTATGTTTGGTTTCGCATTTCTCTGCATGCTTAAAAATAATACTTTGTCATGCCTGCCCTGGAGAGAACAATAATACTGAGTCACTTCCTGTAATGTCTAACAGTGTTGGAGACAATTATAAGGTGATCTTGGTCCATCCTCCATGCAGAACATTTTAAGCTCCTTTACTTTCTTAGGTTTGTGTATGTGGACTTCGCTCTTTAATTCAGACTACAGCTTTTTAGCAGGGTTCAAATCCAGAGACTGAGGTCGTCATTGTAAAATATTGGTTTTGTGTGGGTTTTTTTGTTTTGTTTTTTTTTTACCATTTCTCTGTAGAGGTGGAAATATGTTTGGTTTATCATCTTGTTGAGTGCTCTATCTATGACCAAGTCTGAACTTCCTGGCAGAGGCAACCAGGTTTTAGGCTTTAATATCCTGGTACTTTGCAGAATTTGTGATGCCATCAGAATGCTCACAAGAGTCCCTGAACCACCAGCCACAAAACAACCCCAAAGCCCCGATGATCCACCTCCATATGTTACAGCATATATCAGATGCTTTTTCTTGTATGCCGTCCACCTATATTAATGGTGTGCATGATCAAAAAGTAAAATTTTGGTCTCATCTGAACACTACATGCAATATCAGCTGTAGTTGTAATCATGCTGCATTTTGTGAGATACTGTCAGGAAAGGCTTCTATCTTACAAAGCTATAAAATAGATTAGTAGTGTTTATCAGTAGATTTGTAAAACTGACTACCACAAGAATCAAAGAAATTGTTCTATATCCTAAAACTGTAATCTTTGGACTCTTTATGTGTGTGTGTGTGTGTGTGTGTGTGTGTGTGTGTGTGTGTGTGTGTGTGTGTGTGTGTGTGATGGGTCCTGGCAAATTTCTAACTCTTTCAGACATGAATTTTTTTTGTTATCGTCCTAATTATTTTTAACTGATGCACTGAATGCATTTTTTAAATATCCATTAACTTCTTTGTGTAGGTCAACAACCATCTCTTTTTTATTTGTTTACATGTGTACAACTTCATATTCCCCTCATATTTCTGCACTTCTTGTTACAATTCTTAACATGGGTTATGAATGTAGACTATTTGTGTCAGTGAATTGGTCTACTCATACTCCCAGCTATACTTTATTTATAACAAGTAAACAAATAAATGTAATATTATGTGAGATAACTGTTTAAGGAAGTGACATGTTTTAAATGTAAAACTGTATAATGTTACCTTTGACCATTACAACTCATTTTGTAATAGGCGGTCGTGATGTTGGACTTTATTATACTGTAAGACAGAATATTACAGAAGTGGAGTGCAGAAATAGTCAGCAAGTATGCAACAAATAAATCTACAGACATGGGTTTGGAAATCCTGAGCCTGAAATATGTTTGTTGCACATTTTCTGGAACGTATAGTGGGAACATGTGAAACACCACGCAGACAGTAATCTGAGCTCAGGATCGAACTAACTCTGGAGCTGTGAAGTGTCAGCGCTACCCACTGCACCACTGTGCCGCCTATACATATTTACTGTTGTAGTGTATTTGGTATTTCTGTATATATTTGGTATTTTAAAAAAACAAGACAGTTTAATTATAGACAGTCTAATAATCATATTGGCTCATAGCTGATTTAGCTACTTTCAGCTACAGTAACTGAAAGTTCCCTTACTGAAAGTAAGAGAAGTGGTAGCTCAGTGGTTAAGACAGATGGTTGAGAGGTCAAATGCCAGCACTGCCAAGCTGCCTTAACCCTCAACTGCTCAGTTGTATAAATGAGATCATTGTAAGTCACTCTGCCAAATGCCATAAATGTAAATGAAATGTAAATGAATCAGCTTAATTAGCTTTCAGACTTAACCTGACAAGAAGGTATGAAGATGTAAAATATGAATATGTTCTGATATACAGATGGTACATGGTGCCCAGCATGCTTAAATGCACTGACTGTAACAAAGCTCCTTTATTAGCTAGGGGTTATGAATGATGATAATGAACCCATACAAGTGAACTTAAGTATTCTTCTCCATTTTCTGTTGGCAGATACCAGCTATGTACCTCAGAAACAACAACAACAAAATGATTGTCTTTTTTTTTCTTCTTCAAACAGTTAAAGTAAGTGGAGGGCTATTTATTTAGGGATTTATTTCATTTGTTTAGTCTAGAACATTTGTTTTGGAGGCTGGTGTTCCACACCTGAAATAAAAGTCATCACAGGGACATCTGTCTGCTGCTAAAAATAAAACTCATCATGCTCATCAGAAAACTCTCTTGCCATCTGCTGGTCAAAGTGTAAAATTAGAAGGCTGGATATAAGCTGCAGATATTTCAGCATACATTTCAGGCGCAATAAACATCCTGATATTAACAAAGGATAATTAGTGTGGCCAGAAAAATAAAAAGCAGTTTCCCCTCAAAATGATAATTACATATTATTGTAGGAAACCTATAATATAAATGGGAGAATTGTCATTTTTGTGGTGACTATGGTCTGGTGCATTGGCAAGTCATTACGGCGTATAATGCCTCCACAGGGCTGTTCACAATGTAGAATTAATGTGGCTGTACAGACATAAATAGACTATCTAAATGCTTGCTCAGCAGGTCCAACCACTGCAAGGTGCACTTGGTTTGGCCTCTCCTTTGGCCTTATGTATAAAACTTGGTGTAGATTTAACCCTAAAATTCTGTATTCACAAAGCTTGGAGTGTGTGTAAGCTGGGTCTTGTGCACCTTTTTTATTATTCAAATAAGAATGAAATTGAGTGTAGATTGTAGTGCAGTTACACAAAGTTTCCAGAGAAACAGGATTTTTCAGACATCTGTGCAAGCAAAGTGCTTCTGAGGCTAAAGGATATGAAACCAGTTGATTTTCAAAATCAGTCAAAAAGATTTGACCGTCATTACATGATGTTACAAAGTTCCGAGAGTGTAGATGATATTTACAGTTTCAAAATTATTATATGTCACCTCCATAACAACAGGCTGTTTTGAAGGTTTGCACCAAATAAGCTATTCCTGAGAGAAACACACAAAATGCTGCTCCTGGACTTCACCAAGCCTCAGTGGAGCTACAGTTAAAATTGTGTATTGTGGCCCACTATGACTAAAATCAAACTGTGCACACAACTGGCACAATTTAGAACTGTATACGATGGGAAAGCCACAGTAAATTATAGTTGTGGATCATGGACATTTACATTTTTATTTACAGCATTTTGACAGCAACTTCTCCCCATGTTTGTGAATGCCTTTATGGCTGGTGACTCATTTTTGAGGATGCTTTTTCTTTTTCTTTTTTTTTTTTGACAGTGTGTTCAGCAAAGACTTTCAGATGCCTGTCACTTCATCATAGCTCATGTCTGAGTGCTGTGAACACCATGTCTCCTGTGCTATGATCATATCCATCAGACACAGTGAATTAGGTGTGGAAGATGCTTCTGAAGTAGAGGAAGCTTCAGCACTAAGTCCAGGGGAGTTAGCATAGCTTTCTACAAGTCAAACATGGGGGCTTTATTTTAAGATTGAATCATGTCTCATATTTTATAATGATGCCATTTTTTGTTGAAAGTTAGGATTGGCACAAAAGAGCCATGATTTACACTCATATCTATGCATGCCTTTTTTAAGTCAGTATTTCTGCAGATATGTATTTTGAAAAAGGAGATACTTTTTCTGCTGCCTCGCCGTCAGCTTGAACCAGTCTGGACATTCTGGTATTAGCACCAACAACTATCTGGCACTGAGATCACATTCTGAGATTCATTGCTCATTCATGCAATTATCCCCGTTCTGAAGTTTGATGTGAAGATTAACTGAAGCTCTTAACCTGTATCTGCTGGATTTTATGCATTGTGCTGCTGCCACACGCTTGTCTGACTGGTAAAGCTCTCAGCATCATTGTTTAGGCCAAAATAAAAGCCAAAGGCCAATAAAAGAAAGGTCTTGTTGAGGGTTTTTGTCATTTCAAGTCTCATGCAGCTATTAAACAAGTATTAATCTTTCAGATTTGTCTGTACGACACGTCTCTCAATGCTACTGTGAAGTTCAACAGCTTTAGGAGCAACTTAAATAGACAACCAGCTGCTGGTTTCATCAAGGTTTTATTTTATTGCTCCATTTAATCTCCCCTTAAAAACACGAAACAACATCACTTACATCTCAATTAAGAAACTTAAAGTCAACCTCTTAAAAGCGTAATAATACTGAGAAAAAATGTACAGATACATAAAATACAAAACTATACATGTAAATTACAGTCTTTTCAGTTTCACAAAACCATATTTAGCTACTGAGAAAGCCACGGCAATGTGTTCAATCAGGTCCACTGCTTCTCTATTTTGACACAGTGCTTGTGAAAGGCCTTGATGACATTTAGTAGCCGTGTGGAAACCGAGGAAATGGATATTCCAAGAAATATGATGTGATGGTTTCAGTTCTTTAGGCAGTGTTGTGTCGAAGCAACCACTGCTTTATAACAGTAGTACAGAGTGTGTCAAAAACAAAATGTCCCATTTGCAACAATGTATAGGTTTACTTCATTTTATTTGGTTGTTTTACAGTCTATATACTCAAATATGGGAAATCAAACAAAAAGCACATCAAGATTTCAATAAAAACATTATGAAAAATTACTTTTACTATTCAAAGAAAAGTCACAGAGAGAAGAATGGAATAAGAGAGGGCTAGGAAACAGTCATGTTGACCACATTCAAGTTGATTCAGTAGTAATAAATTGCAGTTTGCAAGAAACAATTTCTAAGCACATGTGTCATCTGTGTGTTAGTAAGTGTGATCGATCACATGATCATCAGAGCTCAACTACTAGCAGCCTGTAGCAATGAAGAGTCAAGAGACAAACAATACAATTACTGCAACAAATCAACGCTAAACAAAGCAGACGCAGTGCCGCAATTCAAAGCTGACACCTGACAAGGCATATGCAGAATTACAATCCAGAGATTTTTCCAAATCATACCTTGTCCAAAAATATTACAGTTTGAACTTGATTCCATAAATTGTCAGTGGTCCCACACTGCCAGAGACTTAAAGGAGCCAGCTCCTATTTATCTAACAAAATCCATCTGTACACTGATTTCTAAACCACAAAGTAAAATGGATCAAATCGTAAAGGACGCCAGGCTGCAGTTGTGTGAAACTGCGCTTGTTAGGATTTACAAGCTTCTAAAGGGCATTCCCACAGTAATCATGTAGCAAAGCAGTAGATAGTTGAGATCCCCTTTATCCTAAACAAGAAGAGTACAAGGATCCAAGTACAATATTATATTAGCTGTGCAACATCAAACCTGTAGTGTTATTTGCATAAACTGTGAAACTAAAACCCCTATGTGAAAACTGGAAAAGGACTGCAAGAATGATCCCATCAACAAACTGTAATTGCACTTTTCATTTTGCTCAAATTGCACCAATCGTTCATGGTACATTAAAATCTGTATAACAAAATGTAAAATGTGACCTTTGCCACTAGATGGCAGAAGTATGCTCTGATTTCAGGTTCGCCTTGACATTCTAACGTGATGAGGGAGATAAATGTGATCTGTTATATCAAAAACACTTACTCCATGAGGAAATGGTGAAACTCACAGTTAACATGGAAAATTTCCCAACGTTTATAACCGTAATAACCTTGCAACCTTCTGTCTGCTTTAAGAGGGGGAGTGAACGAATCTATTTTAGGGACACCATGCAACAAATTCTACACAATATGTAGATTTGTCCTAGACTGACCAATTTACTGTTGTTTTTAAAATGTCATATGTTAAGGTCATTCACACTGAAATAATATCTTAAATATGTATTATGAAACAATGACAAAAAGAATGAAGCAAAGTGTTGAAAGGCTACAGATAAGTTTGTCAAACCACGCTAATTACGTCAAGTCACGTGTAAAAGTGTGTATGGTTGTAGGAACGAACTGAAACACTATGAAATGAATATGAATAAAAAAAAACTGTCCTGTTGGGTTAGAAAAATAAAGTACTCTTTAACTAAGACCAAAGTAGTTCTTAAGGAAAGTGGTCAAAACAAAGACTCAATATAAAGATTCACTCAAGTATAGAAAACACGAATCATCCAGAAAGGTGTTGTGATGCTACAAGTAACTTAATCTCTGCAGGAAAATGTCCTCTAACTGGTAATGGATGAGATCTACATTTTAGAGCCCTCAGAAGGAACACTTATGGGCTGATAGCCTAGACAGAAACCATAGCATAGCCAGTGGTCAATGTATTCTTGATGGGCCGGTCACGACTTACAGCACTACCAAGAACATTAACATGCTAAAACTGTGCAAGTGGCTTTAGTGGCTCTAGCCCTTGGTAGATAATCATTAATTTAATTTTGAATAAGTATCACCATTAGAATAAGTTAAAACAAATGAAAAAGACTGATCAACTCAGAAAATATTCTTTTCTTTTTTATGAAAGATGGCATGATTACTCTAAAAACATGTCCATTTTCCCTTGTAACTCCTCAAATGTCCAGTTTTTACATCCAATATTTGTGTGGGAATAAAAAATGTCATATAAAATGTGAGAAAAACTCTCAGAACTTCAAGCTTGTTTTTTTTCTCATGTATATATAAATGTATGGGTATTAAAACAGGAGAGCCTTGAAAGAGGGAACTAAAAAGTGCTTAAATGCATTGTTAAGGACTCCATTAGAACCAGCGCAGAGACACATACTCACACACAGGGTGAGCACAGATGCACACAGCTCGAGTGGTGCTTCACATATCTCGTACAAGAGCAGTACAATGGCAGTAGTTGGACCTGGTGCACACCGACTCATAATGGCTAGCCAACAACTTACAAGAACAGAACAGACAAAACAAAGAAAACACCTAAAAAACAGAAGGAGTTCTGTCTCAGTTACTCTGCCCAGTGCTGTGTGGTGCCACCTGTACCCTGGCAGGAGGCAAAGCATCACCTGGTCCTGTGGAATTGGGCTGTGGATGCGCTGCTCACACGTGCAGTATCTCCATGCTGTAGTCCTCAGTCTCTGTATACTGCGAAGAGTTTGTGTCCGACTGCGCTGGCCCAAAACCCTCCTTATTATCCAAGTTTGGTTCCATAAGTAGAGGTTTATCAAAAACAATCTTTTTATAGGTCTCTGGCCGGTTTTGCACATATATGACTCTGTTGTAGGCCTTAAGTCTCCTCCACAGCTGGATATAGACTTTGCATTGCACGTACATGAAAACCAGTCCACCGGTGAAGCCAATGGCCACCACTACAAGCTTGGTCCAGAAAGGCCACTCTAGAATCCCTGCAGAAAATAGGAAAAGATCTTTATTCACAGTATCAAACAATACCAAAGAATAGCACCAAATAGTAAAGCCCAAACTTTATGTCAGTTTAAAAACTGACCAAACTAATTACATTACACTTGTTATAATCAGTTTTTTTGGGGAAAGGGAGAAAAGAAAAAAAAACATATTGAAAGATATTCATTCCCGGACCAGCCATATGCTCTCAAAACCACAAAAAGACAATTTCTAAAAACACTGCATCATTTCTTTGCACAAATACAGCATGATTCTGGAGTGTTATATATATTCTCTAAATGTGAAATCTATCATGGTGGCCTATCTACAGGGTGGACACAGGAAGAGCTACGACACTGGAATCACAGACAACATGTTCCAGTACGGAATCCTGATTTTCCACATGTAGCATTTCTTATTTGAATTCATCCTAGTGTTATTGTGAATTTAAAAAGCAACTATTAACTATTCCTGACTGCTAGAAATAGCAAGGCATACCACTCACTTGTATTGTTCTAATAATGTTCTACTGCGGTTTTCTATCTTTCCAGTGACAGTCAATTTCATTCGAAGTGACGAATGATCTTTCAGAACCAGTGGGGGTCGTTGCACAGAATTACTAAGGCAGGATAAGGTTTATAGCTTCCTAGTGCCTTTGACAGGAAAATATATTCAAAGCAATGATTTTCACATAAATTTCGAGCATATCACCTTCCCATCAGATTGGGAAGTGATTGTAAATGTGGCAAATCATTATTTTCTACTGTGAGCTACCACACAAGGTATTCCTGAACATGGAATATAATACTGTACTGCTTTGGGAGGCTCCGTAAGTTAGACCAGGGTGCAGCTTTAGTGTTCCTGAAAAGGCGAGCAGGAATAGAGCAAAGAGACAGGGGTTAGTCCTGAAGATATGACTCCTGAGAGAGACTGTACTATAAGCTGAGAAGAACATACTTCTGGACATTTGTTGCTCTTTGATTGTTGCCATGGCAACTGAAACTTTATTTACATCATGCCAGTCTTATCATTTGAAACGCACACAGCTGCTATTCTTGGGAACGGTTTGGAATTTACTGAACAGGTGTTTGTCTTGGCGAAATTCGATCTTTTCTCTCTTGATCAAGCACAGCTATACCTTATGAAGCTTATACACGTTATATATATATATTTACATTTTTATCATCTCAGTCACATTATCTCAAAGCTGCATGGTGCTGATTATACAGTGTTCATGTATCAGATAAAATGTGAATCAGTGGCTGGATGGCAGTAAAGTGTTATACTCCCACAATGCTGGAAAATCCTTTTTACCATCATATTGAAAGCATACAGTGCACAGAAGGTGTATATTATACAGATTTCACAAACCAATTAGCATTTAAGGCTCAAACTTATGGGTGAATCTCTAGCAGGCAGAGAGTTGAAGGGAAGGGAGAGTAGAGGGGCGAGAGAGTCAGACATTTGAGCAGAAAGGATAATGGATCAGATATTCAGGCAGAGAGGAAGAAAGCAAACATCTGAGCAGAAAACAGGAGGAAGAAGTAGACATATGTGGAGTAAGAACCAGAGTCAGAGAAGAGACACATCAGACGTTAAAGGCAGAAAGCATTTACCTGGTATTCTCCTGGCTGCGTGGTTAAAAAGAGTTTATTACTATTTTACTACAGGTGGAAGCAGGAGGCATGACAAAGTGGGGAGGGTACTGTAGTCTAATATCAGTTAAATTACATATTTATATACACCAATCTATAACACACACTACATAGCCACATATTAAAGAATGACAATGGATGTTCATTTGTCAGGTATAAAAGAGCATCATTCCTAGTCTAATTTCAGAACAAGACATACACTGGGTAGAAATAAATAGAGTATCATTAACAATTCAAACTGTTGATTTTCCTTTTATCAATAGGAACACTTCACTGGGAACAAAATGAACCTACAGTAAAATCTCCAAATAGAGCAGAACAATATGATGTTGGTGAGGTCGGTGAGGGAGGGGAGAGAGGGCTGACCTTGTTTGATCTCCTCTGCAGTGCGGTCGATCAGGACGTACAGTGACCAGACCACGCACGTAATGGCAATGACATGGAAAGTGACAGAGCACATGATCTTCCTCCTCTCGCTGGCTGTCATCTGCAGCTTCTCCCACTACAGGGACAGAGATGGGGGCATGAGCTCAGACTGGGATCTTTAAACACCTGGACTTTTTCTCTGACAAGTGTACAATAACAACAGATGGTATTTACCCCCTTATTGATGGCATAACAAATGAGGTTTACATCAGAATCCACTCCGTCTGTCTCACTGGCTGTGCTGTATTGCATTACAGATCACACACACACACTGCATTCAACTTACACACCTGGCCTTTCCACTATAACCCAACTATAAATATTTGATGTAGTTTTCTGTGTGATCTTACAGCAGCAGCTCAATGGCCTGTGTTTCAATAAATCAACACAACTGAATATTATATGATATACTTAATTAGCAAACTATTTGCTAAATGCAGGCATTTAAAACTCCTGAAAATGTACAGTACATGAGAAGTTTATATAAGTTTCTGTCAGATAGCTACAGAATTGCTGTACGTGTTTATTGATTGAACAAAACAGAACACTGACTCAATAACAGACATAAATCATCAAGGACAGTGCTGTGATGTTCCTAAAAGCCTCTGTGCTAAGCAGTTAGTGACAGAATGTGCTGAGAATAAAGACCACTCAGCTCTCTAAAGGGATGCTTTCACTGAAATCCAGAAAAGATCAACACTTCTGTATCTGATAATACAGTGCCTTACAAAAGTATTCTCCCCCGTGATGTTTTTCTTGTTGTCTTCTTGACCTCTTACAGCAGGATAATGTGCCCTACCACACTACAAAAATTGTTCAGTAATGGTTTGGGAAACATGACAAGAGTTCAAGGTGTTGACTTGGCCCCCAATCGGATTGAGATCTGGGGATGTGCCAAACAAACAAGTCTAAACCATGGAGGCCCCATCTCGAAACTTACAGAACTTTAAGGATATGCTTCTAACATATTGGTACCAGATATCACAGCCCACTTTGAGGTCTTGTGGAGTCCATGCCTCAACAGGTCAGAGCTATTTTAGTGACACGGGGGACCTACACAATATTAGGCAGGTGATTTTAATGTTATGGCTTATCGATCTATATGCATACAGTATATGCAAGATCTCTATACACCCCACCTCTCAAACTGTTTGAAAATCTACTGGGAAATTGCTATTTGAAACCATGTTTAAACATCTGCTATAATTTAAAGGACTGTATTTATTAAGCTCTGAAAATGAACCACTGATGGCAGTCTACCACGGCTCTGTGTCAGAAGACAGATTAAAAAGACAGCACTTGGAAGAGAATGCAGTCACTGTGAACAAGGCCAGCATGTCCAGCTGGTATTGTGGCCATACTGTTATCTTGTATAACTGACAGACACCTGACCTTGATGTTTTTCTACAGAAGCTTGATTAAACCTGAAAGCCCACAGCCTTACAAAGGCCACACTGACTGACTGATGATCTGGATGAGATGCACCACACAAGAAATTAAAAAGGTGATCAGCAAAAACTGATACTTGATTCCTGTTTGTAATTTCATTTATTTGTTTCTGCTAACAAACAGTAAGTGTTAAATCATTATAGCCCTTTGAGAATGATGGCAGGCTAAAGCCTGTCTGGCAGAATGTGGTAGTCTTCTCAACAGTATATAGAACGAATGAACTCCTACTTGGTTGGGACAAGTGGTATGAATGAAAGAGAAACCTAAAGTCTTAATCAGTGACCAATTCAATAAAAAAAAAACCCTTCAAACTGTTACAAGAGACTGGTGCATTTCCCGTGCTCTTTCAACTGAACATGACCACTTCCCACCCACAAATGGAACGCGTTACCGAAATCAAACCAGAGGTACTACTTAAGCTTGAACGTCTCGAGTGTCGTCGCGGTGTCTGAGCTCTTGATCCACTGCTGCAGACAGGCCTGGTGCACGAAGCGCAGGCTGCCTGTGCAGTGGCATGGCGTGATCAGTGGACTGTCCTCATCACCCTCACAGTGACAGATCCTGCACACAAACAAAGGAAACAGTTCACATATGCACCAGAGCCTGAAGAACTTCAAACATACATACAAGGCTTGCACAGCAGCTACAGCATGCATAAAGTTTTGCTCCAAAGTTGAGCTGCATCAATGCCCTGATCAGGCAAATCACTGTGGAAGCGTTCTGTCTCCGACTATCTGCAGTGAACCAAATCTGACATGTGATGTGAGCTGTCTCTGACAATGTTGCCTGCTTTAAGTTTCTACATATCTGCTTTGTCTACAGACACTATAAACTGATCCAAAAAAATGACAGCACTGACATCACATCAAGGTTTAGAATTTCTAGAAGGTCTACAAGCATCATATAATAAAAAAAATGAAGATTATTAAGTAGGAAGGTACAAACACAGATGGTTGTTTTTGCAGACTCCAATTCAGCAAATTCTTGCCCTACATTATCACCTACTTGTACCAAACCATCACTGTGCGTGTGCCTACATGTGTATGTTTGTGTGTGTGTGTGCACATGTGCAGAAGTTGCCACATGGGGACACAAGTAAATAAGCCTGCATTTAGATAAATGTAGCAAACATGCAATCTAACGGCCATTCAGGATTTCCATAATAACTCTTCTCTCATGATCAATACATTAGACACAAGACCCCAGTAATGCCTGTAAATCAAACCAGAGAGACATTACAGCAGCCTTCAGCAAGAAAGGGAACATTTGGATGGGGGAATTGGGTAGGGGAATGGGAAAGGGGAGGGGGGACAGAGTCTGATAGCAAGCAAAGAAATGTGTTGTGGCAAAACATAAATAGTCAACAGGGAGAATGGACTTTCTCAGGTAATAATTAGGTACTAGTTAGCATAGATGGTCTAAAGCACACAGCCCACCAGTTAAAATATAAACACCCAGATGTTAGCACTGCCATAACTCATTATGACACAACACTCATCTGGAGAAGCTGGCAACCGTGCCCTTGTGCTGCTGAGCAATCTAGCAAGGTGACACTTGAAGCAGTTCACATCAAACTGATGCATTTCAAACATCTCTCAAGCTCTAGGAGGGACATCGCTTGAAAAGGATTTGGCTGTTCTTTTGAAAGTAGCTGTAAAATACAATAACTGTGGTAGATTTTTAAGGAGTTACAAAGCCTACACTTCTGGTTCTAGGTTTATAAATGCAGCCTGCAGTACAGCCGGATTGGGAAAGAAGGCTTAAGAAGATAAGAACAACCCCACACCAAACAACACATGTCTGCATGTATCAGAGAACAGCACACCTCAGCCGCAGTATTAGATCTGACAACCGTCCCCTCGTTTCCCAACTGTGTTTCTGACAGGCAGCTCTTTGGCATTATAAAAGTGACAGAATTAATGAGAAGAAAGAATACCACCACCATATGTGTGAAGGTGTGGCTTTCCACAATGAACAAGCAGGATAATGACTATTTTCAGGCTGGTCTTATCCAATCCAGGATACAGGATTAAGAGACAAAAAAGATCTCCTTCAGTACATAGACTTCTGTACAGATAATAGAGATTTAGTAGAATTTAGACTAATGGAGGGGAACAGGCCATTTAGCAGCTGTCAGCACTAATGTTATATGTATTTGATAACAGGTGACATTTCATTTTGCTATCCAATTCAGGGAGCTGATGAGGGTCCAGACTTCACTAGACCTCCAGCAGGAACGGTACTGAAGTGCAATAGCTGCTACACTGAGTATCACACGCAATACAGTCTTTAATCCAGAAGACTATTTGTTTTCATGCATTAACAGTCCTCCATTTCTGAGACATTAGGCAATTCTCAATAATATGAACAAATGTAATATGATAAACGATAAAGTGACAAATTCTTTTTCACATTTGCTGTGAAGTGAGGAGCAAGGAGTGAATAAAACAAATTTGCATGAATCAATAACTCTGTTCGACAGGATGAACAGCAAATAAGCTAAATAATAATAATAAGCATTTAATATTTAATAATAATAATAATTATAATAATCATTATAATAATAATAAGCATTTGATGTTTCAATTAAAAGCAAAAAAAAAAAATACAAACTTCACCAGACATGCTGTATCCATAATTAAAGAGCAAATCTGATTTTAAAAGCATTATGCTAAATTCAGCTTTTTAATCCTCTGTACAAAGACAGACAACAGGACATGAGAGGCAACATCCTGTCCTTCAGCTTTATTTCAGTCAGAACATCTTAAGCCCATGACACACTCCCAGCTTCCCAGCGATTAGACCGACTCAATCTAATTAGCGCGTATAAGACATTCCCTTTTTAACCATGTCCTTCCTAACTCAGGTAATAGCTCCTGGGTCCCAGTGTTGCCTGCACAACCTCTGAAAATGTTGTCAAAGAATAGCAGATTGGTTTCACTGAACAACTGTTTTATATCATGGAACAGTACAAACCCACAGATATAATTTAACTACAAACATTATTTCAGAAATAATATTCCATAAAGTGTCACATTGAGTAATGATTTCACAATCCGACTGGATTTCTCAGCTTACTGTAATATAACCTTAAGGCAATTTTTGCAGAAATATAGAGACAGTCTGGCACATTTTTACACAATAATCTATTACATATTGTGCAAATGCGTTCTCGAGCTCATGCTGCATATCTCCCACAGCATCACTTAAACCCGAATCATCTTCACTATGAGTCAGGCCAACTGATCCATATTCTCTGGCTGGTTATTTGCAGATCTTGTGAAAAAAAAAGCCAGGTCAGACTGCATACACATCGAACATACTTCGATAGAGAAAGAAGTCATAGAAACAGCACCTAATTCATTTTCTTTTCATCCTTTCACTAAGATATTTGAATGGAATTGATTGAATAGAAAAACTAACAAAAAAATGAAATGATGGGCAAACTCAGACATGCATACACAAAACTGCTTCAAAGGGAATTAAAGTGCAAAAAAAAAAAAAAACTAAAACTGCCAATTAAGAAAATCGATTCCTTTATCCGATTAAGTTTTCTGTTGGTGAATAACGCCTCTAGGTCCAATTACATAGCTCAGAAATGGGCTCAAAGATGAGCTGATTTTTGATGAATTGCATTAATCTTGGTTTGCTTTTATCTCCTTGTGTTTGCAACTATGACCTGTGTGCTAATCAGATCTTCACATCCATCTTCTTCTCATAAAAGAATTGACAAACCGCTATAGGTAGAGTCTACTACTTTCTGGTCTCCGTGGATGCGCTGAAATTCTATCACACGCAGGAATTTGGGCAATCAAATATTGAGTATACTCAATATTTCTCTACTAGCTATTGAAGCTCTAAATTTGTTGCTAATTACTGGATTACTTTTCTCACTGACTGTAATTAGCAGAGGAAAAGTAATGTAAGAGGCAGCACAGCAGGAGCCCAGCATATGGAGTTTAAACAAATGAAGCCACAGGGGTTTTGGGGACTTTTGGAAAGGCAGGTGGGATGATAGGATTCTAGAGATGGAGCACTTTTCTATAGGCAGGGCACATGAGTAATTGGGCTGAGTCGGAGAGGAGAAGCCTCACCAACCTGCAGCAATCCCCAGTCAGAGAGTACGGCGAGGGTGGACCCGTTTTCTCCATCAGTGGTGAGAAGCAGCTGTCCAGATCTCCATCCTCCTCCAGGGAGCAGAGAGGAGCGTGCTGCTCCTCGGCCTTTAGCCTCCAACCAGAGGACTCCTCCTCAAACACGTCGTCATCCCCCATCTCCTCACCGCATACCTCATTTACCTCCAGCAAGGCACTGGATGGCTTGGCACAGGAGGCCAGCTCACCAGGAGGCAGGCTGCCCGCTGTGGAGGAGCGTGGGAATGGGAAGAAGAAGCGCAGCAGATTGGAGCTCTTCTGCATGTCAGCAAGGTGAGCGCTCGCGTAGCCATAGGTGGTGGAGAAGGACGTGTGCTGAGTGGGGTAGAGAGGAGGCAGGCGAGTCAGCTTGACCACGAGACTCTTGGCCTGGTGCCCACATTCTCCATCTCCTTTCGTATCAGAGTGCAATTCGCCATCTGAGCATGTGCGTTCAGCGAAGTGCAGGCTGCGCAGCCCGTCCATCTTCTGACCCACGTCATTCAGGGACTTGGAGAACTTGAGCGTGCTGGTGTGCGGTCTGAGGTTGACCGATGGCTTTAACAGTGAGAGCCACTCGGCTCCAAACACAGATTTATTTTTGGGTTTGATAGGTGAGTCAAGACAGAGAGTTGTCATAGTGATGCTCTGTGATGCCCAGCGTTTATCATTGGAGTTGAGCATAACCACAGCACTCTGCGCAGGTTTCTGAGAGACCTGCTCCTGAGCTGCAGCTCTAGCATTAGAACTGCACAGCAGGACAAAAAAAAATAAACAAAAAAATGGGACAGGAGCAGGGGCGAGAGACAAGCAGAAAGAATAATGAAACAGAGACATGCAACATGCAATACACAGCATGAGAACAGTGGGCTGACAAAAAAAACGACACAAAAACTCACAAAAGCAGTAGAAAAGTATGAGTCAAAATACCAGTCCTTAAATGAAAGCTTTAACCTCTGCTGGTTGCTAGCATTATAATTTTCATGTCTAATGCAGTGAACTACCTGCTTTGGGGACAGGAGGACATGAAGCTCATTTTCAAAATATGGACAAGCTAGGTGGTACCTGCAGATGTCCTGGTTTGATCCGCACTGACTTCAAGCTCTCTTCGGCGTCCCCCGCAAGTGTCTTCAGCCCGAGGGACGGATACTCTCCTTTTTTTCACACATTCATACTTCAAATGAGAGAAGTAGACACACTGTCAGCACTTCAACTCATGTTATGGAAAAAAACATCTCACTGGTTGAGGAAATGAAAGTTTCGTAATAGCTTACAACAACTAAATGCTGAACAGTTTTATTTTATAAGCATTTTTATTCCAAGTGACACCAGAGAATGTAGATATCGCATTGTTATCAAAGATACACATGCCACATATGCCATATGCCATTACGAATTAAAGAGATACAGGTTCTCGTTAATCGATAACTAAGTGTCACGTAGTCTGGCCCTTGAATATGACGGGTTAGCCTGAGAGTAATCAATAAAGTGTGACGTGCTGACCTTCATTTGAAAGGCATGGACACACAAACAGAGCTTTCAATGAATAATATTTATAGATGCAACTATTCAGAGCAAGTAATCCAAATAATGCAAAGTATACAACAATTGACACTGTTAGTAAAGTGAAGAGGAATTGCATCATGTCTGATTATCATTTTTAATTATACTTTTCTTTCTCACCAGAAAAGAGAGGATGAACGTTGCTATTGTATGTCTATTGTATGTCTCAGGCATGTTTACTCCTCTGTGATCCTGCAAAGACGCACAGCTCTTTGCGTGTGTCTGGTGACTAAGCACAAAAGTTACATTTGCTTTTTGTTACATTTATTTATTTTAATTATTCGGACTTCCTGCAGTTCCACTGGTCCCCCAGGAGGTAATCAGCACACACTGTGTGTATTTAAAGATGATACATGCTCTGGCATTTAACAGAACCCCACATGCACGCACTCATACACACAAACACCTTACACAAACTGTGCTTGCATTAGCCCCGAGACCCCAGGCATGTCACAAATAAAAACATAAAAAGCTAAACGCTCCATGAGGCAAATGCTCGAAGGTCGTGCCCTTACAAGACAACTCTTTGTGGACTGATCGAATGTGAATGTGTCTCATTTCCACAGTGGGTTGTGGCAGACACTGTATGCAAACTAAAAGAGCAAACATGCCCCGGCTCAGCGAAAAGCTACATATACTGTACTATCACAGGTCAAGCCAGACTAATGACATTTGTGAAATCACAAGTCATCACAAGATTACCAGTCAGAGATACTAGCACAAAGAATAGGGAAGGCAGAAACAATGTACATTTCAAAGAGAAATGAAAGTTGAAGGAAAGAAGGAACCTGCTAGTCGTTACCTGCTATTTGGACAGGCTGTAGTTATTACACTGGTTGGTTAATAGTTAGGGAGGCTGCACTTTGTCTTACTATCCTTGTGAGGACCTTCCACTGATATAATTATTAGGGTTTTTTTTAATTTTAGTTTGTTGTTGTTTTTTTTTTAAACAAAAGGCTGCAGTTTTTGTAAAAACAAGTTGTTTTCCTTGTACGGACCAGACAAATTTCCCCCAAGGCCAAAACAGTCAGCTATTCCTATCTTTGGTACCCAACAAGATATAAAAACATGCCCCCACACCAACACACACCGTGTGGTTGTGTGTGTGTTAATAGACGAGATATTTAGGTAGTGGCGTACTGGGTCGGACGTGGGACCCTTCACGTATGTGATAAATCTAATCTCACTACAGTAGTGGGCTAAAGCCTTTAGCACAACACACTTAACGCTGCGTTTATTAATGGCTATCTTTCTGTATACAGTCATTCCCAGTCCCTCCTACTGGGTACTTATCGTTTCACATGGCCTGCAGACAACTTAAACTGCTCGTCTAACTACAGTATTCCCATTTCAAGCGATCTGCCTCTCAAGGATTTCTGTAAATTATCATCTCTCACTGTCTTTGGAACATTAATGATTATAAAAAGATAGCTTAGGCTTAAGGGGGCAATATAATAGAACATATAATAGCATAGAATCTACTGACCCTCGAATGGGCGTCTCTGCTATTTTATATTGTTCTATACAGTGAAATAATAAGATGCCTGGGTTGGTTCAGAATGATATGCTTGGTGTTCTGGTGATAACATGCATATTGTGTGATATCACAGATGAAAAAATAAGCTCCTATGACCACCTTCAAAATAAAAGCCCCACTTCACAAAAATACACAAAGGCCCCTAGGTCCTAGAGCTGCAAATACAATTCACAGAAAAAAAAGCAAACAAATACAATAAAAAAAAATTAAAAAGAGAGAGAAAAAAGTCACCCTTTGGGGTTATTTACAAACTGTTACCACCAATTTTTCCCTCGTATTTAACAGGATGGGACGGCATGGTGGCGTGGTGGGTAGCATTGCCAACTAACAGCTCTGGAGTCCCTGATAGCTAGGACTCGAGTCCTATGAGAGACCCACCTCAAAGCGTACCAGAGGGACACGGGCACACCTGAAGAAGGTCCAATTCAGGTTCCCTACCACCTCTCAAAACCATGTAGCTTGATGGTTTGGCTATGCTAAATATCCCCTAGGTGTGATTGTGTGCTCTGCGATGGATTGGTATCCCATCTGGGGTGAATTCTCCCACTTTGCACCCAGTATTGTCAGGATTGGTACCAGATCCACCAAGACCTTGATCAGGATAAAGTGCTTACTCCTGATTAATGAAGGATGAATGAATGAGTTTAATAGAGTTTAAAAATTAGCTGTTCTGTTATAAATATGTCCATTACATTTGCTCATTTGCTATTCAGTAGTAGGTGCTCAGGCATACCAAGTTAAATGTAAATAATGCTGCTTATGATCTGCTGAGAGGCACATGTTTACAGGAATGTTAAAAATAAATACACACAGATGTAATGAGCAAAAGAGCGCCCAATCAACAGGGTGTGACAGTAAAAATGAGACAGAAAGAGAGAGAGAGAGAGAAAGTAAGAGAGTGAGAGATTCATAAATGGAAAATGATATAACAGGTGTTATGATACAGAGACACTCTTTAGAGAGAAAAAGGCTTTTGACACAGTAGTAGGCACATAAAGTGGGAACACACGCTGAACGGTTCTAATAGAACTCAACTGGTGATTGAGGGCAATAACTGGACTGATAAACCAATTGTAAACTGCACAGGAAATGAAATGAGAGAAAGAAAAAGAGAGGGAGACCTAGAGAGAGAGAGAGAGGCAGAGACAGAGACAGAGAGAGAGAGAGAGAGAGGCATGCCATTCCTCACAGGAATACTCACAATGATAGCAGTAAACATCCTTTCATGCATTGTGTGTGTACGAGTGTGTATGTGCTTAATGGTATGCTTGGGGCAGTTCAAGAGAAAACAAACTACAAATGCATAATCAGATATTTTCTGTTACTTATGAAATGGCTCTAGAATGATGGGAGCCTCCTGCAGGGGTCTAACGCTGGCTGCATGTAAACCATCAAATAACAATTCCCTCCGAGGCTAAATGAAGACGTTTAACTCAACCGTGTGAACAGTCACCGTGTTAAATGATGGCAGAATGAGAACCACAGGTATTGCGTCATCAGTCCTTCTTGTGTTTTTCATCTCTCGCTGAATGGTTCTGAGGGGGCTTGTCAGTATTAGATGAGAGCTGTGGGGTTTCAGGAGCCGGACCACACCAAACCACTAATTCACCACACAGATGACATCTATTAGCACATGGGGCTGGTTTATCAGCTAAGAGGCTCATAGTGCAGATTTAGTGCACTTGTGCCCAGCTAAGAGGAAGAAATCTGTGCCAGTGATGGCAATTGCCAGGCCTGATCTCAGAAAAATCCCACTCCACTGCACATGATTTGGCCAAGACCTCGACATGGCCGCCCTGCAGTGCGTATGAACACTGAAATAAGTGGCCATTTGTCTGCGGGCGACAAACATATGTTACTTATTTTTATACATAGTTCACAAAGGGTCGACAAAGGTCAATTAATTAATTAATTAATTGAGCACACTATACCCTTGGGAAGAGAATAATAATTACAGAATTAGTGTTATAGAAACTCATTTTAAAGATAGTTCATGTATATATTAAGTTCAATATTATAAACAACTTAAAATTTTAAAGTCTGGCTGCATTTCAGCAATATTTCACTTGCAAAGCCCTGCATTTTTTCACTCTATGATCGAATTCATATGATGAAATGCTACAGAGAAAAAAATATTATTGCCAAGGTAGTGACTAAGCATCTGGATATTAAAAAAATACATTAAAGAAGGATATTGTTACCAACAATAATGTGCCTCATTTATTAATCTTTTAGTAAAGTTGTGTAAACCAAACAACGATTTTACACCAGATTTACAAAGGTTTCAGAAACACTGGTTTTCTTCGTACTCGCATGTGTAGGTTTGTCTCCTGTAATGTGCACAGTGCTTTCCCAACGCAGCTCATTTGCATTTAGTGATGCCCACAAAACTCCATAAAAGTTCAAGCTCACAGACAGCTGTAAGCATGACATGAACGATCAGGGTAAAGGCTGGAAGTCAGAAGCGGAAATTATTTTGTCTTATTTCTATGCCAATAAATATATTTAATAACATTAATAATAATAATAATAATCGAGTTCTAAATCTTCCGTCAGCTGAGGCGTTTGCTTACAGCTTAGAGCTATTGCTCAGACAGAGCAGCCTGTCCTCCATTTAGACAGCGCCATTTCTTTTGTCAGAACTGAATGACTAGTTTTATTTGTCTTAATTTATGGTTTTGTGTTGGCTTTCTTTCTTTCTTTTTTTATTCTTAAATTAATACCAGTAATATAGTCCCTGAGCTAGTGAACTAGCATAATCTTCTGAGATCTCTGTACTCTCTGATTTCGACAAGACATTCAGTGAGACTATACCCGCTGACGATTTACGACATTTTGTTATAAAAAACAAAGTATATTCCATATACGAAAGTGCAGTAATCCATGAAAATATATGAAGTCAGTCAACTCGAGGTTTCCATGAGTAAGTATTTTTGTATGTGTAAATTTATACATACTCAGGTGCATGTGCAAGATAGATTTTCTGAATTTACAGGATTTTGAATACCAAAACAGAACACAGTTACGAGCATGTTTGTTGGATGCTTATTTATACAAGTATAGTTTGAACGTTTTACTCCGGGTAACAATGTAAAATGACTCATTTTATATGCAAGTTTTACTTGTTTACGTTTGGCCTTCCTTATTTACCTGACTTGAAAATTATACAAAATGTTCAGACCATCGATCTCATTAGCCTGGCACAGACTAAGTGTCTATGCAATGCTCACAGAACAGAAATAAGAGATACGGGTGAATACTGTGGGAATTTCTGGCACAGACCCCCTGTGAAGTTCACCTGTCCTCATTCTCTCTCTCTCTCTCTCTCGCACACACACACACACACACACACACACACGCCCACACACACACAAACATATACAAATACACAAACAAATACACATACACTTGCACACAATCAGGTAAACAAACACTAAGTGAGAGGGTAGGAGGGAATCAGATTTCCATACCTTTGAAATGTTGCTGGACCTGCTTGCAGAATGACCCAGTGGTTTCTCATTCTGTAGAGAAGAGAAAAGGCAAGATAGTATGTTACCACAGAAACAATGTTCATGCAATACTGCCAGAATGGAAAATGACAACCTTGTTGAATGTGTCTTAAATAAAGCAACCATTTTCAAATGCGCCTGAGGCTGGAATTTTGTTCATGTTCAATGCTAGCACCTTTAATTCCATGCTGTCCGCTTGGATAAATTACAAAGGCATACAGTAAAAAAAAATCCATTCAAAGGAGCATTTAATTACTCTATTGACAGATAAAATAACTCTTTTTAAAATGTCCATATTTTCCAAGCCATCAATATTCACAAACTGCTTTATTCTACCCTACAGCAAAAGAGTCTTTTATATGTTTTATCAGTGTGACATAAAATGGATGCAAGAAGGTTATCAGAACCATTTAAACCCACTGAATGAATGGACGCAAGTATGAGCTGAGAAGGAAAAAGATTTGTAAAGAGGATTTGCTGGCAAAACAGCTGAATTTCTGAGGCCTGGGCTCAAATAAGTTTAGCTGCTTAAAAAGAATCCCCAGGACGGAACAGTCATTAGGCCAGAGCATCCATCAGCAGCTAGCTGAAAAACCTCCAGAGCCTTCTACATGTTTCTCCTGCCTTTCCTTTGTGGCACTCAGGAGTAATTTATAGAATGATGACCTTTTCAGTTGAAAATCAGACTGAAATTGTCTGCCAGCAGTCCAAGAGACCATAACTGGCCCTTTACTCTGGGTGAGAAGGACAGCATTTCCTCTCTTGCATGTCAATCAGACTAAGTGTGTTTGGCCACCTTGTGAGACTGCATGAGTGGGATGTGATGGCATCAGTTCTCTCACATAGAAGAATTTTAGCTAATTAGCTGGAATTAGCATTGAGTAGGCAAAATGGGGTATAACAAACATGTCCATGCTTACAGAGGCTACAACCCTTTCCAAAAATGGGCGCATGCAGGTTGGGCTATAGTGTTCTGGGAGGCTGTAACAAGACAACTAAATTTTATTAGTCTTGTGCTTTTAAAAATAGAAATCGGTACAAAGCGAGTGTAGATCCACATCCCCAGTGAGCAAGCCAGAAGCAACACTGATGAAAAAGTCTAGCAAGGTGAGATTGACTGTAGAAGGAAGGTAAATCATAAACACAACACCTCCAAGATGGAAGCAAAACTGGTGGTTGTGGTTGAACAGGAAAGACAGTGAAGGGTTTAAGATCAGCAGGGAGCAGAACAAGACACAAACGGCATGTTACTATGTTAATGAGGTGACGGACAGGAGCGGAGATGGAGCACAATTGAGCTAGCAGGTACATTAATTATATTTAACTATAATCTAGGCTCATGTCCTGAGTAAACCCATACCACAGGGTCTGGGGAAAAGAGCACTGAACACATCCATATCCAGTAGCTGGCAAAAGCAAACTAACATTGTGCTTAAAGACAGGGCTGAGCCTGGTAATTTCAGATGGCATGGTAAAAACAAAATTGACACACAAAGACGACTCATCAGAGCTATCTGTGATCAGTCTGTACACCCACATCCCATGCAGCAGAAATCTGAGTGCTCATTTGCAGCATGGTGCAATTATAACTAGTGATGCTTGATTTTGTTGTACCAGGCATACTATTACACATAATGTGATAATTACACTCGCGCAATTATTATATTTTGGGAGCCAATGTGATGATGGCCATTAACATATGACACAACGTACAGTCTGGTGTGACAAAAAAAAGCCTGTTAGGAAAATTTATACATATGCGTACAGAACATATACACATGCAGTTTGTAGAT
This sequence comes from Pangasius macronema, assembly GCA_037577455.1. Lineage (NCBI taxonomy): Eukaryota > Metazoa > Chordata > Actinopteri > Siluriformes > Pangasiidae > Pangasius > Pangasius macronema. The sequence continues at coordinate 17,323,225 of CM074947.1, forward strand.
ATACAGTTACAGACTGTTGCGTAATACTTATTAGCCCATTCACTAGCCCATCAGTAGAAAGATACCAGCACAGACAGGACCATTCCTGATCATCACAGACATGACAGAGTGGCTGTTGTAGCGACAAAGTGTTGCTGGGATTTTTATAGTCCTTCGTATCACTGAAGGGTTTAGAGAGTCCACCCACCAAAAATATCCAGCCCTCATCAAAGCTATGAACAGAAATTAATCACTGATGAAAGCCGGAGGACAATTAGCACATATCGTGCATGGAAAAAAATGTGCTGTAGTAGTGTGTAATGCACTCGTACTAGCACACACTAGTGTGTAATAGATCACACACACCAGTGGGCAAAAGACAAAACAGTGTGATCTGTTCTCTTATCTCTCACTATGGCAAATAAGCCGGTGTGCATTTTTAAAAATCTAGACTTAAGTTAAACACTAGCATGAGTTCACAAAACAAACGCTCGCACACACGCACACACACACACACACACGGACCAGAGAACTCCCGGTCATGTGACCTTTTCATATTTCAATACACTTGTTTATTAGAGGTTGACCTGAACTTCTGTTCTACCTCAGAGCCAGAGGAAAGGCCTCCAGACACACACACACACACACACACACACAAAAGGAATGCACACAGACAAGATTACTCGCACACGTACACAGATAAGCACACACTCAGATAGATATGCACACAGTGACACAGACAGACAGATACACACACATAGGTAGATAGGCACATACAGACAAGTGCGCACACATACAGATAGACATGTACATCGATAGGGAGGGACACACACACACACACACACACACACGCACACTTAAAACTATAAACTGCATACTACAACAAACTGACCTATACTGGGGGTAACTATCTGACAAAAATGAAATAATCATACAGAGTATAATTCATGCCCTGAGTGAACAGTGAGTCAAAAACATGACACAAATGATGTCTCGCTCAGATGAGAGCTCAGAGCCTTTTGCAGAGCAGTGTCATGATTCCTGTGTGAATGTTATGCTGTTATCCTTCAAATGAATTGCAGTAGTTAGAAGAACAGTGCTGCTCTGAGTGAAGTGAGGGAAACTGTGTGTATCATGGCGCGGCGCAGCAACAGAAGGACACGTTCTTTAACATTAATTACTCCATTGACTTACTCACAGCTCCTACCCATACATGTTACCATGGAGATGGCAGTGATGGAGGACTGGGTGTTAAATCCCCGCTGGTCTCTGTTCAGTATGAAAAAGAATTTCAGCCACGATAGCCAGCAAGACTCACAGCCTTCTTGCACTCACACACAATAATTCTTTTACACTCTCATGACACGATCTAACCTCATTTCTGTAACTGCAGTCAAGTGTAAAATGTGTTATAGCGCGCACACACACACACACACACACACACACACACACACACACAGAGAGAGAGAGAGAGAGAGAGAGAGAGAGAGAGAGCACACATCTACAACTTTCATTTACATGTACTGATGCTTACACACACCATTTACACCTCTGTACTGCCTGTGCATGAACATACACAGATTAACAGCTTTAAAAATGTGTACACACGGCTTTATGAAGCATCCAAAACAGTGTTTCAGCTAGCTTGAAACACAAACTGAGGTTATTAAGAGCTTCTACATTTTCCCCCAGAGCTGAGGCTCAAATGCACAGACATTTTAATGGTGCAGTTTCTCAAGAACAAGCGGTCTTTTGAAATAACTTCTTTTTTTGTTTTGGCAAAAGCAACCGAACAGAAGTGTGAGCAGTCACATGCCTTCGCAATGGTATTTGGTGTTTATTTTTTGTAAGATGCAAGAGAACTTTTTCCCTAATTCCTCTTTATTTAAATTGTTCTGACATGTTGGTAAGCCTGTATGTGTGTGATTGGCTATCAGCTGAAATGCAGAAACTGGCTGCATTGTGATAAGAGGAAGCAAGAATGTTTGTTCACCACACCTCAATGACTGTCTCTTTCATCTCAACACTTCCTGGAGCCTTGGAAAATTTTGCATTTGCTGACCTTAATTTACTCGTTCATTTATCTTCAGATACTGCTTTATCATGCTCAGGGTCGCAGAGGATCTGGAGCCTATTCTGAAAATACTGTGCATGCATACACATATTCACACACATTTATACCTCGGGAAATTTAGCATAGCCAATCCACCTACAGGCATGTGAGGTGGCAATGCTACCTGCTGCACCACCAGACCAGACTAGATGGCCTTTAGAGAAGCTGACAGTGGGCCAAAAGAACTATAAAACTATCTGCAATTGACCCTCTTGCCAGTTTAGATGATGACTTTCTAGTGTAAAGAAACTTAGTAAGTTAGCACATCTGAAACTGAGTCCACTGTTGGGTTTGTATTCAACATGGGATTAACCCATTACAAGACATTTTTAAAAATCCTAACTGCTCTAAAGAGACAGTCACAGCACAAGAACATTTTATGATGATAAAAACAGCATGTACACCATTCAGTGTTATTCAAAACCGCATTGCCAAACAAAGAGGGCTAACAGCAACAGCAAGCAGACAACAATTGAATAGGACTACTGCTTCAAGGTTGCCATGAGTGCATTGCCAGCACAATGAGGCAGCAAATGCACGTGCAGTCCTCGAAGCTAATGAGCAAGGGATAATTAGAGAACAGCGGAGGAGAGGAGAGCAGAGGAGTGATGAGAGCACTGTACACCATACAAACACTCCTCCTGCACAAATTAAAGCACCTCCAAGTAGCATGTGTTACAACACTCCACAAATGGGTGAAAGATGAAAGGTGATGTTCTGGATGATGTGCATAAATAGTGTCTCATCAGAGTTGTAACGTACAAAATGTTTGGTTGGCAGGAGCATCATCCAATGTGGCAGAAATGTTGGAAATCTTGGACCTGCTAAATACTCGTGAGAATAACCTTGCTGAAAAACAGCATTAGTGCCGCCATACCCATATGCTCAGTGATCAGGGCTGAGAAGCATTTTCTCCACCACGCATGCAGATGGGCCAGTTTTGGGTCACTGCATCCTGCAGTCAGTTGTAGGTTTGTTTACAGACTCAGACAATTGAACTGCATGGCCACTGGAGATGCCCTTTCAGCAGAGTTACTGCTTTAAATGTGTAGCGTCTTTTGCATTTACAATATTCGCTCGGATAGCCGTGTCAGAGCAGTATAATCTCCACTGAACATCCAAGTGTGGGACATCCTCAGTTTAATTCAAGGACACGTGATAGGGGACGATAAGAGGTAGGTCTGAAACAGCCAAACTCCTCCTAGTTTCTCTCTTCCTCTTTTTTGTGGGGATTCTTAAGGAAGGGAGCCAAGAGCTTCATTGACTGAATGTCCTTTCTCAAACTGAACAGCAGAAAAACTCACATAACTGTCTAATGTCGCTGTGATAGCAGAGAGACAGCATTCCATCGCTCCCNGCTCCCGGCCATGGATGGCTATAGCATCATGATTGAACAGTTTTCTCTTGCGTCACTTGAGAACCCCATCCTTTCATCATCTTAAGGCCACAGCAGTGATCAGATGCTGTCTAGGGCTGAACAGCATTCACATTATTGGCTTTGGAAATATTGACCACACAGAACATTGTAACGAATCTCTGATGTCCCAGATAAGTGTTTAGATGTTATGATGACATTTAAATGATCTGATGAATGCAATCATTTTCAAACTAATGCAGTCAATAGTTAAATATCACTAAACCACTAATGTCTATAATATATTACTAAGCATGTCAGACCGCAGTAGCAGTGTTTTTTGTTTAGTGTAACACTGGTTTAACCTGGTTTATAAACTTTGACCCAGAGCCGGTCAGACACGGCTACTACAGCCTTTCAGTGCTTTATGAAGAACATCTAAATTCTACACTACACACACACACAGTGTCCATGAGGCACCTGTCACATTCGACCAGCAGGAGTCTTTGACAACTATCCACACTCCCGCTTCTCAAAACTGCTTCACAGCTATGCAGTTAGCGCGTAGGAGGTTTACAGCAAGTCAGCTGTGCCTACAAGCTTACAATCCTGATTATAGAATCATCTTTGCTTTCAATGGGAGATGATGCTCTCAACACCATTACTGTGTCTAATCATTAAACCACTCCAAACACTGGAATGATTCCAAAACTATCAACCGCTTTTCAAGCAATATTTGGAATGCAAACGTTTTGGCATTTTTCTTTTCCTCTTAGGCATGTTTAAGGTACATTCTGAGACACTGACCAAGATGCACCTGACCACCAGTGTACTGTGTATTAATACTGCTTTCGGACATTTTAATAGCGTTTTAAAAATATCAGACTGGGCTGATGAAACAGCACATGGATATCTAGAGAAGTTCTGACTGCTGACTTCTCTAACGAAGAACATGTATGTCATACCAGCTCTGTCTACCAGTCAATTAAATTAAATGAATCTGATTGAACAGCAGATTTAATCCTGTAATCAGTCTAATAGAGTCACGTTTAATTACTATAACAGATTAATCAAAAGCCAAACGTCCTCCGTTTCAGTGCATGTACAGTTAGTAAGACCCTGCTTCACAGGCTTCTACAGTACAGTATACTTTTATAATCCTAAAACAAACTATTGTTGCAGACACCTACACAAATATCATGAACCATACAAAAACACTTCCTTCAATATTATGATTTCGAAAGCGAGCAGAGGTAACGTGATCAGTGAGCACTGTGGGAAATGCTTGAGCAAAAACAGAAGCCATGGTCATTGTGGGAAGATACAGACGGGTACTGAAATGTACATACATTTCACAGGAAATATGCCTGTGTTTTCTTTCCTGTTCAACACTGAAATCTCACATTTCCTCCATTTTTAAGGCTTGCACGAGCAGATAACAAGCCAAGGATAATTCATACTTAAGGAGTGATGTCAGCGTCTTTATTATGATTTAAAACAAATGTGATTTTCAAGAGCTCACAGACAGAAGAGCAGAGGGTGGTGTTAACACGATGGATACTATTACACAGCTAACCGCATGCCTGCTAAAGTCACCAGAACAGAGGACCAGAAAATCATCCTCATTTCAACAGCAGGGAGATGTTTCTTTATGTATGTCTTATTCTGCCACACACACAGACCCCTGGTCAGAGAAGTATGGGAGAACAGGAAGCAGTGGTGAGCAGGAGACGCCTGCCCTTCAGAGTGCCTGGGTAAATCTCTAATCAGCCACCAAGGGTCAGCCCAGTGTAATATGAGATTTGTGAGTCTTAGCTGTGGGGAATTCCATTTGAATGTATAAAAAGAAATTAATGTCCGTGTGTGAGCGCATCTGTGTCTGTGTGAAATACAGACAGAGAGAAAAAAAAGACAGAGATACAATGTATGAGTGTTGAAATAAAGCCTGAATTCATAAGGTGTTATCCAAGCCGCTTAGGAAACTGATGCGTGTGAATATCCTAATCTGATACCGCAAGTAATTCCATCACTTAAAAAAAAATCTGATGTGTAGAATCAGTGGTGCAGTTACTCCATTTAAAACAAGTTGATCTCAATCTTCTCCTCACTGACTTAGGCCTATGAATCCTAATTAGAGTGTTCACACAGGGAGCTTTGTACTCGCACGAGTGTCCGTCAGGTAGCGGAATATATCTCATGTCTCCTTCCTCGACATGACATAAATAGAAGTACAGTTAGTGTGATAAAGATTCAAAATGAGAAGGTGATTCTAAACATGACATTACTATGATGTTAAACGCATCGATAAGCACAGAGCTGACTCCAAACCAGAGCATTTAAACTTGTACATACTTAAAATATCTTTATATACACGACACCAAACAGAGAGGCAATAGTGTTCACAAAACAGTTGCCTGTCTAATAGAAAAGTCTGACTGGGCTCTGAGCTTCTCCTACCTGTGGAGTCTTTTCACTCCCTACCGAAATGTACAAGGAGTAGGTCGGACGTAGAGGGGTTGTGCGACGATATAGTCATGTAACCACTAATCTCAGTCTTCCCCTCCCCCTTTCCCCGGCTACAGGATTTTAACACAAAGCCTCCAAATCAACTTAGCTAATCACTAAGGATCCAGATAAAAATCAGCTCTGCCTGACACTGAGAATCCGCATCTCTGTTCCAGAGGAAACATTTAATAGAACTGTGCCACGTAATTAAAGTGAACAGCAGGCTAATGGCTAACGTGAGCTCAGCCTCGCTCTGAGGAGTGTATTATTCCGTTGAATCTGAAAAGCTGTTAATCAGTCATAATGGTAGTTAATGGCACCGAGCGAAGAGGTAGACTGACTGAGAATGAACAGCACACAAACCAGAAGCAGCCATGTGTACTGAAGCTGATCACAAATCTATGGACTTCAGAGTCAGTGTCACAAGCCATAAGAGCCTTACAGGAGTATCAGAGTGCCATCTGAGTTTAATCCAGGAACAGACAATAACCTACTCTCACACCAAGACCAACCCCAGTGAACTAAGTGCAGGCAAAAAGCTACGCTTTACAAGATGTTCACATCACACACTCCAGTTTGGCACAAAATGACTGAAGTAAATAAAAGGAGGAAATGGGACCGTAGAAGTCATCTGGATGAATGCAGGTGCAATCGAGTCATACAGACACACACGGGCAAGCAAGGAAAAGAGCAGTAATTCTTTATCAAGACTCACAGCAAGTCGATTGAGAAAAAGCACAGACACACAAGCGCCTCATCATCTTCCAGCAGGCCTCACCATAACAACGACAGAGAAAGCACTCTCCTAACATCCTCTGTGCATGAGTGTTCTCGCACAACACACTCATCTTCAGGAAGAGCAACAGTAAAACAAACCACAAACACAGCACAATCACACAAATGTGAAAAAAATATTTATAGCTTTTACCTGAAGCTTCATTTTCCAACAGGAATGCATCGGTGAATCCTTTGTAAGGGAGGCTGTTACCTCCCTCTCCTTCTCTCTCTCTCTCTCTCTCGTAAGCACACACACAAACAAAGCCTTGTTGGAAAGGTTACATGTCCCCTGTGTAAATCCAGTGGGGGAAGAGGTGTTGCTGAAAGCAGAAGTGGCACAGCAGCAATGCAGGAGCAGGACAAACACAGGCCCTGGATGATGGCACACAGACACGCGCACACATCCAGCTACAGTAGCGAGCTGCCCTACATTCACCGTTCCCTTGTCTTGTACACTCTCAGAATCACACGGTCCCTCGGCCACTACTTGTCCGGGCTTGCTCTAAGCTCTCTAAGCTCTCAAACCCACCCACAAAACCACTTCCTCCAGCTGACTCCAATCAGCAGGGATTATCTGATAAATTATTCATGAGGAGGCTGAGCTGTGGATGAGCTTTGAGCTTCAGCCTCTGTGAATAAAGCCCGCCTCCCTGCTCACTGTTTGATGGTGAGCTCAGGAAAATAAAGGCCCTCTCTTTCCTCTGTCACCTCATCCGCCTGACAGGGTCCTTAATGCCATTAAAGGCTTCCAGAAAAAGATGGCCACGTCTTGTTTTGACACAGACGAGCTAAAGAGAAGAGCAGCTAAAACAGGGCAATCACACAGAGAAAGAAAGAAAGAAAGGACACGTATAGATAGCCAGAAGGAGAAGGGGGGAAGGAGGCAGCGCTTCAGGGAGCACATAAGGCAGAATCTAATTTGTTAGAGAAATTACCATGGCTGAAACTAAGCCTACTCTACTCTAGCCTGGATTTATGTTGCATTAATCAAACCACAGGGCTCATCTGCTTCACAAAGAGCACACACAACACTTTCCAGTGCAGCTCAGCCCCTTCACAGCACGAACCATTCAACTAGAATTTATTTTGACAATAATATAGCCTTCAGACAGCAAACGAGATAAAACAGTCTGTAAAAATACACCCAGAGCAGTGGCAGGCTGCAGCTGTGATGGTATTTGTAGCGTGTCTTACTGCCACAGTGTTTACACTACTGAGCGCAATATTAAATAAGACACTGCCTCATTTGCCATGTTAGAAAAAAAAGATTCACTGCATTTCTGGTTATGGTTTTGTTTGTTTTATGAATTAAATACCATGTATGACATATACAGTCACAAACCATGTCTGATCCATATTACTAAAACCAACAGCTGATCGTGAGTCTTGGCTACAGATACATATCAAATGCAGACTTTTCCATTTCAGTCACAGATCATATCTCAGCATCAGTAGCTCATATAGCACATACCACTGATCTCTCTCTCTCTCTCTCTCTCTCTCTCACACACACACGCACATGCACACACACACACACGCACTTGTTTAATGCTTTTAAACTCAGCTATATCAATCTAATGGTGGTATAAGTTCCAGTCAAATTCAGCGATCGGATACCAAAGATAAATTATCTGTATATGCACATCAACATTAATGCATTAAGTACATCAAAACACCTACGCAAGTGAATAGATCTTTTTGTGAAACCATCGCTAGCTGCCTATGCAGCTCACCAAGTAAGGCTAAGGTTAGCGTGAGAGCTACTCCTACACTCATACACAAGCTAACTTTATCAGGCCAGGCAAACATTTCTTCTTGTTAGAGGCAGATCCATGTGTTTTTTGTAATGAAAACACTCAAAATCCTGTCAAATCAAACTCATCATATTAACTGTTAGATTTAAGAATATAAATGTATGAATGAATGACTGTCCTGGACTCCACTATATTGTAACAATATAGTCAGACAAAAAGTGAAGATTGGCTGCAGTCATACAGAAGTGTGTAGCAGAGACTTGTGACTTTTCTAATCCTGTAGCCTGTAAAGGTACTTCTCATTTCCTCATAGGGGAGTCCAATCTTAACCGCAACAGACCGGTGTTGCTGCAGGTTTTCATTCCAACCAAGCAGGAACTACACCTCATTCCACCTGTTAAATCAATCGATCTTCACTTTCAATGGACTATCAGGTGTGGCTCGTGCTTGGTTGGAATGAAAACCTGCACCCACCCCAGCCCTATATAGACACTGGTCAGTAAACATGAGCATGAGCATGAGCCTAAATGGCAAATGGCCACCGTTTTCCGTGTTCAGTAACACAAAGTGAGAAAATAGTGTCTGCAAACTTTTGAGGAAATGCACAGAGCCATTATGCTTACTTGAAAAAGAGCATGATTAATTTGTGTTTTGTGAGTGCTAGAGCATTAAACTGTAATAACAATCGTCATTTAATTAAATCATAGACTAAAACATAAGTGACTGGAGAGAGAATACGAGTATTAAATTAAACTTTAAATTTAAATATTAATTCAGCTGTTCCTATTCGGTTTTTGATTCAATGTTAAGTCACATTTACTAACAAAGAGTGAATTTTATGGATCATATATTATGGACTTATTTAGGTCCCTGGAGGACTAGAAGTTAGGCTATGGCGCTCCCACCACGTGGCCTGAATTTGATTCCCAGCCAGGGAACCAACCCCCACAAGACAGTGCACTCCCAGTGCCAGTCCCAAGCCCGGATAAAACTGGGGAGGGTTGCGTCAGGAAGGGCATCCGACATAAAAACTGTGCCAAATCAAAATATGCAGACCAACAATCCGCTGTGGCGACCCCTAACGGGAGCAGCCGAAAGAACAACAACAACAAAATATTATGGACTTATTTACTGCTGCTGCATGGAATTTCCCAGACTTTAATGCATTAGTTTATCTACAATAGATTCACTTATTTTCCCATCGAGAATGGGAGAAAGAGTGAACGAGACAGAGCGAGAGCGAGTGAGAGAAAGGACTATAGGTAAGAAAACTAAAGAGGGCTGCTGAAGAAGACATCAGATAACCCCGGGGGCATGAAATTGCAAAGTAGTAGTCCTTTCTGGCTCTTATTCAAAATAAAAAATCATACATACTAATGGGAGCCAGAGGCGCTGTCTCCTCTTGGGAACTCTCTCCATCAGGAGCATACGGGAGATTGATAACTGGTGGGGTGCATACCAAATCCATCAGCCTCAAATACAGTCGTATTCCTCCAGCACTCTATTTAGTATTTTTCATTAGCGGTGAAGGGGGACACATAAGTACCTGTCTGCAAATAAAACTATATTTACGAAATATATGTCCACAGTATGCACACTCGTTAAATATTCCCACTGATCTGCATTTAAGGACTGTTACTCATGCAAGGTTTAAACACATACCTATGCTTAAAGAAGCTAGTTAAAAGCATCTGAGTGAACTGGCATGTCTACATTCAGCAGCTTTAAGTGCAATTAAGAGGGAATAAATGCTATTATGTGTCCTAATTCACAAAGTTGCACATAAATAAAGACTATAAATAAATACATAAATAACGTTTTGTCTCAATGGCCAGGCTGCAGGATTTTTGCTGCTCATAGACAGAGACAAGTTTGAAAAAATGAAAGATGACCGGTAAATATAGTGATAAATCATGTAGGATAATCAGCTTAGCATTAGGCCTAATTCATTAGCAATGTGGTTAACAGTCAGGAAGAGAAATCTTAATGCAGGCTGAAGACATTACTACTATGGAAGTGAAGATGTAGCACTTGTAAGCCATTCATGGTCATGTGACATCATGTGCATGTGGGCTTACTAGGAGAATGAATGAAGCAGAATTTAACGTGCAGGTAATTCCCCCAAAACAGTCATAGGATGAACACAGATTCATGTGTTCAAGTGGTGATCTGGTACAGTGTAATCAAGCACTCAGAAAGAGCAGTGAAGAAACTGACGCTGCAAGCTGGAATGCTCACAATAGCCTCGGAAAAGTGGCTCGCACCGCAAGAAAGCAAAGAAGTACCATTAACACGTAATAAAATTACAAGTAATTATCTCGCAAAAACACTACTCAAATAGTCCGTTAATCCGAAATCAATTTCAGAACTTTTAAAGTTGATCCTGAAGATATCTGTACAGATTTACTTCACTGTATTCAAGGAGCATTACTGATTTAAACATCCAGCTAAACTCATTACTATCTCTACCGAGCAACAAGCAACCTGTATTTGTCAGGCCTAATGATAAAAAGTGTTTAAAAAAAATAATAAAAAATATCATACAGTATAGGAATATGTATATAATAATTATATAGGGTAATTATAATTATACGTATTAGAATATAATATGTAAGGGACTATGTATGCCATCGGTTGTGCCTTCGTCAGTGGATGTTTGTGGATGTCCTCTTTCGGTTTGTCCACAACGCTTCCAGTCTTTCTGAATTTGTTAATAAGTTTGGCAACAGTGTCATGTGTGAGGTGCTTCCCATGTTTCCTGTCCATCGCAACCACAGCTTCCCGATCCAGTCATGAGAATGATTTCTATCTGAAAGAATTTCTATAATATAAACTAAGCATGAAACATTTTGGAAGACGTCTTGCTAAAAAGGGTTAATTTCATAATGTATGGAGACTTTGGGACACCGTGTATAATAAGTATAGTCAGTAAGCATCTTAACAATTACGAAGTGGAAAATGGAAGTTAAAACAAACTAGAAGATGACTAACATTATTATGCGACAGACATGGTAGAAAATGTAAAAAATGTATTAAGATGCTAATAAACTTACGGATGATGCCATGTTAAGGCTTATGAGCAGATAGAGAACGGTTTAATGTTCATGTGATTCAGAAGACTGTAAAGAATAAACTGCAGACTTGCATGTAAACAACAGAAGGCCATGTTGCTATAGTAACGGCTCTGTAACAGAATCCCAGTACACAGCGCGGGTATAGGTGATAGGAGAGTTCAGTTGACATTAGCATCACATACATAATGTTTCATGGAAGCAGCTTGATATTTTAGCGACGTTAAGGTCAAAGCAGTAAAGTGTATGAAATACTAGCATAGCAATTTCAGAGTTTAATGAGGCCTGTAAAATGTAGCCTGCTTAATTTTGGCTTGTTCAGATGAATGTAAGGTGATGTGTACGTGTAGACTACTGATTTACTTCCATTTACATGAAGAGAGTAAAAGAGAAATATGACTCAATTTACACTATACATGTCAAGTGTCTTGTGTCAGTGGCATTTGTGAAATTCCTTTTTATAAATTAAATGTTACTGACACCTGAACAGGGAGATAATCATTAGACAATATCCAAAAAACAAACAAAAATATATTACTGCAGCCATACCATGGACACAATCAAAACTTACAGTAACATGATTTCTCACATTTACACTTGTTGGGGTCAGTGTGTTATATAGCCATAATTTCACACAGTATGGAGAAACAGAAGGCCAGGGACGACTCGCCCTCCACTGAGCTGTTGACGAGATTGCTGGGACAGTGTAATAATATAATAATGTAGACATGCAAGGTATAACCTTATCCAGTTGTGCAGGCAATGGTCAGCCAAATGACATTTTTTTATATTTACAAACAACTCATGTAAATGAACAACTTGTTTTAACAAAATACGATTTATTCAAAAAGTTGCTTAAGTATAAATGCAATATCGTAAATCATACTCAGACTGCACAGTGAAGGAATGTGCAGACTGATAAGTCAGACACTGAATGTCAGAAAGAGAACTTTTTGTTCTGCACTGGGGAAATATGAACATGAAAGTGAAATATGAAAGTGTTTTGGACATATTCTTTGTGGGTTTTTATAAATGTTTTATTTCAAAACAAAAACTTCAAGAGAGAGGGGGAAAAAAAAGCTGCTATAAAGCAAGTGATAACTTGTCTTGCGGATGTTCCACAACATTAAACGCAACTATAAACGGTTAAAAAGCATGAAGTGTCATTGATTAATAAATTAAAAGTTGTAATTGTTAGCAAATCATTGTTAGAAGAGGAATAAAACACTTCGGGATGTGCTGTTATAGGAAAATAATCCATACAGCAACTGTCGTCGATTATCTTCCCTTTAACCGCATGTGCAGTCATGTTTTATTCCTTACTTAGTGCGGCAGGGCTTGCTCCGATCTCGCCTGTAGCAAAAGTGAGTCTTCACAGCAGATTTCGTCCACACTGTGAACCCATACATAATGACTAAAGCATAATGATAGCTTCACTGGTTTTTAAAAAAAAAAAAAAAAGTTTACGATTAAACGCAGCCCTGGGTATTAAATATTTTACTACTTATATTTTCTACATTCTGCCAGATTAAGATGGTTTGGACATGTTCAGAGGAGGGAGAGTGAGTATATTGGTAGGAGAATGTTGGACATGG
>CM074947.1:17369261-17382283 GCA_037577455.1 Pangasius macronema
CACTTGGATGGGTTAAATGCAGATCACAAATTCCGAGTATGGGTCACCACACTTGGCCACAAAGTCACTTCACTTCATCTACAGGAACAGCAAAGCTGAGATGGACGGTCCATGTTCTCAGCGACTACATGTGCAAAACAGAGCCCAGGGCAGTCCATCCTGATGCTAGACGAGGACGTGTGGACATGACCCATGTATGATTTGACCATAATTATGACACAACACATCCTTCCTTTTACAAGACTTCTAACTACAGTTTCCCTTCTTGCAAAATACTACAGAGAAATGGCTTAGCTCCCTGTGTCATTTCCTTTCCACAACCGTTCTTTTTGAATGTAACAGCCAGGAATAATGTCCACTTATAAAGTCACAAAATATTTATAAATGCCTTTATCAAGCATTGAGAGAAGTGCACGCACACACAGGTAGTGTGTTCTGTTCGAACCAGTGTTTGTCCCACTTCATTGCTAATCACATGTTTGCTTACTTCCTCTTAGTACAATAGTCTGGAAAATGCTAACAAGCTAAAAGGCAATAAAGAATCAGCATATCATGCATTGCGTGCTTATAAAGCCATGTTTACCAAGCTGCCGAGGGGACGAGGTTTCAAAAAACACAAAGGCAATGCATACTAATAGAAGGAAATACCAAATGGTTTTTATGTACAGTAAGATTGACAATCTAACCATATCAATCTAGACTAAAGGAGGAAAGGGACATTAAATAAAAGATGACGTGACATTAAAGAAGAGGACATCTTGTGAAGAACAATGGCATGGCAGGGAAAGAATTGATTTGCAAGACAGGCACTTCAGGATCACTCACTTGAAAACTGAAACAAGAGGCCCTAGGAGTCAGGAATAAAAACTCTATAGAGGTTTTAGACATAAACCATAAACAAGATGGCCTTTTTTTTTTTTTAATTGCTCCATAATAAAGAAAAGTGAGTTCAAAATGCAGAACAATGATTAAAAAAAGTGAGAAGTTCTAAGGTTCCTAGCACAGGTACAGCCTAGATACATATGGTCATGTGACCTACTAATGATCATGTGCAACTTGTGGTTAGAATAAAGGTCAATTCAGTCAGGGTGCAGTAGGCATCGAATTGTGCCAACCATGCATATGTCGTAAAGGCACTCCCATCTCAAGGCTTTATACAGTGAAGAGTTTAATGACTATAATATACATATCGACTACAGACGTCTTTATGTCTGGAGATCATATTGCCTGAACAGTAATACAGCATGTAAAAGGCGGTGTAATCTTTCCAGACAGTCCCTGAAATTCCTGCCATGATGGATTCAGACAGAACTAAAAATCCAAGAGATACCCCGATAATGATTATTCCAGTAATATTTATATGTAAAACCGAGTGATGCACTGGAATGCAGAAACACGCACGAGCGCACTGCAGCTGTATCGTGACGTGTGCTTGTGTGTGTTCCTCTGACACTTTAGTCATTTCTCTGCTTCTTTTGTCTTTTGTTTAATTTTTAAACGAGCAAGAGGAGAGATGGTGAGCACTCGCTCTCTGGGGGAATATCTCGAGCAAAAAAAAAAAAAACCAACAAGTTAATAACCAAACACACACACACACACACACACACAATGCTGCAAGCTGAAACGGACCTACATTCAGGATGTTTAGCACAATCACGCATGCACAACAACGCTTTTGGATTGGGAAACAATTCCTCATGAGATATGGCACCATTTGTTGAAGTCGATGCCATCATGGACAGCTTTAATATCCTATCTCTTAGAAAATAAACCGATTTATTCCGTTTGAGACGCGATGTCAAGCTGTAAATCGCTGGAGATTTAGGATTTAGGTTGTACCTCAGTTTGTCCGACATTTAGAGAAATAAAACACGGAACTGTTCAGCTTCCAGGGCAGAGTTAGTCAACTCGGTATCGTTTTTACTCACCTCTCTCTCTCGCTTTCGCTCTGACCTGGAGAAAACGCGATGTTTTGTTTATTTCACGGTCTCCATCTGACTGAGTGCGTCATTCAGACTTCCGCGTTAATAGGAAAACCATATAAAAAATGCATGCAGCTGCGCATGCGCGAAGCAGGCGCCCAGCGCAGGATGGCTCTTGTGTTGTTTGAGGTGCCCTCATGTCTCATTCACACACAAATTCGAGCCTACTTAAGTCTGCGAGATCGCATTCAGACTGCTTAATTAGACTTCTATACAGAGATAGGTGATCAGGAACAATGGGATTTATGCAGTGACTTTTAAGCTCCCTGTCCTGTTCACTGAGGATCTTTTGTTCTCAGACTCTAATGCAGCGTGGCCCAAATCAATAAGGAGGGATTGCAGAAAACCATCTTACACTTTGGTAAAAACAATCATGTTTGCTCCCCTCCACCCACCACCACCTCCATCACAGACTTATTTAATGAACTTTGTGAATATAATCCAGCTAGTATAATATTCAGGTCACTACCCATTGTATATAATTACCTTTTGGAATACCTCTCTTCTTGTCTATTTTATTTTTTTATTTGTATTTGTCTATTATGCCAAAACCTTGTGAGCTGCTAAACAGTCTTTCATTGTTCAAAACAATGGCAATAAAAATCTATTTTATTCTATTCAAATATGTACAATATTGTTCTCGCTACTTATTAGAGCCTTAAAGCTTTTTTTCCCCCTCAACCTTCCACCACATGAACACATTCGGTCCAAACTGGCATTATTTGTAGGCCTACTTGTTTCTGAGTTATTTCAGTTTAGATCAAACCAGCTAATAACTATAAGAAGTTAATAATGTAAAAAATAAATAAAATAATGGCATACCCCCTGGCTATGCTTCCCAAAGCCCTAGTGGTCCCCAGACCTCACTTTGAGAATTGCCCAAATGCTTGTTTAATCAACTCTTACACTTGGGGATCAATAGGTTTATACAGTGTATCTCATTATCTCATTATTAGGCAACAACTGGCAGGAACTGGTATTTCTTGAACGGAAAATGGATGAGACACGATTCACTGTCCAAACCATAAACACACCTAGTGATGCCTCATCTTGGAACGGTGTATGTCTTTGTATCTTAACCTGTTAAGCAAGTTCCTGTTCAGTATGTTTCTTCACAAACATGTTCACTAGAGATTACACTTCCTAGGAATAAGCTATGCAGGCAACACCATTACCTAAGAATAGGGAGATCTTTTTAATCTTAAGCTTTAGTTATTTAGATTAAAATCAACTACAAAAAAACATACACTGTAATTCTGTTATATAACAAAACATACTTCTCTCTTTCAGTTTCATAATGAGTGAGCTGTGTGTATCCTGACAGTACTTTTTTTTCCAAAACAGCTGTTCGCCTATCTGTGGCTGGGTTGTATAATATAATAAATCAAGAATATCACAACAAAATTACTCAAAACCACCGTCTATCACTTTCAGAAACATCTTCTGCCTGGTCCAGCGTGAATGCTGTGAATCACAGTGCATATGATCTGTTAGTTCAGCCAGAGAGAATATATTTCAGGAGTGCCAGAAGTGAGTATTCTTCCCATCTATGATTTTTAGGTCTTGTTGAAAGATAAACAACTCAAGCAACAAACTGTTCTGCATTCCATGTAGAGAAATGTATGAGCTGGTGCTTGCTGGCTGCCTGCTTATCACATTAGCTGTTTATCGTTTTACGACATTATCTGGCTTACGTGATCACACCCCACCATAAACTTGGCCATGTAATAATGAAAGGAGGTACAAAGAGTGACTAAATGTAATAATGAACAATGCTTTCTGTTGCATGTTTACATCCAGGAGCAATAGTACAAAGTGTGCTGGAGGAGGGAAAAAAAAAAACCCAGCTGCTGAAATAAATGGAACATTTAAGTATGAGTCAAGAGCTGTTCTTGAGAATAGTCCAATTCCCTGTCTAGTGTAGAAGAAGAATGGAAAATATTCTGCAAAACATCCTTCTAATTGAGGATGTGAATTAATCTACTAAAAGGCTTTGCGAGGAGACCATGTAGCTGAGTAGTTTAGATGTAGGTGGACGAGTCCAGTTTAATTCCCATTTAGAGCAAGTTGAAAGAAACGAAGGCAGGCAACTGTTTTGATTTTTAACAGAGGACGTCTTGCTCTTAGGGAACTGCAATAAAATTGTACAACCATATTTCAGTGGCTCATTTCGGTTATGTATTACTGGAATAATTCCGTTCTAATAAAAAGATTAAGAAAACAGAGCAGATATATGTAAACGAATAGGGTTTCCACACTGAGGTAAGATGCTTAAGGAAGTATTTTCTCTCCCAGTATCTCGGCATAGCATAGTGGTAGAGGAGGGAAAAATCAAGCATGTTTANAAAAAAAAAACATGAACAGAAACAAGGATATTTCATCTTACTTATATTTCAGTTTATTAGTTTGATTCCCAAATAAATACGTAACATTTTAACAGCTGTTCATAGTGGTGTGCAATAAAAATAAAAAATAAATCAAGGTACAAAAAGAAACCTTCACGATGGCAACTCAGCTTTGTGTCAGTCTACCAAGCCCTTCTCAAAATTATTAATATGCTACGTGGCCATACTGCATAGTAGTGTTTACAGCTCGCAAAGTACAACTTGCATACTTCCATTCAAAGTGATTCCCATAACTGACACATCTTTTATACTGAGTATGTGCAGTACCTGGTGTGATGTCCTCAGTGGAGTGCTGTAGGCCTAAAATGGACCAATTTAAAGAAAGAAAGAACGAAAAAAAAAGATGTGACGTCATTATTACTAAAGTGCATCTTGCAAAGACTTGTCTCATGAAGCTATTTACATTTTAAGAAACAAAGAGAAATATACCATATATTTCTATACATATTACAATTTGTAGTGATCACAACTTTTCACAACATTTCCACGCCAGTTTCGTTTTTTCATCCTATGTGTGAAGACAAAAAAGTTAAAAAAAAAAAATTAGAGAAGAAACAAATTCACATTTTTTGCAAAGTGAAAAAAAAAACCTTGCAATTAAGCAAACGGTGATAAAAGCACACTGCTGGTTTAGTTCTTGTTCTTTTAATCATGCTTTTATTTGCATATCATCTTCCCTCTTACTTAGTGCCTTCATATTTTGGGCAGCTTTGGTGCACTGATGATGGGATTAGACTTCTGTAGGAAGCGGCGTCCTGCACTTTTGTAGTCGTAAGTGCAGTTGTGGGTCTCTGCATAGCGGTGCGTGGAGCAGAAGTTGTTGCCACACCTTAACAACGGAAACAGAAGTATCATCAGGATAGAGCGTAGAAAGAAAAAAAAACAAAAAACAAGAAATGTGTCTAGTGATGAAGTGTAGCACATATACAGGCTTTTGAATTAGTAACAAATCGAGGAACTCTAGAAGATTCAGTGGGATTAATGGAGTAAGCACTTAAGTCTGCTTTATAGAAATATGAACACAGGTCAATTTGAATATAATAGAGCATGGCTGAGAGCATTCTCTATTTTGGAATCCATTTTTAGCACCTTTATAATTACTCTACTTTAAATCACACATCAGAACCAAACCCCAAGAATATAACAGATTAAACACTATTTATATGTTTTTAGAACAAATACCAGAAACATTGAGGCTAGCCAGAAATGACAAGCCATCACATGAGACAAGAACAGAAAAACACAGATGTCACTACAAAGCATCTCAGAGCAGAACTGCTAATTTAGGACCTGACAATTTTACTCTCAACCACATCACGCCTTCCAGAGAACGAGCTGATCTTACACCCCAACTCTAGCTCTGAAATATCACATCATAAAGCAACAAAGCTTCTCTCCAAAAGGCAGTTTTGAGATAACCGTAAAACAACAAGACCAGAAATATAAGGGCTTATCCTTTGTTTGAAAAGAGATCTTACAGATTTCACATATTAAGAATTCTGTAAATTCCTTGAGGAACCCCAGCCTACTGGTGAAATGAAAATGAACATTATCATTCAGATCAACACTCAGACTTGTCTTATGACTGTAAGCTCTAGTCTACACAGCATGAAGAAATGTACAAAGGAGCACAGAGGGCTAACTTCAGCTGCCTGCAGCCAAGTACCTGCATTCATAGCTGGTGGCTAGCCCGGTCTTCTTCCCACATAGGAAGCAGTGTTTTGAAGTCTTCTTCTTTGAGCTCAGGGGGGCCTTCACAGGAGGGAGGTGATATGTCAGAGAGCCTAAACAGTTCAACAAAGCAAAAGATTATGTTAGAAATGTCTATACTTATAAATCATGCAGTAAGACGAAGAAATGCACCAACAAATAAACAAAAACAGTACACTGAAAGACGATTAAGAACTGTATCACAGCTAACAGAAAAGCGTTCATCCTATTCCCATGATGCCACAGCCATCCATGGCCGGGAGTCCAAACCAAGGAAAGGAGGGATACCATTACTCTCTGTTCTGTCAGTCATATCGATGCTAGCCAGTGGGGGGTTTCTGTGAGCGTATGTATGCGGAAGAGGAGAGACAGTGATCTCCTCCAAGTGTGTTCAGTCGCCCTGTGATGTAGCATGAGCTGAATTTTTAAGTAGAGACTTCAGTGACCCAAATTTTGGAGAGCGCTCTGGATGCAATTCTCTGTATAGTTATTATGTTTGTACTTTGTAGTGGAAATTCCTTCCTTCCTTCCTTCCTTCCTTCATTAGTATATCAGTTCATAATTAATACTTGAGGTTATTATGGGTAGGCTCATACGCCTATTTTTTCGAGATGAGCTCTCAGGAGCATCACTACTTCCAGGTCAGGCATCTATCGATCCATATCTCACTAACCAATGAGAGTACATCGTCGTTAGGCCCGTCCACACAAGAGGTTTGTGCCAGAATGTGGAACGTAAACTTGCGGAATGTAAATGAAAACTCTGGCAGCGCATTCATAGCTACTAAGTTCAATTTTTGCCACAAGTTCACTGTTTTCAGTTTCAGAATATTTTTCTTCTTACTCATTGTAAATTTTTGTTCGTTTCTTGAAAATTTACATTCAATACTTTTGGCACAAATTTAATTCCATAGAATTAGTCTGTGGGTGAGAATTGGCCAAAACTGAGTAAAAACAACAATAACAACAAAAACAATATCACCCATATTTTACCAAGATATATAAAGCCTGTAATGTGTTGAAATTTAGTTGAAGGATGTTTGGAGGAGAAAATTATCTCCTCTAACTTATATACTATAACTTCAGACACTCATGTGGCTGCTAATGTACATTACTTACATAAATTCAGAGTGGTTACAGAAGGAGTCATAAATTCAGTGGCTACAGAAGGAGCACTGCAAGTCTTCCCATCTATATAGTTCTACTCTGAAACCAGTGCTACACATAACACACTGAATCATGAAAATAAGACAAACCACAAAGACAGCCACATCAAAGCTCAGAAGAAGCAGCTCCTACATGCAGCACTCAGCTAGGTCACTGCCACATACAGACATCCTTGGAAATGCAGGCACAATTTATATGCTTGGAAAGTACACAACACGATAAAGGAACTTGTGCATGACAGAACAAGCAAAAGAAGCTCTAGTCCAGGAGCTGAGGCATGAGATTGGATTTGTAGTTGCTTTCTACAGCCATCAGTTCTGATATCAGAGAGATCAGCATGTTACGGGATGGGATGCAGACATTGGCAGTGATATTTCTGGGAACATTTTGGAATATCACAAACACCAGCTGCTGACGAATGTTTTACATTCACACCCACACACCCAACCATTTCTTGCTGCCTTGAAGCTTTACTACTGCAGTTCGTATTTGCTGTTATTTTGCGGGTATAGTGTGTTGTACGCAGCATGATGTGTGAACTTGTTCATGCATGTTCCAAGTTTATGTTAGAAAGGAACAGAGCTGCTCATGGTTTCCATTTCCTGATGCTAGGTTTCTATGAATAGTTCTTCTTCAGCCAATGCTAGTGAGGAACTGATGCCTCACCCACAATGATAGGGTCATAAAACATTCATAAGCCTCTACAAAGCAGCACTGTAATGCCATGCTACCCTTTAGGTCATGGACACACACTCATCATCTTTCTGATGCATGACAGCCTTCCTAAACACAGTTTGATACACGGCTCTAACGCACATCGTCCTACAAAATAACAATAAAAGGTTATATATTTTCACTTAATCCATGCTATTTTTGGTTCACTCCACTACAGGTCACCACAGACGTAACAGACTTGATTAAATAAAGCCAGATGGAAGCTGGAATTTCACTGGCATTCATGTGAGACCTAATGCATGTAATAAAAAGATAAATCTAACTGTGACAAAAAGCATTTCAAGGCTGTGAGATGCAGCCTAGTGATGTGTGTCATGTGCCACTGAAGACTCATTCTTCAAAATACCTACTGTAAAAATATTACAAACAGTCAATGCAGAAATACTAGACAAGGTTAAGTCTCCAGACAGGAAATGCACATTGTTTAGGGCTGTTATTGTTCATTTTTAATGGTGTGATCATTTAGTTTAAAAATATCATGCTTTCACAGTATCAAAGTGTTAGTTAAACAATTTAACATGTGCATTGCTGTTGTAGCTCATTTCTACATGTTTACCATTAATGAGTAGCAGGATGCTAAGATTACTGAACATTTTTTCCAGGATACTAAGCTTACTGAAGGTATGGATGGCACTAGAAACACTGACTGGTCAAATGTCACAGGGTTGTCATTTGCATCAGACAAACATCATGTTGATAAATACACTAGTTAGATAGAATGATTTTTATACTGGACAGCACCACAAAAATTTGGTAAATTTGGTAAACCAAAAAAACAAAACAAAACCAATGTCACATAGGGAACAACATCTAACCTCAAACCCTTCCAGAGAACTACACTACTTTCACCAGTGCCATTATATGATGGAAAAGTGAAACCGATAAATGACCAGGGATAGTTCTGGATTCAGTTCAGTAACTGTACCACTTCATACAGCACTGAGTTACCGGAGAAGAGAAGCACAACTGCCCTAATTGATATTTTAAAGTGGATGACAAGCTTGGAAATTATGTGATGCTGACATGTGGGGTAATAGAGTTTTTGTGTTTTCACCTCTCTAACAAAATGTCTCCAGAATGTAAAGTGTGCAGACTCACCTAGTCTCTTTATCGAACTGGAGGGTCCAGTCGATGAGTCCAGGATGCCTGATGGCTGAAAAGACAGTATTGTATAAATCTGTTGAGTCCTCTTATCAGTGTAACTGAATCCATACCCATGTAAAGGAGAAGCACCACTTTGATAATATGCTAAGATTAAAGAAAAGGAAATAACCTTTCCCAACCATACTAAATTATTGACCAAAATTCAACATCTTTGGTCTAGAGTAAAATGCAGATATGTACAGATCCAGCAATGGTTCTGAGAGCTGCACACTCACCGTGTATGCTGCTCGCTGCAGGGGAACTATTCTCTGTAGCAGATCCTCCTGTAGCAGATGGATGTTGGCTTGCAAGGGGGCATTTGTGCCACACAATCTGGACAGATCACAAGGCCTTGCTAGGCTTTCATTGATGTAACTCACACAGCCTGACAGCTCTCTGGAAGTGTTGTTGGCCATATTGGTGACATCCTGTGCCTCGCTCTTGCATACCCTGTCTGGCTGTTTTACTGGTGAGTCCACTCTGATGGCATGGAGAGGAGGGATCTGTGGAGTCGGGCATGGTGGAATGGTAGGCCCTCTGTTAGAGCCGAGGAAGGGCCGAGACACTTCCCCACTAAAAGTGTCTGTGAAAGGTCGAGGCACATGTGGAGGAGTGTGTAGCGAGTTCAGTGCAGCTCTGTCAGATTGAGACTGTAGAGTCTTAGTGCCTACTGACCAAGTGCTAATGGAGTCTGTGCCCACAACTTGGGAAAGCAGTGGAGTTGCAGTCATGGGTTCGTTCACAGCTCCTAAAGAGTCCAGACTGGCCTCCGGCTGAGCAGAAACATCCAGACTCAGTGGCTCTGGAAGCAGGCTATTAAACGGAATGGGTTTGGAAGCCTCCATCATAACTCCATCTTCCGGTAGCATTAGTCCATCACTCTGTACCTCTGTCTCGTCTTCAGCTTCCAGACCAGACAGGACAGAGAGCGGTGGGTACAAACAGTCTGTTATAGCCTTTGGCTCACCCACACCCAGCCTGGACACTTTAGGAGGTAGCCTAATATTCCTGGGTGTGGGCTTATTCCATGGCTCCTCCTCCTGAAGCACGTATTTGCTAGAAGTTGTCAGTGAGGAAATGGCTCTACCAGAGGCAGGACTTGGGTGACAGGTGAAAGGTGGGCCAGCTTCAGAGGAAGACTGTTGCTGATCACCAATCAGAGGTAGCTGTGTTGCAGGGGCATGGCCAATCTGCGGAAGGATGCGGAGCATTCGGTGGTGGCGAGCAGAGCCAAGTGAGCCACAGAAAGGACGTGGACCAATAGGAGGCCTAACTCTCAACTTGGTAGACTTCTTGGGCTAAAAAGGCACCATGGGTAAGAAAAGAAAAGAAAAGAAAAAAAAAGGCAGAAAGGCAAACTTTTATCTGAGAATAGAAAACATTTGTGCACAGCCATTAGTCACTTGCGTAAGCTAATGAAAATTATGAAGAACTGCTCCCTGTAGATATTAAATCCCAGAAATAGTTGCAAGAGCCGTAACATTTTGGCAGGCTCCTAAAGACTTTGCAGAGAAGTGGTGTTAATTAAGGCACTTCACCACTGTGCTGAACTTGTTGTTATTACTATGCTGGTTATGAGAATTGTTCCTCCAGTCTAGTAACATTTATTCCTAGTCTGTTTTAGTGACAATTCTAATTAAAAAAAAGCTGAAGAAAAGTACTGTCTGGGATAAAATGACTAACATCGTTTTAACCACTTTTATACTCATTCTTCTATACATCTATCCACAATCTTTCCTCTGGTACCTTTTTATTGAGGTTCATATTCTCCATCTTGGCTTTGAGTAGCTTCATCTTGTTCATAGTTATGGTGTTCTCTAGTGTCAGCTGCGCAGAGGAAATGCTAACACCCTCCTCCTCTTCCTCAGTGTACACATTGTGCACTGAACCACTGCTAAACCAAAGACATGCACAACAAAACCACTGAAGCATTATTAAATACACTCAAAGTGTTTATCTTGAAGTCTGTGTTCCCAAACAGGACATTCACACACATTTGCCAAACGTTTAAGCCATTTTTGAGCATNAGCAACTTCAGACACAAGCACTTCTAACTCACCTTCACTAAAATATATGAAATGTACTTTGCCTTATTTTGATTCAAAAAGGAAGCACTTTTTGGTCTATAGCTCAAATTTTCTCTGAACTTGCAATTTCCCTTTGAACAAACCTTAGTGACTTTGACACAGGTGTCAGGGTTCCATCTCCACGGTCCACAACGCGGAAGACGTTGAGCTGGTCACCCTCTTTGTACACCAGCAAAGTGACCTGTTTATTAGACAGAGACTTTTCCCACACCTCATCACTCTTTGAATCCAAGCAGTCAGAGGTATCCTTCACTGAGTTCTCCATGGTCACTTAAGAAGAAGAGAGAGGGGGGAAGGGAGTTTGTTCACTCTGTGAAACATCATGCAGTGTATGCAGTACTCATTTCAACAGTCAAAGCTTGTGCACAAAGCTTACGATTCTCAGTTATTAGTATTAGTCAGATAGTCAGACACCTCGTTTGGTGTTGATAGGCCCACCCCTCATGGCAAGCACCAGCTTGAGAGTGCAACCTTCTGCAATACTGTAACGACAAGCAAGTACAAGTTCTAATTAAACTTTATCTCAGTCCAATTTCCCCTAATCTATACCACAACAATTTCCCTGAGACGGGGTGGCATGACTACAGTAACTGACTCTGAACAGGAAATCAGGCTTATGTATTGAAGACAAAGAAACGCCTGCGTGCTGAAATGTTCCCAATCAGAGCAAGAATAATTACCTGTAGTCATTCAAACAGTACTCATCATCAAGTTCCAAGCTGTTCCAGATCAAATGCTGCTGAGCAACAGGGATACCTGTAATAAACAAAGAAGGAATAAAGAACCCATGTTAAGTAGCCTAGTTGGTAAGATACAAACATTCGACTCTGACGAGGTGCAGGAAAGGGGTAGAGGACAAAGGCTGGTTAATGGCTGACACTGGAATATTATACTGTAATGAATGTCAGAGAGGCTATAGACAAAAAAGTATGCACTGAAAACAGCACACAACAGAAAAATACCTTAAAAAAATAAATTCAACATGGGGCTTTAAGCTGCTGGAAAGCCACTGTACACTCAAAGTGTCTTCATCCTTCACAAAAAAAATCCATTGTCCTTGAAATCTCCGAGGTCTTATTGTTATTAAATGCACCAAACGCAGAAGAAACACCTGGTGCTTAGACATCCCATTAGCAATTCCTATGAAAAAGTAAATAATAAATACTTCATATTACATCACAGGTGCTAGAAGACCCATGCAGAAGAAGCATGTCTCAGTGCTGCCCCCCACTGTAGACTGAATGCATCAGTCAGGCCAGAGATGCAGTTTATCTAGCATCCAAGTTAACAAAGGGCACTATGGCCCCCAGGGCTGACTCAAATTCAAAATGAAAAAGATCTCACCAGAAAGGAAAAAAAAAATGGATCACAGCAGACAATTACTCACAGCTGTTTGTGTCAAATTAGATTAATCTCTAGGTTAATTAATCTCTAGATTAACCCAAACAAGATTACATATTCAACATAAGACCTTGGCTTTTGTTTCTTAATCACACGCATGTAGAAACGAGACACCAAAATAAACTTCAGCATAACTATCCAGTCTACTACCGGACACCCGGTTCCTTCCTCTCGGCACAAAGTCCATTTTATGGTTGCTTAAGAACAGGTAAACAAAGCCAACCACAAACTTTCATGACTTCCAAAACACGCGTGTGCTGTTTCTAATCAATAAATGTCCCAATTAATAAACTCACTCACAATATTTATACTAATTAATATATACTGATTTGGATGCCTGCTTTGGGTCATTATTGTACTGAAAGGTGAAATTCCTTCATCTTCAGTTTACTC
>CM074947.1:17393476-17436424 GCA_037577455.1 Pangasius macronema
TATATATATATATATATAATATGAAATATAAAAGGCAGGTTATGGGATTAGTCATAGTCAATTTTAGGAAATGGCAAATGCAACACTAGAGCTAGAACACTGAATGGAGCAGAAATCAGGAAATGGTGAAATGCCACGGCTGTACTTGCTTTGTTGGCTAGATCTCAACAGCATGTCACAGAGGACACATTGTCCAAGATCCACTAGACTTTCTCCCAAACAATTTCATTTAAAGAGCATTTCTTCTGCTCCAATTTGCTGCAAACATTACTTGATATTAGCCTATTTAATAACTAACTAATAATAGACCGGTGAAGTGAAAGTCAAATACTTAACATATTGATAATGTTTCAATGAAGGGACTATGGAGGGAAAAAAACCAACAATTTCACTCTTCATAAAATATATTTTCTTTAGTTTACAAAAAAATCATTTTACATGCAACACAAAAATTTATAAAAACAGCATCAAAAGACAATGAGCACTAAGGTTGATAAGCAATCTTGACAGTCATATGCAACAAACTGATGCAAAAAGAATACAAATAAATCATGTTTACCATGTCAGAGGAATGTATCCATTCACAATCAAATCAATTTGATTTTATATGATGTACAACAGATAATGTCAATTTTAAAGTGCTTTACCATAATAACCATAAAGAAATAAAACAATCCATTAATAATCTAAATAACACTTCATGGCAGCCTTACCCTACTGCTGAGAGATGAGCAGATGCCATTAGAAGTTACTTGAGATTCCTATTCATCTCTTTTTGATGAAGATGTAAGCTATTGATCAAACATGAGTTTTTATATAGCGTTAAAAGTTAGTTTTGTTTTTTTTTAATAATTATCTATATGTCATAAGGCTGTTTTTTCTATTATTTATAAATTATCTGTCAACAGTATTAATTCAGCATGTTCTAGTCTGTCAGTCCAACAATCTCAACACAAATATACAAGATATTTAGTTTCCACCAAACACATTAAGAGGGTCATCAAAAATATTATGGCCTGATTCCTCTGCCGAGTTGGTTTCCTGGACAGGCTTCTTAGACTTCTTTGCAGATGAGGCCCCTACTGGTTTTGTGATTCCAGATGAGAAAATATCATCTGTAAACAGCAAAAATAGTAGTGAACATCTATCAGGTATGCATGCATGTTTTACCTGTCTTTACCCTCTAGCAGCAGGAACTTACCCATGTCATCATCAAATATTGATTTAGTTTCTACTTTCTTCTTCGTCTTTTTCTCCTTTGGCTTTGTAACAGGAGTCAAATCAGCAAAAATGTCAACATCATCCTCAAACAGGCTTGCCTCCAAGCTCTGTTCTTTAGGCTTCTTAAGTACTTTGGAGGGTGTTTCTTCATCATCCTGTAAAGACATTTTAGATCAGTAGTTATCAAAACGATTCTCAGGACCCCCAGACTCAGTCCACATTTGTGCTCTGTGGCAACTTGCACAACACAAGGAGCGAAAGTAGAGCAAAAATGTAGACCGTCGTGGAACTACTGCTGGACGCTCATCAATGAAGTCACAAATTTCATCCCTTAACACCAATCCTAACTTAAAAAAGGAGCATTTGAGCTTTGTCTGTCTCCTATAAAACTTTAGGAATAGGATTAAAATATACATCACCTGGAAAAGGTCTGGCTTAATGGAGCTGGCAGGTGGCTTAGGGTGCTTCTTCTTCTCTGTTCCAAAAATGTCATCGTCGTCATCAAGGAAAGGCATAGTCTTGGCTTTCTTCACCGACTTTGGCTTGACTGTGGCAAATAGGTCCTCGCTATTGTCGTTGAAAATAGGCAAGGCTGGCTCTTTTTTCTTGGAGCCTCCATGGACCACTGCCTCAGGTGCCTTTGTCTTGGTTTGCGGTGGAGGTGTATGTCTGGGGACTGAGGCAGAAGCAAAAAGGTCCTCTGAGGAAAACAAGTCCTCCTCAGCAGGAGGGAGAATCTTGGGCCTGACCACCCCATCAGAGTGTGATTGTGCAGGCATTGTGATGGTGCTAGTGGTTATAGGTAGTGTGAGAGCAGAGGGTCTGGCTGTTATAGGATTAAAGGCAGATGGTGCTGAAGTCGTCCTGGCTGCTGAACCAGCTTGAAGAGCTGAGTTTTCTTCCGGGCTGTCTAGATGAGCCTCTTCAGAGCGCCGAGCAGCCAAGTGTCTCGCCGCACGTGTCTGGGGACGCCGATGTATTGCGCCTTTAACGCGGTCCTGCACAGACAGGTTTTGGATTAAATCCTAAATTTACAAAAGCAAGTCCGTACAAAGTGAGAGTGAAAATGTGGACTATCTGTGAATCCCTTAACACCAGGAGAAAACAGCATAACCATAAGGTAAGTACCAATTAAAAAGCCACAGTCTGACCCACCTTGTTGGCATTCTGTAATGTTGTGACCTGAGCTGGCGAGTCAAAGCCGATCCCTCCCTCACCAGCAGCCTGGAGTCCCGCAGTGGCAGCAGAGGCAGGCAACAGCCCTGCAGGTCTGGGTGAGGAGGACTGAGTCAGATCAGGGGTTATGCTGACTGCACCTGGAACCCGTGGACCTGCTCCTGGCATGAGGGTGGCAGGGTTGATGGCCAAACTAGCCTGAGAGGACAGAAAAGATTCAAAGATAGATTCTCAGAAAAGCTGTTAGGAAAAAACTGGAAAATGAATAGATGTTAAGAGTGGGTTATATGGCAAAAAAAAAAAAATCATATCGCAAGATACTACATAAGCTACATAAGGGCCCATCAATCATCAACATCCACCAAAATTATCTACAGGTTACACGTCTGGATGAATGTGGATGAAATTTGGGTCATGTGCACCCTACAGTTATCATCCTCAATCTGACAAACCAGTTTTATCCTAAGTTCAAACACTGTATTAAGATGTACAACTAACTTATAAACACTGTACAATAAAGCACTGCTATTTGTGGAGGAAGCAATTTATCCAGGGAGCTTATAACCATCTGCCAGAAAAACAGTAGTACCACATTTGAAAATAAAGTGCAAATCTACGAGTTTGATTATACTTTCATTAAATATCTAAAAATAAACATTTAGTACAAAAATATACTTTAATGTCCAATCAGCTGCTTGTTACAGTGAGTAACAGGGCTTTTAACCAGTGTTATATACATACTGAAAAATGTGAAATAACTGATTATGATGAGATTTTGTTGCCATATAGTCCACAATAGATAGTCTGATGCCATAATCAAGATAACGCAAGAAAAAAAGGCTTAGAAATACAGATTGTTGCATATTTTAAAACATGCCATACATATGAAGAAATACAATGAAGAAGAACAAAGACAACAATACGACAGAGGCAACTGAAGCAAAGATGCGTGCAGATGTCCTTACTGCGTGATCTACAGAATGTGAAATACAGCTTTAATGTGTTTAAAGAGAGTTGTGTTAGCCAGATGCCCAAGCTTTGTGTCCATTTTTTTTTTTGGATGAAGTTCATTGTAAGTCAAGCCACAATGGAAAAAGTTCTTATAGAGTAACAGGAAGAAACAGGAAGAGAAAATTATTAATTAAAAATTACTTGAATTTTTCCAATCCTTGATGAAGTTTCTTTGGGTTTTACAGGGCTCACAGGCTTCTGTGCAATCAATAACAAATACATTTTAAAATCATTTGTAATACTTTAATGCATGATTCTAATTATTAAAATAAATTTAATAACAGAGGTCCTAATCTGCACAACTCATAGAGTTAAAATACACTGATCAGCCATAACATTAAAACCAGCTGCCTAATATTGTACAGGTCCCCCTTGTGCCAACAAAACAGCTCTGAGCCATCAAGACATGGACTCCACAAGACCTCTGAAGGTGTGCTGTGGTATCTGGCACCACGACTTTAGCAGCAGATACTTTAAGTCCTGTAGGTTGTGAGGTGGGCCTCCATGGATCAAACTTGTTTGTCAACATCCCACTGCTGCTCGATGGGATTGAGACCTAGGGAAGTTGGAGGCCAGGTCAACACCTTGAACTCTTTGTCATGTTCCTCAAACCTTTCCTGAACAACTTTTGTAGTGTGGCAGGGAGCATTACCTTGCTGAAAGAGGCCATTGCCATTAGGGAATACCGTTGCCATGAAGGGGTTTACTTGGTCTGCAACAGTGTTTAGGTACATTATGTATGTATCAAAGTAACAGCCACATAAATGCCAGGACCTAAGGTGTCCCAGCAGAACATTGCCCAGAGCACCACACTGCCTCCGCCAGCTTGCCTTCTTCCCATGGTGCATCCTGGTGCCTTCCCCAGGTAAGCAACATACATGTACCTGGCCGATCACATGATGTAAAAGAAATCGTGATTCATCAGACCAGGCCACCATCTTCCATTGCTCCATGGTCCAGTTCTGATGCTCACTTACCCATTATTCCTGCTTCCAACATATCACCTTTGAGAACTGACTGTTCACTTGCTGCCTATTATATCCCACCCCATGAATGGTGCCATTGTAACAAGATAATCAATGTTATTCACTTCACCTGCCAGTGGTTTTAATGTTAAGGCTGAACGGTGTATATAGACATCACGCTGTTCACATGATCATGTTCTTTTGTGTAGAGCCTGCGCCATTACTGGGAACCATCTGCACTTGCAAAGTGATCAATAGCCCGACAGTTCTGCATTATAGGTCATACAATTAAATTAATTAATTAATCAATCAAACAACACCATCCTAGTGGCATTTTAGCTGATTTTGAAGCTGTATTTCCGGTTACAATTACGCCTCAATCGCAGCTATGGAGCTCATTAGGATTCAATTAATCATTTTCCCAAGTCAATAAATAAATTTAATTCTTCCCCCAGATCAATCAATCAATCAATAAATAAATGTATAATTTCTCACAAAAAATTCCAATTAAATTTTTGTGAGAATTTATTTATTTATTCATTAGATATGGTGAACCTGTCGGTCATTTTATTTACAATATTAAACATCTGTTCATAGCAAATTTTGATTTATTTAGTTTTATACCAACAGATTCAGAAATTTCAAAATGAGTCTTTTCAGTCATAAATTTTCTTCATTAAATTATGTTCAAAATATTCTGAGGATCAAACTGAATTGAATCATGAGCGAAGTCTACTGTCAAACCTCTAGATGATATGCAATGTCTTCATGAAAGAGAATGTTATTCATACCCAAAATTTATACTGAATAATGTGTAAAGAAAAGGTTTTAGTCACATACCTCACTCTTAGCTGACGGTATTGTACTTGCACCTTTGTCGGTTTCTTCAAGTTTAGCCTTACTCGGCTTGTCTGGTACTTTCTAAAATGTGGACATTATATAATGAGAATTATATATGTTCCTAAATCCCCTCCTCCTAATATGTTCTTTAAAATATAAGTGTAAAAAGAAACCAACACCAGACTCCATATTCCTTAATAATGTTTATAGAAAGAAATCCAGCTATATTACCGGTGGAGCTTTAGGCTTTGCGGAGCCGAACAGGTCGTCATCATCCTCGTCCTCCCCAAACAGTGCAGAGACAGCAGGCTTCACTGAGCTAGGTACAGGTGTCTGGAACCACAACACGCCACTATCCTTATAATCCAGTTTTGCCTTTTTCAAACGTAAAAGTTCACTAACAGCACAAGAAAGTAATTTCTGATTCACATTTTTGGACTGCTGTAAAAACATATTATCAGTAGATCAGAGGAATAATTCTTGTCAAAGTAGTTTAAACTTACTGAGGGTTTAGCAGACTTGGCAAAGAGGTCCACCTCTGGGTCATTGTCTCTTTGCTGCGTCTGGCTGAACAGAAGCTCCTCATCCTGAAACACACCTGTGCTCTTCACAAACGTTTTAGGCTCCTGAGACTGAAACACAACCAGCATCACATTATTATCTCTTTGTACGCACATACACAGTAATGTGCACTGGCTGTATTTGTTATGCCTTACATCCACATTAAGTATGTGAAAGCCATGTCTGGCAGAACTTTTTTGCAGAGAGCGACACTACCATGGTGTGCAAGTTAGAGGTGTGCATCAGGGCTAAAAAGTATCGGGAACAGTCTGTTTTTACACTCATGCACAAAGACAGTTCAGACAGGAAGCTTCCAGGATACGACAACACAGTACAACTCAACATCTTAAATTACAATGGAGATCAATCATGTACATCAGGTTTGGAGTTTAAACTTATTGACCATCAGAAATGGCACTGCATGGGGAACATCCCAGTCACAACACGTTTTATTCCTGTCACTGTTCTAACGCGGCACATTCATGTAGGTTTCATTCACTGGTAATTACTAAATAGCAAATATCTGTACTTCATTTAAAATTTGATTTTTACCTCTAAACTCTAAACAAAGTTTCAGTTTTTTTAACCATCACTGCTACAGTAGGGCTACAATCTGAAATACTGAGCTGATCTTCAGTAAAGCTTTTGCTGTATGTTTAATATTTCTGTTCATTAGTGAAGCGACGTCTGGCCAAGTACGGTGACCCATACTCGGAATTTGTGCTCCGCATTTAACCCATCCAAGTGCACACACACACAGTAGTGAACACACACACACGGAGCAGTGGGCAGGCTTTTTTGCTGCGGCGCCTGGAGAGCAGTTGGGGGTTCGGTGCCTTGCTCAAGGGTCTCACCTCAGTCATGGTATTGAGGGTGAAAGAGAGCGCTGGTCATTCACTCCCCCCACCTACAATCCCTGCTGACCCGAGACTCGAACCCACGGGTTACAGGTCCAACTCTCTAACCATTAGGCCATGACTGCCCCACATTATTTCTCAAGATCACATCTGTCAAACACAAACTCGTGCACTGTTTAACTGTAGTACAAAAATGATACTTGATTATACCACATAAAAGACATTTTCCTCCTTTCCAATCATACCCATATTTGGTTCCTACCCAAACTGTTTCCACAAATTTGGAATTGTACAAGAATTGTACAGTTTCCTTTCACTGGAACTAAGGGACCCAAACCTGTTCTACTATCACATTGCCCCTGTGCACAAAGCGAGCTCCATGAAGACATGGTTTGTCAAGGTTGGAGTGGAAGAACTCGAGTGGCCTGCACAGAGAAGTGACCTCAACCCCACTGAACACTTTTGGGATGAACTGGAAATGCAGACTGCACCAACATCAGTGCCTGACCTCACTAATGCTCTTGTGACTGAATGAGCACAAATCCCCTCAGCCACCCTCCCAAATCTAGTGGAAAGCCTTCCCAGAAGAGTGGAAGCTGTTACAGCTGCAAAAGGGGACTAAATCTGCAATGGGATGTTCAGCTAACACTTATGAGTGTGACAGTGTCTTGTGTGTAACTTTTGGCATTATAGCATATTTAAATATTAAAATTAAACTGAACCTCACATATGCACATAGTTCTAGATAATAAAACCAACCTTTAATGTACTTTTGTCCGTATGCTTGGTTGCTGTGGAAAGAGGAGGTATCTCATCATGTTCCCCTTCTTCTTCTTCTTCATCATCATCAAACAGACTAAATGTGTTTTTCTTGGCCTTTTTCTCCTTGGTCTCCATGGGTGGTGGGGTTTCCTTATGCCAGTCAAGATCATCGAGGTCCTCCAGTGCATTCTTGCTCTGTTTCTGTGGCACACACACAATTTGATTTTAGTTTAATAAAAGACATTTTAGCATCAAATATCTGAAAGGGAGAGACATCGTTTTTATCCTCACTGTCGTGGTTTTGGCTTCGTCTGCTAGCACATTAATTCCTCCGAACAAGCTAACAGCGCCAGCAGGCTTTTTACTCTTGTTAGTCTCCTCAGGGGAAGATGCTGGCTGCACAAGCTTCTTGTCTGAAGGCTTTTCCTCAGCTACATTTGCCACTTTCTGTGTCTCCTCTGAGCCAAACAGCGAGGGAGCCTGAGACACATCAGCAGGCACCTGAAACACACACACACACACACACACACACACACACACACACACACACACACACACACACTCAGTTCTCTTCTCTGCTAACCAGTGTGCACTCAGTCAGCTGTTCTAACACAGATAGCTTCTAGAGTGGCTTTTCACACTGGCTACTCTGTCTGAAACTAAATGAATTATACCTCACATGGTTATAGACTGGCCTGTTGGAATTTAATCAGATTCCTCATGCAAGCTCTTCATGGTAGTTCAACTCCTTAAATCTTATGCAAAATCTGCTTCTTACACAGGAGATGTACACTTACAGACTCCATGAACAGCAACAATTAATTGTGAACACAAATTCCACATGACTAATTTCTGAATAAGAAGAAGTCATCAAGTAAAGAAAGTCAACAGTGCAGCTAAACTGAAAATATTACTAGTTTGTACATATGTGTTTAACATGAATCTTTTTTTGGTAATTACAAAGCGTACTTTGACTTCCGGAGTTGCTTTGCCTGCAGATGTCTTGAAACCAAACAGTGAACCTTTGTCTTCATCGTCTTCGTCCTCGAACAGGAGGGAGACTCTCTGAGGTTTCTTCTGACTGAAAGGACAAAGATCAGTCTGCTGTGTTGGTTGGTGCAGGAACTTTCAAACAGTTTGCATTCTTATTCAGATACTATGTTTCTCTGAGGTTAAAGCCACAATCAGTGCTATCTGTACCTCTAGTACATTGGTTTACAATAGGCTGCATGGGAAAAGATGTTATCCCCCAAAATCAGTGGAATTTATGGTTTCTTGTTAAAATAATGTTGATTTAAAGGACACCTTGGCTCCTTTGTGGCTGCAAATAGATCGTCATCATTGTCATCAAACAAGCTATCTTTCTGTGGTGCTTTGCCACTGGGTAGCCTGGAGGGGGCACTGGTACTAGCCTTCATCCCACCACTCTTTACGTCAGGCTTGGCTGGGCTGGGCTGGGAGCTCATCCACTGGTCCTGGGAAATAAACAACAAACACAGATTAGATCCATTTAATCCAATGACAACAACTTGGTTAATCATATTCTGCACATAATGAATTCTATTCCAGTTTTATGGAAAGGTTTGATGTTCTCCATACCTCATCATCACTAAAAAGAGCACTTGATAAAGTTTTCTTGAGTTGGGGCACTGCTGCTTTGACCTGAACCGATTGAGATTTTGGCACAGAGGAAAATAGATCCTGCGAAATGCAGAAAAAAAAAGTGATCTTTTAAAAGGCCAACATTCTTGGTCTGGTATTAAACTCTCCTATTTGTTCCATATCTTCAAGTCAGATCTGCTTACACTCACCTCCTCCTCCTCATCATCAAATATAGAGATTTTAGCCTTGCTTGGTTTGTTCTGTGCTGGGACTTCTGGTTTTGACTGACTTTTTGGCACAGCAGGGAATATCTTTGGCAAAAGAAGAAACGCAAAAAGAAAAACAGGCAGTGCAAAAAGTCACTGTAAATGTGAAAGTATTCACTTTTACAATTCACGATAAAAATATGTAATAAAAGCATACCTGTGAGTCCTCATCATCAGAGAAAAGACTCTTGCTCTGCACTTTCTCTGTTGTTTTAGGAGCAACTGATGGTTTGACCACAGGAGGGGGCATACTCTAAAGAAAAATTTCCATAAAAAAAAATAATAAATCACCAGCATGGAAAATGAGAGAAAAAAAAAAGAAACAGATGTAGAGAGAGAATAAAGAATGGTTTTTATACCTCCTCAGATTTCCCAGACTCCTCACTTGTTGAAGGATGACTTTTCTTCAGACTTTCTGCAAGAAGATTATTTGTGCCAGGCCCAAACATGGAGACGGCACCAGCAGGTACCTGCGTGCAAACAGATTCATCATACATTTGATTTATTGACTGTGAGTAAAAGTGAGTGCAGCTGTTGCACTGTCTGGGCTGTATGTCATCCTCAGGATTAACATTAGGCATGCCTGAGACGTGCTCACGTTGGGTTTTGCATCCGGTATGACTACTGATCACCAGTTAAATGTTTAAAGCTTTAAGCAAACTGGACTGTGAAGTCAACAAGGAAGGTGACGGACAGCCAATAGCAACAGAATATAACATTTACATTTATGGCATTTGGCAGACGCTCTTATCCAGAGCGACTTACATTTATCTTATTTATACAACTGAGCAATTGAGGGTTAAGGGCCTTGCTCAAGGGCCNGCAGCTTGGCGGTGCTGGGGATCGAACTCATGACCTTCCGATCAGTAGCCCAACGTCCTAACCACTGAGCTACCACTACCTTATATAATATAACGTTCAAACGAATGGGTTACCGGAAGGGCAATCGGCAACACGATGCAATAGCCTCATCAAGAAATTTGTGCTGCAATGTTCTTAACTACCTTTTTCTCAGGAGGTTGTATCACCTCTTCCTTTCCCACAGCCTTCTTGCTCTGCTGAGCAACTGCAGAACGAGAATCCACACTAAAAATGTCACCATCCTCATCATCATCACCTCCAAACAGGTCTGCTGTCATCTTTGGCTTGGCTTTCTCCTGTGCAGCTAAACACAAGATATGATTTTTACTATTTTTGACAAGTAATAATCCTGCGACACGATTCAGGTGACTCAGGCCTACACCAACTCACCAGACGTGGGTTTTTTGAGCATCTTCCCACTGAAAAAGTCATCGTCATCCTCGTCGTCATCAAAAAGGCCACTTCCTTCCGAGGTCTGTTCCCGAGCTGCCTGCACTTTGGATTTGACTGAACGGTCATTCTCTTTACTCACTAATGAGTCTGAACCATTTGGTGAGCCAAAGAGACTGTTTTCTGGCAGAAAAACAGAAATATCCCTCAACTGAAGACTAAAGACTTTAATGATAAACCTCAGGTTTTTAATGCTTTATTAAAAAAAAAAAAAGTAATTTACCTGGGAAAATGGAAACTGCACCTGTGGGTATTCTCTTAGTGTTGACCCTCTCTACAAAAACAAAAGAATATTAAGTTAGAGATTTAGAACGCACATAGCTGCAACTTATTAGCTGCACGTCTTCCAAAAATAAACTGTAGGAGAGGTTGCTCGTGGTAAGGTACCTGTTTTTTGAGATGCTGCTTGCTCCTTCACCTTTTTGGGTGCCTCAGAAAACAGATCTCCCTGCAGAAACATAGAGAAACATTCAAAATGTTGCCAGTTATATTATTTTGCTGCTGTTTTATTCTTGCTTCAGTAGTTCAAATTGTAAAATTTTATTTAGAATTTGAATTTCATTTCCCAAGAAATATTTTTACATTTTATCATCTTGTCCTTTCTGAGTATTTATTAAATGTCTAATAATAGTCATCAATAAACAGTATGAACACTTACCTCATCATCATCAAACAGGCCTCTACCTCCACTAAACAGACCACCCTTTCCTCCAAATGGAGAATATTCGTCATCCTCCATTTTTGGAGGCTTGAACATCTCATCATCATCATCATCATCATCTTCCACTGCAACAAAATGGATGTGAAAATGACAGGGTTTATCAAATGATTTGCTCAAGCTACAATAAACAATGAAAGTCATTTGGTGTAAAGATGTCCTTATTGGGAATTTTAAGGAAATAAAATGAAAAGGAAATGAATAATTTGTGTAACCAAAAAAAAAAAGGTTGCAAGATATGAGAAAGACATTACCAGCCTATATGAAGACTAATCTTCCTGTTAGAAGGATTACAAACATATTAAGCAAACAGTGAGACGTTCTGACTGAGGGAAGCTCTCCTACAGTGGGAATGAAATTACATGTACCCTGTGCCTCTGGCAGTTTCTTTCCTTGGTTTTTCCTCTTGGTGACAGATGTGCCTGATGACAATGCTTGAAAAGAATTACAAACATGCAAATGTAAACAAAATGAAATAAAAATCCAAATTGAAAACCCTTTAAGTGTGACCAAAAAAAAAAAGCTAAGTATCTTATATATAAAGAATGAATGGAAAGTATATACATGAACCCTGAACTTACATGTCCGGTCTGCCTCTGGCTTTTTTGCTGTATCTTTAATTCTTGCAGCCAGCTGATCAGCAAAAGATGCCGGACCCACGTCATCCTGAAATACAAGCAGAGGCAGAAAATCAGCCCAGACATTTGCTGAGAAATCTATTTTTACATAAGTTTAACTGCAATCCTTGATAACCCCATTTTCCACAATGAAAACCCACTTCACTGAATTGCGTTCATTCTTTCCTAACAAAACTCAAAGTGACCAAATATTTTTTCGTCAAATACACCCTAACAGCATTATCCGTCACATTAGATTTTAAAAACATCCATCAAGAAATTTTTCACATGCACCAGTGTCATTTATTCATGCATGTACGGACAAATGCAAATTATTCACCCTTCTGGCTTCATCTTCATCCTTGTCAGATTCTCCAAATAAGTCCGAATCTTCATTTTCTTCCTCTTCATCAGAACTGACGGGCTTCTATAAAAGATCAAAAACATCAAAACAGCTCGTACACAGTGTGTTACTAATACTGCCCATAATTGTCTCATAACTAAGACAAATACACATTTTTTCCACTTGCATGCCCTCATAATAATAGCACTGAAAGCAATGAATTGAACACATAAACAGTTCTTACTTTCTTTAAGCTTCCTTGGCTTTCTCCGTCTTGGTCAAAGTCCTCGTCTGAGTGCTGTTAGGATTAGAAATCATCTTATATAGACCAGCCTGATTTTTGTTGGCTAGTACAGACGTTCAAAAACGGCAGAAAGCTATGCTACAATAAATCTAATCAAACTGCATTCAGTTAGAAAGGAATAGGTCGGGGTTAGGGATACTGTCGCCTCTGGCTTGCTCAGAAAGAATCGAAATTTAACCCCAGATTGTCACAAAGCAACTTTACATCCACTAAAGCTGTTTTGCGACAATGTCTATCACTAAACGTGTTGTACAAATAAAATTTAATAAATGTGTATACTATCCAGTTTTACCTCCTCCTGATCTTTATCCACTTCACTCTCAACAAAACTCTCCCTGTCGCTGTCAATGGACATTTCTGCAAGAGAGAGCGCGACACACAAGCAGTTATTAAAATAAGAGACAAAAGTGTGAATTCAGTTCAGAGAATGGAATGAAATAAGGCATTAGGAGTACGCCACCATCACTCGAGAGATCTCCCAGGCCAACGTCATCTTGTTCCATAAAAGCCTGAGATCCAATCAAGTACGGTAGCGGCCTGTCTACATATAAATCCTGTTAAAAAAAAAAAAAAGAGAAAATGCAAATTAAAAACTAATGCTATGTACTGCACTTTGTCAACCCAGAGAAAAGCAGTGTACCTGCACTACGGCTGCAACAATTAAAGGTAAAATTGATGTAAATTGTTTGCAACAAATTTAATTATTAAAAAGCGGGACTGTTTTATGATGCAAGCATGCTGTGGTGTGCTGTGGGGAGAAAAAAAAAAAAGATTCGTCGGAAATTGGTGGTCAAAAGAGAAAATATGAGAACTCTTTACATTACACTATGCTGCTGGCCTCATGACATACTTTGTGGTTTCATGTGTGATTGTGCTTCTGTGGGCATTGTGAGAAAAGTGGAAATGCATTGTGCAGTGGATATAAAAGATCTACACAGCCCTGTTAAAACTGCAGGTTTTTGTGGTGTAAAAAAAATGAAACCAAGATCAAGCATGTCAGATCTTCTTCCTCCTTTACTGTAATATAGCAACCAACAAAACAGAAAAAGGTCAGACATGATATATCTTGGTTTCATTTTTTAATAACAAAAACCTGCACAGGCATTTTTATTAACTAGCATGCACGGAATCTAGCTTATCTGGTTTCCTAACTGTAAAATCACATTTACGGTCATGTATTTTGATCCTTCCTGCCCTATCAGAAAACATTATCTTGTTAAGTTGAAATGGGGTGAAAATGAACATGGCCTCAAATAAATGATTAGCCAAACGTTGATGAGACAAACGTTTTCTCATTTCTGAACTTACGTCATGAAGCACGGGTGTTACGCAGTGCTGGCCAGCGTGTGGCGAAGCTGTTTGAATCAATTAGCTTGTATGTAGTTAAAACTATTTTTGACCCAGTAGTGTTGACAAATGCTACATTGTTTAATTTTCTTAATATACACAATATATACTGTATATTTTAATATCTTGTGTGTCAAGCAATCAACTCCGCCTCCTGCTGAAGTCGATCCCAAAGAAAATTGATTCATTGATTCCTGGCATTAAAATGTGTTGACTGAAATGTGGAGTCGATGCAAGCAAAATGAATTTAGCATCGGAGTGTTTCGGTTAGCGAGACAGTCAGTAGATATTTATTTTGAATTCGTCTGTCCGAAATTAAACAAATCAGGGCTGTAAATGCAGATACAGTTATGAAAGAAAAGTGTGCTGAACGAGTTAAAAAAAAAACTGGTCTAGGTGTCTCATTTGGTTGACATTAAGTTACTGGCCTGTTATTTAATTAAGCCTAGTTAAGAGTTCTGTAGCTGCATTACAGTATTATTAATTTAAAAAATTGATTGTTTAATCGATCATCAAAATAATTGATAACTGCAGCCCTAATTTTCAGTGAACCCGAGAACGCTCACCTTGGGTTCCAGTATGGGCTCCACTCTGTCGGCTGCCTCCTCATCCTCGGAGTCCGAGTTCCCTACTTTAACATCCAGCTGCTCAAAGGCAGAGTCCAGGACCCTCAGACCATAGTTCACTGCCTCCTGGACTTTAGGTATCAGCTCTGCTTCTTTCTGCTCTCGTGTTTTTTCCTTTTAAAGCGACAGAAACAGACAGTGTTAAAGTGATGCATCCAAAACCGCCTGTTTTTTGGATATTTGTGAGTTTTGTAAACATGCAGTTTAATCCCCCTACAGAAACAACAAAGATATGTCCAACTTTGTCTGGAACAGAAATTAAGTTTAGTTAAGACTTAAATAGACATGCACAAATCCCATTTTTCCATTAAATTATCAATATCAGAGCTCTTAGTATTGGCCAGTACACAATAATGATCAAATACTGACATCCTCTTAAGCAACTGAGCCAAAATTTCTGCAAGATTCTGTTGCAAAAGTTAAACCTGCAACAGTGGCACGTTGTGACAGATGTGTGTTGTGTCAGTTAACATCAACCACATTCACAGTTCAGCACACATCAGTGGACAGACAGAAAAAAAATGTCAAATCTGATCTGACAACGG
Organism: Pangasius macronema; assembly: GCA_037577455.1. Classification (NCBI taxonomy): domain Eukaryota; kingdom Metazoa; phylum Chordata; class Actinopteri; order Siluriformes; family Pangasiidae; genus Pangasius; species Pangasius macronema. The sequence goes on from CM074947.1 coordinate 17,408,549, forward strand.
TCCATTTCAGGCCAGGATCAACTTACCTATTTTTGCCTGAGCAAAGATTGAACAACTTACATGCATGTTTACTCTAAAATACACACAATAAAGCTTAACACTCAACCACAGACAGCAGCAACAAACTAAAAGTGTCATGACAAAACAAAAACAAAAAAACACGGAGATTTCCCAGTATCAGGGTTTCTTTAAAAAGGCTAGAAGTGTACAGACCTGTTCAGGGCGTTTCTCCTGAGCCTCTGTTTTTGGGACTGGCTCCTCAACTTCTTCATCATAAACCCTCTGCGTCATTAAAAAATGACATTTGACATCAACTCTGGTTGCTCAAGCACATTACTATCTAATTCAAAATAAAACAATCAATTTCTCAGACGCACATTTTCTATAAATTGTATGTTGGAAAGCATAAGAAAGTCATTAAAGACGGTGTGGAGGCAGCTGTCAGTTGCTTTGGTATCCCGAATAAGGCCATCCAACTGTTTCTCGATCTCATGCGTCTTAGACAGCATCCACTGAGAGAAGTCTTGCAGGTAGAGAAAGAGCTGTCGAGGTGAAAAGACATCAGAGTGACAATCACGCATCATGACAAATAACTTCACACTCCAAACATTTCTGTTATTATGTAACATAAATACCCCAGAATCTGCAGCTAAAGACCAATTTGCGCTGTTTTTCCGCATCTCATCCAACGTCCAGGGTCTCTCCCATACCTGCTCGGCCTCACCGTTGCAGTTACTGGGGCCGTTCTCCATGGGTTCTGCCATAGTGATTACCTGCTGCATTACCAGAACACCGTGGTCAATATAAACGGAAACAATACTGATCTCTGAGCAGACTCATATTTTCATTTTCCTGTCTGAAACATCAGCCATAGTGGAAATACCTAGCAACTAGAGTTGTTATGCTGTCATGCTGTAAGACTCAACAGTCACCTCACACTGACTTTCAAAATACAGATTAAAATGCTTTACCTTAGTGAGAAATACTGACAATTTAAAAGATTTTATGAAAAAGTCATTAAAAAAAATAGCTTTCTAAAGTCCTTTTGGAATTTGAACTAGTTTTAGATGTGAAGCTTGGGTAATATAATTATTCCCAGAGTACCCCTATCCAAATCCCCAGCTTATACATAGTATAAGACAAAAGTAGGTGGACTCCTGACCAACACACCCATATGTGGTTCTTCTCCAAACTGATGCCATAAAGTTGGAGGCACACAGTTATACATGATGTCTCTGTATGACGCAGCATTACACTTTTCCTTCACTGGAACTAAGAGGCCCGGACCTGTTCCAGTATAACACTGTCCCTTTGCACAAAGCGATCTCCATGAAGACATGGTTCACCAAGAAGAAACTCCAGTGCCCTGACCTCAACCCCAGTGAACACCACTGAGATGAACTACAATGCTGACTGCACCCCGGGCCTCCTCAGTGCCTGACCTCACTAATGCTCTTGTGGCTGAATGAGCACAAATCCCCACAGCCACGCTCCGAAATCTCGTGGAAAGCCTTCCCAGAAGAGCAGAGGCTGTTATAAGAACAAAGGGGGATTAAATCTGGAACTGGATGTTCAACAAGCACATACAATATGGGTGTGATGGTCAGGTGTCCACAAACCTGTATGCACCATCTGAACTGACATGGTAATATCCCGGTTATAAATTATGCCATGGGGAAAAAAGGATTAGGATTTTTCCTTCAGTATGTAGACACTCTGGGAAGTACTCACTAATTTCTATCACCTCCCACTGAAACCAAAACAAAACCAAGTTTAAAACACAGAAGAATAAAATATATAGGACAATAACAAGGACTTTAAATGAGTGAGTTCCCAGCACAGGTATATCCTACATAGAGGTTATGGTCCTGTGACCCACTAGTGATCAAGCGCACTATAATAATCACTTTTACACAAGATCAAAATGATCAGTTTGTATAAAAATAAGGTTTATGTAGTACACATGGAGTTTTTAAGAGTGGCGACTGAGTTTATGTGCATGGTGAAGACACTTCTATCTTCTATCTAACACACACACACACACGATAAAGAGTGAATTGCTCAGAATTACTACAAACTTCCTGCAGCAATATTACTTACAGAAACCTTATCAGATTTGAACTTTTTGTTTCCTTTTTATTTCTTTTACAAAAGACACTTTCATACAAAGATTTTGCAGTGAATATTTTCCTTACATTTTCACCACGAGCTTGTGTGTGTGTTTATTGTGATATTGTTTATTGTGAGACTAGGTTATAGATATAGGTAGATTCTTTATTGTCACTGCACAGGATACAATGAAATCTGTTCTGTTAAGATGGTAAAGCAACTAAGATATTGCACTAAGGTGATCCGGTAGGATTTGTACATTTTAAATATAACAACAGAAATTAATTAAAATCAAACTAAGGTACTGCACATTACAGTATTGCACATTTGCTTGTTGAATTCCTATTTTGTCTTATGTACACAGTTTTGCAGTTGGGGATACATAAATATGAAGTAAGAGTCTATAGACGTAAGTGTGTGTGTGTGTGTGTGTGTGTGTGTGTGTGTGTGTGTGTGTAGTGAAAATCACACCATGAGAACTGCAAATCATAACCCTCCTTCAACCAAACAGTGATTAACACTAAAATGAAACCTGGGCTCATCAAAGCTTTAGACTGGGCTGATTACAAAGCCAGCAGTTATTGTGATCAGTGATCTCCAGTGAAAGTGGACAAGGGCAGAGTGACAGACACACTCATGCTCCTGTGGTGCACTTATTTATAAACACAGCCAGTGTGCGATTACACAGAAAAACCATGCAGTCACAACATTATGTCCCTGACTCACCACGTGCTTCATTTCTGATCCTAAGATCCTGATTGAAGGCGATTTTAACCGGTCATAGACAACACACAAGAGCTTAGTCCATCAGTCAGAAGCTTCAAACGCACGTTAGCAAACTCGGCTAACACTAATTAACGTTAGCCACTTTGTGCAGCGTTAGTTATACAGCTATTCAGCTAGTTATTGAACAGTTAAAAAAATACACCTTATTTTTTTACTTTAACCTGTGTGACTCCAACCAAATCAGAAGCTCTTACCTTCTCGACTTTTAATGTTTGGTATTCTAGCTAACTCTCACCAGCTAGCTCCTTCCTTTCCCTCAACAACATCCCCATGTTTGCCCTGTGTGCAATGCTAGCCTAGCTTTCACCAGCTAACACACGCACTGTGTGTCATTCAGCTGCTTCTTCACACAACAGGCATGCTCAGTACCTTTGAGGAATTTATTCCGCACAGATTGTGGTTTTCATAGAAAACAAAAACCTAGTTCAGCCCAGGCGAAAAGGTGGCTGTTGATGATCCGCTGCCTCATTAGTATTCCTCCTGCTCGGCCATGTCCTGTCTGCTACAATCAGCTGACTCCATAGTCACCTGACCTTAGCGATGCAGTATATTTTCCACCTGTATTCCGACACACCCCCGCTTCCCGCTTGTGCAGATCGTCCACGAGACGTAGCTGACATCCTGTGTTGTGATTGGTCCGAATTTACATCACTGACGGGGATATAATGCCTTACTATGTACAACTAACCAATCCCCAGAGACGGAGGCGGGGTTTATCAGAATGCAGGTAGAAAAGAATAATAAAAAAGTTTTCATGAAATAGAAAGGGGAGGAGGTGAGGAGTAGTAGAAAACAAACAGTGTGAAATTAGTAAAATGTTCAATTATGGGTTTACTTTTGGCTTGGTACTAATATGTTCCTATGGGATGATTGAGGAGTTGAAGAATGAGTAGCATTCACTAGTGCAGTAGTTATGAGATTCATCTTTGATAGTTCTAGCATAAATATTACTTTTGGTTAATATCACACTTACAAGCTGTGATATGGGGGTGGGGGGACACAGTGACTTAGTGGTTAGCATTCTTGTTTCGCACCTCCAGGGTTGAGGGTTTGAATCCTGCCTCCTCCCTGCGTGCTCTCCCCGTGCATTGGGGGTTTCCTCTGGGTACCACAGTTTCCTCCCCCAGCCCAAAGACCTGTGCCGTAGGTTGATTGGCATCTCTAAATTGTACAGGGTGTGTGTGCATGTGTGTGTGATTGTGCCCTGCGATGGGTTGGCACCCCATCCAGGGTGTCTCCCACCTCATGCCCAGGGACAGGCTCCAGGCTCCCCATGACCCTGTGTAGGATAAGCAGATGGATAGAAGTTGTGATATAAATATATCCCTATCGCTATAACCTTCATTTCCAGTCAATCAAGTAAATAGATATGGTGGAAAATCATTTTAAAAAGCATAAGATATTTTTTGTTTTTCACAATGCCTTTTCAATGCAAGGCATGTGACCTTCATCAGGCTAATTAACAGATTAGCCTTAAATACTCAACTCTTAATATCAGCCTGTTAGTTTTTTAAGATTAATGCAGCTGACATGGATACTGGGTAGATCAAAACTTTTTTTTTAAGTAATCAGAAAATCAAGAATATCTTGGAATTGATATTGAGAGAGAGAGAGTGTGTGTGTGTGTGTGTGTGTGTGTGTGTGTGTGTGTGTGTGTGTGTGTGTGTGTGTGTGTGTGTGTGTGATGGGGAGATGGTGGTGCAGCATGTAGTGTTGCAAACACAGCTTCAAGGTTCCTAGTTTGATCCTGAGCTCAGGTTAGTGCCTGTGTGGAGTTTGACATGTTCTCCCAGTATCCATGTGGGTTTTCTCTCCAGTTTCCTCCTAAAACCTGCCAGTAGGTGGACTGGCTGCTCTAAACTGCCCCAGGTTTGACTCAGTGTGTGAACGTGTGAATGAAGGTGTTATCTCTGGGTCCACCATGGCCCTGACCAGAATAAAGTGCTTACTGAAGATGAATGAATGAACGATTGTTTATGTGATTAATGTATTACCCACAGAGATGCACAGCAATCACTAGCAGGCTTAGCTATTAAACTTTGTCTTTGATATTAATTACCTACTCGATTAACTATTAAGTAAGTATTCAGGTTTTTGTCATGCCCAAAGAATGTGTAGTAATTAATAATTAACCATATGCTTCATACTACTGCCTGGAGGCAACACCTTATATTGGGGAGCACTCCTTATCCCCACTTTTTTACATTTTTTTCCCATGTGAATTTGTATTATCACATCATATAACAAGGTGCAATATGGGAAAGGATGTATCATTTGGGAGAAGGGACTATTTTAGGAAGATTCTACTGCATGATGCACCAAGAACAGGTTAACTACTGGTAAACTAAAATGATATATTTTTAAAAAAAATTACAGGAATGTCTCTAGAAACTTTTGCTTTGAGTTGGTTTAAGATTGATGAAAAATGTACATTTCCAAATATTGTCATATGCAGTTGTGGTCCTCATTAGCAGATAATTAAAAATACACTTTGTGCCTTTGAGTGCTTACATGTCCAAAGCTGTTTGTATGTTTATTCCATTAAAAGAATAAGCAGTATTCACAGGGCATGGGCACTTGATGGCACTGTGTAGCCTACGATTTAAGCCTGTGTAGCCTAGATTGTGAAACAATTCCCATTTTGGTGTCCCAAGAGGCATCCCCAAATCGAAACTAAACCAAAACACAGGAAATATAGATATTGTTCAAATTTTCGCCAGTGGCATGAACTTACAATTTGTAGTACAGTGTTCTAAAATCATGTCTATAGACATCTCTAAGTGAGGTCTACATTTATTAGCATATTTACATGAGAAATCATAGTTGTATTATAGATGTTATATAAAATATTAGCTGTATTATATGTTCTTTTACAAAGAATCTGTGAGAAATCAGCTGTATGATGTAAATGGTACAGGAAGTACGCTCCAGATTTGCAGACTCACTGCCACCCTGTTTAGAATTCTGTCTGAAGACAGATAGTAGATTTTTTTTCAGTGCATTTTTTGAGGATCACACGATCTCAAAGCAACTTGTTAGCAGTACTGGCTTTGCATTGTGGATTTTTTTAAATGCCCAACCCCAACAGCACCTGAGTTTACTTGAAGTGAACACCAAACCACTTTTCAAGAGATATCACTATTTATTCCAAGTTATTATGACAAAAGTGGAAAAGCAAATCTATAGTTAATCCAATCACCTAATCATAGTATAGCAAGACTGGAAAATCATAATTGTATTACACATATAATGCAAAACTTTAACTCTATTACAGTATACAGTATGTTATTTAACAAAGAATATATGGCAAAAAGAAGCATATGACATAACTGGTGCAGGAAATGCTCTTTTCCTTCACCCCCCCTGCAAACCCTCCACGTATGCAGACTCAGACAGCAACACTGTTTGGGATTCTGTCTGGAGACAGGTAGTAGTAGGGGAGTTTCTTCCCCTCGTTGCGATTTTTGATGGCTTTGGACAGCTCATCCAGCTTTTCCCGGAAAGCCTCCATGGCTTTCTTCACCGGTTTGTCAACAAAGTGTTCGTCGGGATACATACCTAAGAACAACTAGAAAAAGAAGCACCCACCAGTGTCAGTAAAACTGCATTATAGTAGTGAATGTGAAGAGGATGCATGGTTTATTTTTTGGGAGATCTCACCTCATTCTCCTGGAACTGACTAAGAGCCCACACCGCTCCGAGATGCCAGCAGGAGCGACCACGGTCAGGCAAACTATTCACGATGAATTCTATATCCACCTCGCCCTTCTTTGTAGGCGGGGGTTTGCGCATAGTGGGGGGAGAGTTTGGGATCCATGAGCACCAGTCATACTGAAATTGTTATAACATTTGGTTAAGAATTTTGCATTGCAATATTATTACTCATGTTGTTTATTCAATTATTTATAACCAGTGTTTTGATGTATCGTTAATATATTAGTTTTTGATAATCCTTGATATAAATAGATGTTACCTGTCCAAAGTTGATGGCAGCATGTTGTGCAGAAGCTGTGAAGATTATAACAGTCAGGTACTCCACCAGCTGCTCTCGCTTCTGCAATGATTTCGGAAACTCTAAAAAAAAAAAAAAGATAAATGTGTTTTAACCAAAACACATTCGTGTGTCCAGTTAGACATTTGTGTCTTCAGACATGATTGGGAACACACAGACACAGAACACAGTTCATTTCTTCATTTTTACATTTTTTTTATGAGTGGTTGTGACTTGGAGGAAGTTCTTGCATGATGAAACTCAGGAAACTTCTTTTAGAAGCTTTCAAAAGATCTCGGACATCTGACATCATCACAGACATAGTTAAGCTGACATTTTTTATTTTATTCATTGTATATGTATACTTCTTTTACCATCACACTGTACATTTTTTCATAGCTTATATGAATAAAATGTCCTGATGAATAAAACATCAGGGTCAGAGACAGGGTTATAAGAAATGTGTATTTTTAAAGACAAATATTCAAGAACATGGCAACACAATAAGGTGAAAAGCCTGTTCTCACCACAGTAGTCAAAATCCTGCATTCCAAAGCTGCAGACATCTTTGATGAATGCCTGTATCTCCTCATCCTCCAGTAACGTTTTGTCACTATCGTAGTATATGTCCACCACATCCGTGACAAAACTGCCAAGAGCCACAAAAAATGAGTTTGTCATCCTAAGTCTTATAAAAGATTTCATAGAAAAGTAGATTCTCAGCCAAAAATATTCATTCTTGCTGTTTTCTTTTAACTAACAGAAAATTTTAGTGGATTTATATTTATATTCTGTGAACTTCCCTAATTACCTTTTGATTATCTCCCACACTCTGTTGCCATCATCTCTGTAGTAGTAGTAGGGAAGCTCCTCCTTGCTGTCCATGCCTCGAGCCTTTATGGACTCCGGAAAGCACAAGGACTTATAGGTGAGAGTCTTCATGGCTTTCTGCACTAGCTCTACATGGCCACCTCCACCTGTACCATTAGCCTGGAGTATGCCCACAAACACACATTTAAAGTCAGTGTGGTTACGAAACACACCACAGGTTCAGGGGAAGAATTGTTTGGTATGGGGTAAACATACCTTGTCAAAGAGTCCACATTCGCAGATAAGTTGCTCGCGTGCCTTTGTATTGATGGCAATTGTGAAACGTACATGTGGCACTAGCAACTGGAAATTTGAAACATGTCTTACAAAAATGTCTTAAAGAACTTTGCACAATGTACATCCTCTCATAAGGCTATTTCATGCTTGGCTGATATGTGTATTAGTTTTGCCTCAATAATGCATGACATGCAAAGTGTAAAAATGACACACCTTGTACACTGGATGAACAGCAGGCAACTGTCGGAACATAGCGATGCCAAAAACCTCTGATACCAAATGAGTCCTCAGGAGGTGTGTCACTGTCTGGTGCACATGAAAGTCTGAGGATTTCACCCAGATCTTAGCCAGCAGCCAGTCATACTCATTATCGCTAGGCACAAAGATTGGGCTGTCTTTCCCTGGGGTTTGGCTCAGCTTTTAAAACATATAGAAACAAGTTACGGCCATGTCATCACAGTCTGCAAATTAGAATGACAATACTAGAAGGAATACATCTTAAACAGAACTATGGTACATTTATGACAATTCAGGTTATGTTCAGTAAATGAAAAAAATTATCAGCCACAGAAAAGGCCATTGTAGTCCGGATTTTGTGGTTGTGGATGTGGTCTGGACATTTGATATTACATATTCAATATTCCAGAGTTGAATAGGGGAAGAATTATCCCAAAAAAATGCAGTAAGTGCTTCTGTATCATCATTTTTAATTTATTCATTTTTAATTTGCATATTATTGTTTTGGTGGATTCTGGGAACACTGGATACAAGACAAAAATACAACCATGACAGGGCATAACACACTCATTCACACCTAGGGGCAATTTGGAGTGTCTAATCCACCTACTGAAAAGTTTTTCAGATGTGTGAGGAAACCAATGTGTGAGGAAACTGAAACATGTAAATTAAAAACATACTTAAACATGTAAATTAAAAAGGTGACAGCAGGCACTTTTTTCTATGTTTCAGTTTTTTCTGTTGGTGTTGTGACATTGGTTTAGGTGCGTTGAAAAATGTTTTCTGCGAGTTAACATTAAATCTTTTTAATCTTAGTTACTTTGCTACAACTGAATTTAAAAAATCTAAATTAACTGTGGTTAATTACATTTTTAAAAAAAATTTATTATCTCTTTGCTGCATCTAAGTTAATTCTTTGACGGCACCAGAAGAACATTTCTAATGTAATTGAAACGAGGTTGTAAAAGACATTAAGATCTGCAGGTACTATAGAAAGTATAGCTATATACCTGTATGGCAATTGGCAAAATTTTGTCCTGACTGTTCTTGTACAGTAAGCAAATGGGTGCAGCCAAATACTGCAGGGTACAAGGATCTGTAGCATTAGGCGTGATGTCGTCCATTATCGCATAATCTGCAATGAACAGGTTTCCTGCCTGCAAACCACAAAAAAACACAATTGTAGATTAAATATAGATTGCATCAGTCTTCAATGTCAGTTCAATGTTTAGTCACCTTAAGTTCATCTTCCAGAGTGAGGTCTCTTTCCAAGCAGTCTTTCACCATTTCATGCGTGACTGGAAACTTATCTGGTATTTTTGTACACTTCTGGATCATGACAGGATTACAGCCATTTAAGAACTGATATCCAAACATAAAGTCTTCTTTCCAGTGCTGCATCACATACTCTGTCCAAAAGAAGACATGATCAAAGTCAGAAAATGTCAAACAGATTGCTATGCTAAACTCACAATTACCCAGTTATATCTTAATGAACTATGTAGAAATAAACTATGTACTTTGTATTGTTTCTCCCAAGTCTTAATATTGGATGAGGATGTAACAGTTTAAATATTCAGACAAAAGAACCTGATATTGTGTTCTTGATCCTCACAAATATCCGCTCAAAATCTGCAAAATCTCCCCAAGAGGACTGGAACATATGCATAAACTGGTTAACACAGAGGTTCTCTATCCTAAAAGAAGAAGAATAGCTGGTTTTAATATTGTTGCTTATCGATGGAGGGAAAACAACATGCTGGTCATTAATATCGCATTTGCTTAACTTTTTGCTTTCTTAAGCAATGAGATTGCAGTCACTTTCCACTGACCTGATTATACTTTTAATTCAAACGATCAAACATAGAGTAAGGTTATAACTACAGAGAGAAAACCACTCAGTGGACCACGTAACCTCTTTGTGGATGTCTAACTGCATGCTAGAGTCTTCTTTAGTAAATGATCAATGCGTGCAAATGCACCACATGTGCTGAATAACTGCTCTCATGCTCTCATGCACAGTTACACTGATGTTTAAAATTATGGGTTTTAAGAAACTTATTCATCGTTGATTAATGTCAGATTCCCAGAAGGTTTATAAGAAACATATACATTTTAGTAGGATCCATTGTGTTATTAAGAAACTTATATAAGCTTCAGATTCTAAAAGAGATGACAGAGTCATTTTTAGAGTATATTGTGTAAAGATGCAAATGAGGTCTGGGAAACAATGCATGTCCTAGGCACGCATGTGATGGACAATAGACTGTGTGTGTTCAGGAGTCTGGCTGCAAAAACTACATGCAAATGTTACTTAGAACAGTACTATGACTGTCTGTTAGACAATCCAGGAATGTTATACGAGCGGGTGTAGGTTAATTTGTAACTAGGAATATAACACATAACTAGGAATTATAACACAGAACTCACGCTTTACTGTAGTTGAGGGCGAAATCCATGCCTTTCTCACTGTCAAACTGGATGTCTCGTGGTAGGTCTTTATGGGCATTTGCATCAATGCTCATGGGAAAGCCAGGATGCCATTCCTTCCATCTACAATTAGAAGTATTAATAATTATATCTGCATTTAAGTACTGACGAAATAAATGGAAAAAAAAACTCACATTTTCTAGTGCACGTAAAGGAAATGACGTAAATGTGTACATATGAAATACAAAATTCCAGTAGGAATGGTTCACATACTGTAAAACATGGAAATTCAATAAGTAATTGTTTATTCTGCTACATTTTTTCATTTTATAGAGCTATAAAAAAGCCATACATGAAGGCAGACAAAAAGGAAACAACCTATTATTCTCAGACTGTTTGTATTCAGTGTAGCACATAAAATAGCTTAAGATCTTAATTTCTAATAAACCTAAAAGTCTTCTGTCTGTTTTCCAGCTCCTTGCGTCTGTGTTGTTTTGCCACTCTGGTTTTGTCATGCTGAGGCAGGCGAGCTGCAAATCACACATGGAGAAAGCATGCAACACATTTCGTTTGGTCTGACTCTCTTTAGAGCAATTAAGTCATAGAGATTTAGCAAGCTACATGTGTAAGATACAACAAGAAGATCCTACCTCTGCCATCTCGAAGTATCACCTCTTTATCGTCCACTACCCAGCGAAAACAGGGGAACTCGATGTAATCTCCAAAGGGGGTCTTCACTGTAATGTATTTACAATACCAATCATCTTGCATCCAGTACTTTTTCTTCTCAATCTTCAGGAGCTCAATGTCACCAAGGTTCTCTGCCACTTTGACATCGTATGAGTCCACCTGGGATTAGACAAACTGGGATTCAACTGACATGCTATAAGATAAGAAAATGTTATGAGTTTATTTTTGTAACAAACCAAATTGGCCCATCATAAGCCCTCCTAGTAGACAGAGTGCAACGCCTAAAATAAACAAGATCATTCTTGTGATATGAATATGGTCAGATTGTAATTAGAGAAAATGACAGTGAAGGTTCTGACTCTTCTTCTCACACTTTAATGCTTTTTATTTATAAGTCCTCCATTTTTGCATTCATCATTTTTATCTTGTTCATTGCATTTTCACCTTATTTACCTTGTCTGTCTACAGTTTAGAGTCCATTTCAGGATGTCTGTTATGTCTTTTCCCTATTCTTTTCTCTTCCTGGCCCATGTTTAGTTTATTTTTATTTACTTTTCATCCAGATTGGTACCAATTGGCACCTTTTCCAAAGTTAACAACAAGAGCTTTCCCTGCAGTCACTGAAAAATTTTTTTGAAATTGATGACAGACATCTTACCGCGCCTCGTTCGAAGTCATTATATAGTGGTTTATCCAGAAGTGTTCTCTCACTGCTGCACTCCGTCCCCACCAGGGTCAGGTAGATGTAGTCGTCGGTGCCAGCAAACCACTGAGTGCCCGTGGCAACAGTCACAGTGTATGAAGGCATCCTGGTCACACAAGCGGACAAGCTTCTGTGTCTCCACAATGAAACCTCTGTAGTCTCTCGCTGAAAGCATTTCCTCTTTTCTACTTCACACACACAGAAGTGCATGTGTGTGCGCAACACTCAAAAATACGCTGCTGATCTACTGAGATAAGACATGCAAATGCTTAAAGGCTATTTCTCAGTGGACCATGTTCCACCCATAATTTAGTTATGTGAAATACAACGAGTATCTGCAATTAATCTAGAAAAATGTTCTGTACAAAATTAGAAGCATTCCTATTTCTCCATTGACTAAGAAATTGTTTAGTAATGCCACTAAAAATACCACACTAAAGCACTGTGGAATCAGAATGATGAGTAATCAGAAACCTTTTTAGCTTACAGAAAAGAAAACCACATAAGGTGCCTTTTCATTTTAGACTTTCAGACAGAACAGATCATATTGGATGATACAACATCAAACTATACACTGTATTTCTGCTACTTATTAAACAAGCTACATGATGTGGGATATGTCAAACAAGAAAACCACAAACAGTATTTTGTTTACACCATATTTACTAGTCAAATGAGCCACTACTTCATGCAGTAGCAGTAAACAAAGCCAGAGAGGAAAATGCAAAAAGTGAGGAAAAGCCAGCCTTTGCATATTCTCAAGTCAGGGGGGTAGTTTGGCTTGTTAGAATATGATGTCCCTGATATGAAGTTTTAATTAAAAAAAATACCATTGCATTATAAAGATGCATGTTTAATGGTTTGGTCAAACAAAACCAAATTTCACAACAAAGAAGTCTTGTATATGGCTGTATACTTGTTCCATACTCAACAAAGAAGACACACAAACTCTGCAATATAAGATGGCATGGCTAATATAATAAATGCATGGCTAATATAACAAATGCAGTATTCCAGTATGCAGAAAAACAGGATATGGAACAGCATCTGTGAAAGTCTCCTCACTGAGGCCTGATTATATATGAAACTACATTGGGGATGCTGTCTGTGTAGAGTTTCACATGTTCTACTAGTATCCACTTGGGTTTCCTTTGGGTTCTCCTGTTTCCTCCAATCTCCCAGAAATAAGGTAGTAGGAAGACTAGTGACTCTAAACTGCCCTTTGAATTAGTGCCTGGAGGCTCCTGATTCTCCACGACCCTGACAAGGATAAAGTAGTTACTGAAAATGAATGAATGATTAAATGTATTGGTGATTAAAGTGTTTACTTCCAGTAGCCTATTATAATATCTGGTATTCTCTGGAACTGACATAACCATCAGAAAGACATTTTCCATCACCCACACAAGTTTTTAGGCAGGGTGTATGTAAAATAGCTAGTGTTAGTGTGGTTTCCCTAATCAGCTGTCAAAGAATGCAAATATTGCCTCATAACTATGAAAGAAGTTATAAGTGAAAAATTTCCATGGTATCTGTTTTTTTACGATTAACTGAACTGTATTTATTAAAATTTCTATTATTAGATTTTTACACATTCACTGAGAAGTGTGTGTGTGTGTGTGTGTGTGTGTGTGAACTGGCTGTCAGCCTCCTCTTGAAGAGTTTCAGTGCCAGATATCTGTTTGGAAAACAACATATTATTGTATGATAATAAAGACTATGGTGATGAAGAGTAACTTATTCCAAAGTCCTTTCTTAGTGTTCTGAGGTAAGGTTTGTATGGTTAGGTAAGATTGGCTACCTGGGCTCGTGATTAAGTACTTTTGTGATTAATAAAATATTTGCTTGAGCATATTCAAGGTTTGGTAGTGATCATGCATTTACAGGTGAATTTCCACCACATATTCTTGGTGTCTCTGGGTGGGCTCCAACATCTCAGTGGAGGTGACCATCTGAACTAAGGGTCAAAGGCATGTGCAACTTCAAATTGGAGAAGAGTGAGATTTTTCTCAACAACTGAGACACTATCTTGAACTTCAGTGGATACCCCACGGAGTGACAGAGCCATACATTTAGCAAGTGAAAATATTTCTTGATCTGCTCAAGTAGAATATTTTGAAAAGGGTCAAATGACCTGCAGTAAATATTGAGGTTTACTGTTAAGTTGCATAGAGTTTTAAACGTCTGGGACGTGTACTGAGTTTGGTATTTTATTTAGTATTTAACTGCAACACTCTTAGTAGATGTACTAGGTTGTAAAGTGTGAGTGGACAACTCCCTGATAATAAACGTGTTAAAGGCTGTTCAGCTTCCCAAATCTGCATGTAAGTGCAAGGCTCACACACGTGAGACTGACCCCAGTGACTGATTGGACAGCTTAACAGACTGCAAGGATTTGCCTCTCTTGCAGCAAGCCACTACTAAACAGGAACTGAAACTGTGGAAAGCAAACTGCAGAATGGATTCAATCACAAGAAAATGGCTGGATCATCAGAACAGACCAGCTATTCCAAAAATAGCTTTTCCGTATTTGGCAAAAAACATCCACGTTGCAGACCATGTATCTAAGTGAGGTGTGGTAGAAATGGTAAATAAATACTGGTACGCACCTGGATTTGGAAGTATTTTCATCTTTTGCAATACAATTTTGCAACAAATGTAATCATAGGTCTACAAATGAACATTGGGAAAGGTCCTAACATTCTGCAAAGTGCACACCCCTTACCTGATACAGTCATTGTTTAGTGATTGCTGATATGTAATACCCTTAATGTTTTCCTTGCAGGAGACAAGATGCAGTTACAGTGGCAAAGCACCTGGTCAGAGAGGTAATCCCCCACTGGAGAGTACCTAAAAAACTTTCATCAGATAATGGAACCCCATTTGTGAATAAAATAATTACATACTTGTCTGAGAAGCTAAATTTTGATCTGAAACAACATTGTGCTTACCATCCCCATTCACCTGGGGCAGTGGAAAGATTGAACCAAACTGTCAATCTAAAATTAGCAAAGATCATGACAGGACTGAGTCCACTGGAAGCTTTGACCGGTCTTCCAATGAGATTAACTGCTTCTCTTCCTTTCAGGTCACTGCAGTTTGAAGGATCGTTATAGCAGAGGGATGACCAGTTAGTGAAATGCATGTGTGACTTGTGCAAAACTGTTGAGTGAAAAAGGCTTTACTTGTACCAATTAAAGGGTCTCTACATAATCTGAAAGTTGATGACTGGGTGATAGTGAGAGCTCATTGAAGCCTGGCACAGTCCATGGTAGTGTGGACGGCGGTGAATCCTTCTGATGCCTCTAACTGCCCTCAGAGTCGCTGAGAAAGACACCTGGATCCACTCCTCCCACTGCCTGAAAGTGAGCCCACCAAATCTCACACCAGGCATGCCTCTAACTCTGGCAGAGGCAGAAGAGTCTTTCAGGGAGAACAGTGAGGGTCTGGAGTATGAGGAGGCTCTGGAGTCGTCACATGAAAGACATCTCTGAGCAGTCTTGTGAGAAACAACTAATCCATTATCATAAAAGACAGAAGAAGCCTATGCAAAAATAAGCCTAAGAACTTTATTTTGCATTCTGTAAGTTTGGCAATCCTGATAACTTCACTCAGCCTCTATTAAAGTGAACTTTAACAAGTGAGAAAAAGTACATTTACACACTTGATTATAATAGAAGGTCTACTCTATTTGCTCACTGTAAGTGTGATCACATGACTCCTTACATATTAGATAGAGGTATCACTGTGAGGACTGCTAGAGTATCATTCTATGAGTTCTCACCTTTTATGGTTTAAGTTTGAGGAATCATAGTAAGAAGATTGAGTTGAACTAAAGATGTCACACCAGTCAAAATACAAAGATGGATAAGGGGAGTAGCAGGACATTCAGTAACTCAGTATCTCAAACTAGCACAGACTCATGAGATAAATTACAATGACATTCATTATCCAGGAGCTTATGATTCCCTAAAGGAAGAGGATGATAAACCATAAATAAAGGGTTTAAGAATTTTCAATTCATATTTTACAATTCACATTTACACTTGTATTATTATATTATTCATTTATGTTATTCATGTTTCGTGACAGTTGGAGCCTCAAAGCTGTAAGACACCAGGAATGTTTACTCATAATATCTTTTGCATTCATTTCACTGTTATATTAGTTATACACACGTTTACCAAGTAGAACTTCACTAAGAAGTGTGTATGTGTGTGAGTGTGAACTGGCTGTCAGCCTCCTCTTGAAGAGTTTCAGTGCCAGATATCTGTTTGGAAAACAACATATTATGGGATGATAATAAAGACTATGGTGATGAAGAGTAACTTATTCCAAAGTCCTTTCTTAGTGTTCTGAGGTAAGGTTTGTATGGTTAGGTAAGATTGGCTACCTGGGCTCGTGATTAAGTACTTTTGTGATTAATAAAATATTTGCTTGAGCATATTCAAGGCTTGGTAGTGATCATGCATTTACAGGTGAATTTCCACCACATTACATGCCATGATGGATATTTTAACACAATAAGTGAAAAATATTACGTTACAGCAGATGAACATCCCCACAACTTTGCTCAAGTTTGTAGGTTTGGGTTGAATGTTGAGGCAGTTAAATTGAATCTATATAAGCTGTGAACAAATTCATTTATGACATCCTGTGGGTTTAACACAGTTTACTTCCTCATTTGTACAAAGCCTATTTCATTTGTGCATAATCCTGAGCTTGCTAAGTTTGAGTGAGACACATGAGTAACATTAAACATCTGAAAAGATCTGAGTTCAGTAATGATGCTGAAATATCTCTTGGACAATGGATGGCAAATATATTTTAGCTGTAACATAAATAGTGTTCAGTTGGATTGTAATTTGTCCCATTGAGTAAAGTGGGAAGTGGTAGCTCAGTGGTTAAAATGTTGGACTTCTGATTGGACGGTTGTGAGTTCAAATCCTGCCGTTGCTGAGCCCTTGAGCAAGGCCCTTAACCCTCACCTGCTCCGTTGTATAAAATGAGATAATTGTAACTCGCCCTGGATAAGTGGGTCTGCTAAATGTAAATTCCACATACACTCAATGGGTTCATTTTTAGGTGGTGGGATGTTGCTGCCTCACAGCTTGCCTTGAGCATGAAGTAAGGAAACATGACAAATATGCAGATGTGGATGTGCATGGGAGACCATGACATTTTACACTCCCCATGTAGTCACACACTTTCCAGGAGTTCATCAAAAGAAAAAAAAGACTACTTACAAGATGTATGTAAAATAGTGTGCCTACTGTACTTTGTATTTTATATCATTGTGTGATAATTGGAGTCCTATTGTTAGAAGAAATCTATGATAAGTTTAATAAATGGTAGGTAGTTGAGGGATAGTTGTAGTGTATCTTGTAAATGAAATTAATGGTTGTGGCAAGCTGCATATTTTTGCAGAGATTTCACAGTATGAAGTATGAAGAGTTTTGTAAAATGTGAATTTGGTAGTAAACAACTATATCCAAAGAGAAGCACACCATTATGCACAAGATTATGTATGTATAATCTCTAAGTACCCTGTCATCAGGGCATGCAAAATGCAGTGTCTGAAGTCAAAAAAATGAGTCATAACTAACCTCACACTGTCTGAGTGTATGAGGATGGTCAGACTGAAAGTGAAACAGATAACAGGCAGAAAGATAGATTATAGTATTACATTATAGTAAGCTAGGTCCATGATTATATTTAAACTGATCATCATAAACTTATGTCCTTTCAGTCTCAGGGTTGGTCAGCATGTAAAAAGACAGAGGAATCAACATAGCGTTATATATTGGCTGATGATGAACAGTGCTTGCAACCTCCTTCTACAGATAAGAGTACGTTTTACTGGTATACTGACACGTAGACCATATCCAAACCCAATGATGCTTTGCAGAAATAGAAATGTACATTTAATAACCACTGCATAAACAACCATTAAATTATAATTTTCACTGATCAGTAGTTCTGTACCAATTAAGTATGTTCCTGATGTGAAATTCCAAATCTTTAATTTCATTTTTTTAATCTTATACAGGTAAATTCCCTCATGATCACATGATTAATAACATTAAATCTCCTATCAGTCTCTCAATACAAATGCAACAGTAACAAGACAAACATTTCTCAGAGCAATTCTTCTGAGCACATTATAATGATTTGATTCATGGATATCTAATACAATAAATGAAAGGTGGTTCATATATTTCAGAAAATGACATGAAACAAATTATAAATATAAGCGTATTATCAATGAATGTTCAATTTACTCTATATACAAGCTGCGAAAGCTAGTTAAACTTTCATTTAACGAAGATTAAACAGTCTCTTTCATCTTTCGTTCCATCAGACAGAGCAGCACCTGTCGGTAAAGGCATGTTTATCACATAAAAAAATATTAATAAAAAAAACATCATTTAAAATTGTCTTAATGATAACAAATGATAACTGAATCGTGTACAGATAATTCACTGATAGATGCCTGTTTCAGCTTAAGACTGCCATCAAGTGGAAGCAACAACAACAAAAAAAAGATGACACTAAGCCATCTGCTGTGTTCTACACCTCTGTAAAGATGCCAAAACATATGTTTAACTTAAATAAAATAATAACATTAAAACATATCCCTCAAATGTGCATGGACTATCTTAATTTATCATGCTTTAATAGAAAAGGTGGAATCTACTATTAGAAGATCTCAGAAAGAAATCAACTGGACCAAGACTTATCTGACACATCAGTAGACATTCTACGAGTAAAATCTTATCAGGTTCTAAAGCATGCATTTGGGGTACATGGAGGGAATACCGAAAATATATACCATGCCACAGGTAAAGTCACAGAGATCACACTTTTCCCCCATTCTGATGTTTGATGTGAACAATAACTGAAGCTCTTGACCTGTATCTGCATTGTGATGCTGCCCGTTTATCTTGGCTGATTGGATAACCGCATAAATGAGCAGATTTACACATGTTCCTATTAAAGTGGACGGAGAGTGTATGCCACTGTTTAATGCAGTGTATGCTAGCGAAAAATAAAGTACTAACTCTGAGTTGACAAGACAATCACAGTTCCCTTTCAGTCATGCTCATGGTAGATTATAGCTTTCACGGACCGACATATAATCAGCATTAAATGTACAGAGCAGCCAGGAAAAATATATGTTTGTGTCACTAGTTTCCTTAAACAAGACATAAATACAATCTGAATGGTTGAGGTGGATTGTTCAGTGCAACCAGTGTGACATTAGCAGATAGTTTCCAGTGATCTGTGTTAAATGGTGTTCCCCTGATCCACATGTGAACTCCCTGTTCTTGGTGTGGAAGTGAGGATACCTGCTCTAGTTCAAGTGCAGGACTTGCTTCATAAACTCATAAGTGGTGAAGGCAACGGCTTGCGATGGCACACAGCGGATGTAGTTGAGAGACAGGCCACGGTACAGTCCCCTTTTAATCCCGTACTGGTTGTACACGTGCTTAAGGGTCTTTGTAAGGGACCTAGGTTTAAAAAAAAAAAAAAAGTGTAACCACATATTAGAATTATTAGAAACAACCATCTTTGATTGCCTCATTTAACACTAGCAAATTATTTACTACCACTCGTATATATGATATAAAGAATAAACACTACTATCACCAAGATAGGGCACAACTATATTTAAAATCAGACAACAACTTACAGATATTTGTCAGCATCAGGCAGCGCTGCCCCCAGCTGCATTCTCCTCCGGGCAACATCCAGAGGATAGCTAAACAATACATATCAAAAGAGATTATTAAACTACAGGTTTAATAGTTTCAAGTATATCCTTCACACATTTTCATACTTATTTAAATAGTTTGTCCAGCTATCAATCAGAATTTTGGCCCCCATTTAAAGCCAGCAAATGGGTGACTCAGACAGAAATCTAAACATAGACCAGAACCTCCTAGTGAGCAGAGCAGAACAGCTTAATGTCACAACAAAAACAAAGGACTGGTTTGGAAGGAAAATATTACTCATTCACTAAAACCACTACATCAAGATTATCCCATGTATTCAACAACGGGTGCTTTAATAGAGCAGTTTTAATATTGTGTAATTAGTTTTTTTTACTTTTACTAAAGCTATGCTGTGTCATGTCCAAATTTAGGTTTAGGAGCCTGCAGCTAATCAATTATTCCTTTGTAACCATGGCGAGCAGAAAAGCATCTCAGAATGCACAATACATCAAAGGTTTCATGGTTCAGTTTTCTGAGATGCTTTCCTGCTACCAGATGATTGGCCAACAGGATAATTGCATGAATGGGCAGGTGTTCCGAATAAAGTGGCCAGTCAGTGTACAAGATCATGCTGAAAACAATATTCCAATAGTGTAATATCAAAAAAACTAAATATCAAGAAAGAAAAGAAAAAACAAACACTTAAAGTTTGCCCTTGCAATCATGGCTTATAAATTAGAATAAATTGTGGATCATGAAGCGTTAAAAGCTGCTACATATTGATTTTCACTACATTTGTACACATGAATTTAAAAAGTCCGAGGTATAACTTACGATATGGTTTGAGCGATGGCTCCTGCTACTCCTCCACATAGCAGGTTAACATGTGTCTTCAGAACCAGGACATCAGGATTGTCCAGTGACGGCTTTCCCAGGAGCTCTGGGAAATGAGCCAGTCCCAGACTCTTCAGTGTTCCAAATGTAAAAAAAGAAAATCCTAGAGGAAATCAATGCAATACACACAATTCAGATACTGAAAAAGGACAGCATACAGCCGGCAACATCACACTTAAAGTTATAATGAGGCCCTGATTTATTGAAGTTTAACAACTTGACAACATTCGCAAAAAACGTTCAAGCTGATTTACTAATAGGGTCTATGTTGGAACGCGTCATTGACGAGCACGGTAGTATGCCTTTTGTGTGTTTGCATTAATAATTAAGCAGGACATTCAAAATTGTTTTACTGGCTATGCCCAATGCTTAAGCAATGGTTCTGATCAATTTTCCCTCTTTTATCAGCTTCAAAATGGCTTGATTTTCTCCCATAGACAGCTCTCTGGTCTTCATGTTGGTTTATCCTTTTTAACAACAAATGCAGTCTTTTCAGGCAAAACCCAGGGATCAAACCAAGAGTACACATTTAGAGCTATTAAGCGTTTAAATATTCAGTCTAACAGGGCATGTCAACAAGAAACACCTGTTCCAATATTTCTGATCATTTGAATAATAGGTGGGTTCAAACAGAAGGTGGCATGCTCTAAGTCGTTTAATACATCTAGATATAAATATCAGGAAAAATGAAAGCTGAAATTCTGATCTATTGTCTCATATTCATCTTTTGATCTCGAACCCAAATGTCTTCAGTGTTTATAAAAACAAAATAATCGGCCTTGCAGTTCCAGTACTTTCAGCAGGGACTGTATACCTTATGAACGGAAAGCACACTTTGTCTACACTACTTTTCGAAGCATCCCACTGACTTCAAACATGTTTCACTTTACTTTTCTGGGAGCTCACTGATATCTAAACTCGCCGTAGCTATAGAGAACAATTAGTTATTTGCATGTTGTTAGGTCTCTTTGCATGTGACGTCGAGGTTTTAGTATATCATTCACAACACACTCATTTACTGCATGTACAGTTTATCCAATGCACACCAAAATTAGTGCCTAAACCAGGGCCTAAGTTTTAATGAAATGACAACCAATTGAAAAAAGCTTAACCTGCATAGGGAGCCATGCCAATGATGGTTGGAATTAAACCACGGTAGAACCCAGGGATACCCCCCTCCTTTGAAGAGAAAGCATGATTTAAAAAAAAATAATAAAAGGATATGACAAAACAACTCTCACTCAAATACCACCTTCCTCTTATACCTTCAGGTAGATAGTCTGGAAGGCGTTTCCTATGCCAGTGTAGCGATGCTCCCCGGTCACCTGAAACGCCAGGCGAGCACGAATAACGTCAAGAGGATACGTGCAAATGACTGCAGTCATTCCTATAGAAGAAGTGCAAACACAGAGAAGCACACTCTGAGTCAGATAATGTCACTAATACGCTCATTTATTACATCTAAAACTAAGAAAAAATATTTTCTTATGTACGTGGATGGCCAATATTACACACCTGCCATAGAGCCAGCCATTAGCCGATGAACATGCCCAGATATACCAAGCTGTGTTCTAAGGAACTACAAATACAAAGTAAAATTAAACACACTAACACTGTTAAACAGACACATTCTTATATAACTGTAGACCTTATACACACATGTGAATAATGCGAAGTACCTGTTTATAGTTGTCAAAGGCCATAAACTGAATGGCTCCGTATGGAAAGATCCTGACCATCATGGCCCCATTTCCTTTGTACAGCCCGAGGAAGCCCTCTTTTTTTGGTACAGCCCTGAGGGTAGCAAACACTCCTACAAAGTGCACAAGCATGAATTGTATAGTCTGTTATCAGATTTAAGGTTTACCCTTAAAAGTACAATCCAAAGAAATCTATTATCTTGCTCTTATTTGCAATAGGTATAACTTACCCAAGTGTTTGTAATGAGGATTATGAGCCTGAAGTAAAATTTTCACTCTGTCTAGAGGTGCAATAGTGGTCTTGGCACAGCATCCTGCTACACCTATATAAGTGGAAAAAAAATATGGCATGTCATTTAAATTATGGCCACATAATCCTGTCACCTCACTGGCTCACAATGGCAGTCAAGGGCAAAGTGAGCTTCTCTAAAGGTCATATGAAAGAAACAGCTGCATAAATCTCACGTCACTATCAAAGCATGGGTCATCTTCTAGGCCAAAAACAAAGTCACTCTTAACCCACGTGCCTCAGTGGGTTGTCCTAATCTAAATCATGCAGCGAAACATTGCACAATCTAACTTTTACAAGTACAAAAGATAAGCCAGTGTGTCTATAAAGGTGCAACCTTATCAGCCTTTGAAATATTCATAGATCACATAAACCTGCAATATGCAAAGGATATTGCCAAACCACCTTTGCGAAACCACACTTTTTAGCATCTGCACCAACGTTCAGATGTTCCAGATGAGTGTGGCTGCCTGTGTGGGTGTTTGGATGATTCACACCAATCATGCGATCCAGCAAACTGGAGTATTTCTATTTAATACAATGCATGCAATGTCACATCAAAGGATTATCAATATTGCAACTCATGTTGTAATCACAATGTGCAGAAACACAATTACACTAGACATTTTCTCCATGTTATAAAGCCTTACACAATGAGAGCTCACTATGTTGCACTCTATGTGTAAGGCTTCTCTTGCATAAAATCCTGTACTGCTTGTTCAACCAGAAGATATATTGACCAGCTTTACCTCCCGCTATAAAGGAGCGGAGGACGTAGTAGTAGTCCCTTTGCACAGTGTTCCCTCCTGCAATCTGAGACCGACCAGCGGAGGAGACAGACGCCTCGGTTGTCATGCTTAGTGGATCAGCACTCAAGCACAGGCATGTCTTCAGCACAATCTAAAACATAAGAAAAACATATAAAAAGAATAAGAATAATTATAATAATCATTATTATTACAAAAGACAATTATAACACACTAACTAGTTTGTACAGTTTCATGCAAACTTCTCATGGGATAACATTGGTACAAACGGTACAAACTTTGTCGCATCTCGGCATCATTAGAATTGCAATATGTTTGTTTTATGATGAGTTAATTATTGCCAATCTTTACTTCTGATAGAAATGACTAGCTGAAGTTTTTTGTGACTATGTGCTACATTGTAGTTTTACTTCATTACCATAACGAACCACTGCACTGTTTTAATGGCTGTGTTGTAAACCTTATGAACAACCATAATATAATTAACTCTTACATCTTTACACTTACGTTTACTTATTGTAGTGATGCATTTATATTCTTATAAATTCATGTACATTCTCATAAAGTCATGTCATTATGAAGGTTATGCTATACATTACATTACCCCCCACCCAAGCACAGGTTTATTTCCTGATCATTATTTCAATGTGTACAATGTTATTGTTTATTTATTACAATTATAATTAGAGATTTTATTCCTGAGCTTTTCACTGACGCACATTAGTCAACCTTCAAGTCAGCATTATTCATAGGCTTCTAGTTTTTCAGTTGTTTTGGTGAGGTTTGGATTAAACCCATTTAATTATTCCAGGCTATAATAAGTCAGTAATAAAGATAATAACTTCGATCATGCTGGGTTGTGATTTCCACCACCGTAACAAGAGTAAAAAGTGAGTGATCTCCTGGATATGCTTCACTGACCTCTCTCTTTGTACACCACTGATCTAGCTAACCAGATAGTTTCTAGCTAACTAGCTGTCAACAGATTAGGTCAGTAAAGCAAGGGATTAGTGCTGTGATCGGATCTTCAGTGTCGTCTAGAATATTTTTGCTATTTTGCAGGCAGGAACCACGTGTTGTTTTAAAGCATAGAAAGCCCCCGGATATAAAACAAACCTACCCGACAACAATGTCAACTGTCAGTCTAGGTTTTGGCCCCTGGTGTTTCCTCCGCGGACTTTGCGCTGGTCCTGTGTGGTCCTGTGTGATCGTCTACACACGCAGCAGTTCCGGATCACAGATGGTCTCCGTGAAATCTGCCAAATTTAATGATTAGCCAAATTAGCTAGCTCTTGAGTGACACTGTCAGATTGTGAGTCTAGCGCAGTAATGCTAATGGGTTAAAATGTTTTCCATTGTAGACCGTATTGATCAGGTTGAGCCATGCTGATGACCAGGCTTTCCTCATAAGGCTAGTTCAGGACATTAGGGACAAACTTCGCACGTGTCTCTTTCACTGGCTATTCGCCTCCGGTGCTCATTATAGGGTGCGTCTCAAATCGATTTCTAGTTCAACAAACTAGGGATCTAAGGATGGATTTGGTGGTAGTTTGTGGTTACTATATTCTGTCCTCACAAAGACAAATCACCAAGACTTTGTAAACGGATTCACATGTTAGAGCAGGGATCACGAAGTGCAGAACTTGGGATGATACAAAATGCGATTCTTTATGTAATCTCAGTGTAAATAGGTGGGTTCTGTGCAGAACATATAGGGATATAGTTTCCAATAAATACATATGATCTGTTTACCTAATGTGTCTGATGAACAGTTGGATTGTGTTCATAATATCAGTCTGTTTCGTCAATATAAGGGGCCCCGTTTGAATTTTTATTTGTTTGTTTGTTTGGTCTATGGCTGCAAAGAAGAAGCCCCGTCTTAGGCAATTGGAGACCTAAAGTCATCCCACAGAAACTATGATGTCATGGCCCTAGGATGAGATTTACATTACGAAAACCTAGAACCTTCTCAATGTCCGAAACACGAGCTGATTCCATACAGAAAAAGACGCCGATTTGAGACACACCCATTACGATCGTTTCTGTCGCATAAATATTACGTCATTGCTAAGCGCAATGGAACGTCACTGTAGCTGAAAGTATGGTTTTAACTATTTTAGTTTAATGATTAAACTGCAATTTAATAATAAAATAATAATATAGTTTATTGTTATTATTATTATTATTATTATTATTACAAATATTATATTATATAATATTATTCTATATTATTATTTATAATTTAGGCTACTGCAATCTCTGTTGTAATCCAAATGTTGGCTTGCTGCTGTGTTTACATAATTCCTCCACAATTAAACATTTAGCTTTTTATGGGTGTGTACAAAATGCTACTGTTTGATGGAGAGTTATTCATCCCAACCAGTCAAGTTCAAGAAAACCTAAAAGAATTTTATGCATCAGATACTGCATAAAGGCATACACTGCTACAACAAAGAACAGCGTCCCTTTTTCATTCATTTAAGTTTATATACGGCCTTGTTGCATGTGTCATTGTATTACATGTGTTGATTTTGTTAAAGAGTCATGCTTTCAGTTCAGTCTTTGACCTCAGCCTGCCTGTTGTGGACATATTGTGAATTCCCTTTGATAACTGTGTATACTTTTTTATAATTTGTGTGCTGATACACAAAATCTTGAAAAATTTTGCATTTCTTTATTTGCAATCATTGGACTTTCATGAAAAACTATTAAAGTACATCTGATGTTGCACCTCAGGATGCTTGATTATGTGTCAAATGCAAACTATATTGACAGAAATAAATGTAGAAAATCTACTACATTCAATCTTAACCTACTGTATGCTTTCCCATAACATTATTAACAAATATCTGAATAACACCAATAATATTAATTCTAATACTACTAAAACATTAATAGTAATAACAACAACAACAACAACAATAATAATAATAATAATAATAATAATAATAATAATTATTATTATTATTATTATTATTATTATTATTATTATTATTATTATTATTATTATTATTATTATTATTATTATTATTAATAATAATAATAATAATAATAATAATAATAATAATAATAATAATAATAATAATAATAATAATAATAATAATAATAATTATTATTATTATTATTATTATTATTGTTGTTGTTGTTGTTGTTGTTGTTGTTTTAGTAGTATTAGAATTCTTATTATTGTTATCTAAAATGTGATTAACTAGCATGATAATGGCATAATTAAATTAAAGCCTTTACCTAAAGTTTTTTTTAAAGTAATAATTTACTTTCAACCTATAATTTTTGGTACTTTCAAAGTGGCCTTATTAGTCAATATCACATGACTGAAAATAAAGAAAAAAGTTAGAGAAGGTACTTTTCTTCCTCCTGATCGTGAGATTCAGAAAATTTGGATGCTTCTGGAGGCTACAAGTTTCTGTTAAACATATGACTTGTAGAATAATCCAGATATTTCATAGGGGCGAATGAATGTGGTGAAATTAAATAACCTATAATGGATGCTAGGCAGTATGGTGACTCAGTGTATAGCATCGCTGCCTCACAGCTCCAGGGTCCTCGGATTGATCCTGTGTCTGAATGGGTTTCCACTGAGTTCTTCTGTTTCGTTCCACTGTCATGTCTGTAGGTGGATTAGCTGCACTAAACTGCCAGCAGGTGTGAACGAGTGCATGAAAGTGTCTGTGCATGGTGTTCTGCAGTGGACTGGCTTCCCATCTAGGGTGAATTCCCCTGCCTCGCACCTCAGATCCACTGCTACCCTGACCAGGATAAAGTGGTTATGGAAGATGAATGCATGAAAATAATGAAAGTTTCAAGCTTGAGATGTTAAATAAGATAAGTCCTTTTAATTATTATACTTCAACATCAAGTGTAATTGTAGTAGACTGGGATTGGCAAAAAAATGCTTTTTCTTAGTGATCTAGGGAGTTTTCATTTTTATTAATGTTTTAGGTTAATTGTCCTGTTTTCTGAAACATGCACATGTACTATATGGCCAAAAGTTTGTGGACACCTGACCATCACGCCCATATGTGCCATTCCAAATTTTGTCCCCCTTTCCTGTTATAGTAACCTCCACTCTTCAGTGAAGGCTTTCCACTAGATTTTGGTGCGTAACTATGGGAATTTGCTCATTCAGCCACAATAGCATTATTGAGTTAAGGCACTGATGTTGGGTGAGGAGGTCTGGGGTGCAGATGATGTTCCAGTTCATCCCAAAAGTGAAGTTGAGAACAGGATTTCTTCCAATCCAGTTCTGGCACATCATGGAGCTCGCTTTGTGCACAGGGGCGTTGTCATGCTGGAACAGGTTTGCGCCTCTTAGTTGCAGTGAAGAGAAATTGTACCACTACAGCATACAGAGACATCCTACACAGTGTGTGCAGTTTTATAAGGAAATGAGCTGTAAGTGTTACTGAGCATCTTGCAGAAGCAGCCACAGCTCTTCTG
>CM074947.1:17436524-17458254 GCA_037577455.1 Pangasius macronema
GTGCTGGAAAACTAATGTTTGGAAATCTAAAATGTTTTTGTACTGAATCAATAATGTAGAAGTCATAAAATAAAAAAATCTATAACAAAGTTTGTACTAAAAAAAAATAGGGTGCCTAAGACTCAGTACTGTACTTCTGTGCGTATAGTGTATGTTTTTGCTAAGGACACCTTGCTTATGGTTAAGACGTGTGTCTTGACCTTTACACACGTGCTGGTGGGTGGAGAGGCAGTGTGGAGAGCTGAGGGGGTTTACAGAGTGAAAGTCCACTCCGTGTTTTGTCTGCCACCGGCGGCGGGCGTTAAAGAGCCGAGCGCTGCCTGAGGCCGGAGGGAGTGGAGCTGCACTACACGCTCACGTAGAAGTGCACTTTAACACGGTGTTTTACACCGAGACAGCATGGCCGTGTTATGAGTAAAAGTTTCTAGTGGACTTATTGCTGAGTATATAGTAACTCGACCGACTTAGCCAGTTCGCTAAGGGAAAATGCTGAAGGACCAAGCGTCTTTTCCAGGAGTGGAGTATTATTAGCAAGCCAGACGCTGCAACTGTCTCTCCGGTATGCAAAGTATTTAAACTGGCTTTAAAGTGTACGCGCTACTGTAACACCACCACAGAATTAGCCGCTGATTATGAGTATTAGGTCCTTTTTCTGTAATTTTGTATAGAGAGTGGATTTCAGACGGTTTAAAGCCAGAATAATTGTTGTAACTAGACGCTGAGGCGGGCTTTGTAGCGCCAGGAACGGATAAGCAAGTGGCTAAGTGGCTAAGCGGCTAAGGCTAGTTTAGCCAAGTTAGTAAATGTTCAGCTGGACTAGCTAAGTCTACTTTAATAACTTGTCAGCGTTAACGAGGGATTGGAAACACACATGGACTTTACACAAATTGTAATTCTAATAAATGTAAATGATTCCAAATATAATATTGAAAAGTTTTATGAAACGAGTACAGATAACTTTAAGGACTGTGTATTCTGGCACACTAGGGCGTTAGCTATGGTTAAAGCAGCATTGTTGATATGCTGATTTGTTTACTTTAAAACAACAACAACAACAACAATAGATTTTTAGATTTAATTTCTTCCACACTTAAGGTAATTTCTTATAAATGTTGCTGTGTTACATTGTAACTAACAGGCTGAGGAACTTCACACACCATTTATTACACTAACACTTCAGTGCACCACATAATGACCACTAACTCCAATGATATTACAGTGTAAGGCACATTAAAGTAATAATAAAACAAAAATACACAATAATAACACCTTAAAAGTCCAGGACTTGTCAGCAGGTCCATCTTCTATTCCTGACTCTTGTAACTACAGTACCTTATTTACATTAGTTGCACTGTAATTACTTATCATTTATTACAACTATTTATTTATCGTAGTTACTGAGTTACTGCTTTAAGATAAATAACTGAATAACAAGTATAATAACAAGATATTAGATGAGATAAGAGATTACTAGGATGAGATATATCTGATATATGATATATGTATGTTTTCCACAGACATGCCCAGGTTTTATTGGACTGGACGCTAAATAAGGATGATCAAATTGCATATTTGAAAGATCTTCAAGCTAAAAATTATTGTAACTCCATTTCCCATGTGTGCTGACTCATCTTTTAACCGCCTCACTCTCATGAAGCTTAGCTATGCCTCATACTGTCAAACGACCAAAGAAAGTACACCCCCCAATAAAACAAAATGTTAGAAAGTTGAAATCATTTACTGATAAAAGGCGAGCAGTGACTTCAAGCAATCCCAGGGGGCCAACAAGGCGTACACGGCAACCAGTAACCAGAAAGCCCAAAGCAAAGAAACAAGCGACCAGGGTGGTCCAGGGAAGTGCCATCAGCAAGGTCACCAATAAAGCAGTCCCAGGAAGAGCAAGCAAGACCAATAATACACTTAACATTACAGGATCTATCAGGTGCACACGTAGCTCTCAGACCCAACATGGCCTGTTTGCAGACCTCGTTGGCAGGAGGAGGTCCTTTCGAGGCAGTCAGTTGTCCCAGGTTGTCCTGCCGGAAGTGAAGTCTCACAGGAAGGTGGTCACAAAAAAGCCCAGCAAAGGCCACGAGACCGGGGAACAGGATACTATGAAAAACCCAGAACTTTGTGACCCCAAAAGTGATGTCCAACAAAACAAGGCACTTGTTCCCAACAGCGGGCATCCCCCCTTTAACCCAAGTTCTGAAGAAACAATAGTGGAGGAGGACAGAGAATCGCATGTTCTCAATGCTGCTAAGGTGGAGGTGGAGGAGGAGAAGGCAGAGGTCACCTCTGAAATGGTAGAAAGTGAAAACAGCCCTGGGCCCATTCAGAACACTGCCAAACCAAGCACTGAGGTCAGTGATTTGCTTGTGAGCCCGTGTGACTCAACCGTTAAAGTGGACTTTGTTTGTACACTTAATACCTCAGACCTGACAGTATCCACGCTTTCACAGTCACATGATACTGATCCTCAGCTAACTCCAAAAGGCTCTTCTCAGCCAGATGTGTTTGTGGTGCCCCCTGTAAATGAATTACTTAAAGAATCAGCAGCACTTCAGCACACTCCAGACCCTACCCAAGTGGCGTACAGTGAGCATCAGTGCACCTTAGACCCGAAAACCAATGATGTGAATGACGTGGACGTGAAAACCAAAGACGCGAATGACAATGATGATGAGATGTACAACAAGAATGAAGGAGCGCTGTCACTCCTCTCACTGAGTGCAGGTTTTTACTGCAGCTCTCTGTCCGGCCTGGACTGTGAGTCACAAACAACATGTTTCCTAAATAAACTTTTGAGCAGCTCGGAGAGCACCCAGTCCTCTTTTGACACTGAGTCAGAGGCTGGAGGTTCAGGACTGGCTTCAGGACCTGGGGAAGCAGGTGCTTCTTCCCTCCTGGAGGCAGCGTTACACCAGCATTTACCCCAAGTTCAGGAGAGAAGAGATAGAAAGAAAAGGAGGAGATGTGGGGCATGTGTGCCTTGTCTTCGCAAGATCAACTGTGGACAGTGCAGCTGCTGCTTAAACCGAAAGACTGGCCATCAGATCTGTAAGCTCAGGAAATGTGTGGAGCTGAAAAAAAGGCCCTCTCTGATCTCTGCTGGAGAGGTAGGCCAATTGACTTCATTCGTTTAACGTTTCTGTTCCTCAGCGCTCACCATAGTGAAAGTGAAACTCTGTAGTTCCTGACAATAGCAGTTCAAAGTGTAGCGCAGATCGTAAAGTATTTTCTCCAGATACAGATGTTTCTTGCATGCTCTTTAGCTCTCTGGATTTGTCAGTTCAGTGCGCAAGAGAGATTTTAATGTGAAAAGCAAAACTCTGGATAATGACTCACATGGGCTTTAACAGAGTGTTGGGCACATTTATTATCTTAGAACAGCTTAAGAATGCCAGCTGTCACATTCTGTGTTTTACGCGGCTGCTCCCCCTGCTGTGACATGAATGGGAGTAGCCAACCACATGAGTCGCTGTCAGCTCAGCACGTGGTGTGAGTGCCTTTGTGTGTGTTAGGGAATGATAGGCTTCCGTACGCTAAACTGCCACGATGACGTGTCTCCTTCCTTAGCCCAGAAAGCTGTAGCATGTTTTTAGCTGAAGTGTCACGCTGTGCTGAAATCCAGTGCTGTTCAGAGCATGTCAAGTCACGCATTCGCACTGACAAAGTTGCCAAAAGGCAAATGTGAGAATGTTTACTCCCTTTCTTCAGTCAAGGGCCGTCTAAAAAATCGAGGTGCAGAGTTCAGGGCAGAATTGCAGTAAATAGAAGCCTGGAATCTCTGTTGATTTTGTCACTCTTGTCAGCATGAATGTTTATACATTTTCAGAAACGTTGCACATTTGCTGCTGAAATACAGTGGGATTCGACGTTAAATTAACTATGTATTATATAAATATTGTTGTCATAATCTAATGGAAACATTCATGTCTTTAGTAATACAAAGGAATGTGCTGGTGTGTGCCTGATAGCACAACTTTTGCAGTGATATATTTAGTCCTTTTGCGATATTAATGCCACGTCGTACAAACACACAGACTGGAATATTTATTACTTCATTGCAATACATGTATTACATGTTGCAATAAATTCAGTAAATCTGGGTGAGGTCCTAGATTTTACCTAGATGAATCACACACATGAATTCTTTATATCATTAAATAGGTTTATTGGAGTATATATCTTCTTCTTCTTTCGGCTTTTCCCTTCAGGGATCGCCACGGTTTATTGGAGTGTATATATATTGTATAATAGGTTTTGGAGATCATTCACTGATCAGTGATTAGCAGGCGTCCATTGGAGCTTATGCCTTGCTTAACTTCTCATACTAAAAGCTTTAACTGCTTCATAAACACAGAAGGACAGAGGAATCTGTTCACTGTCTCATATTCTGGATGTCAGAATGAAACATTTCGGTAAAAGCATAGATTCAGGATAGGTATATGAGGCCATCAAGTATCTGGGCACTATAAAGTTGTAGTAACACACAATGGATATATTCCAAAAAAATAAAAGTTTAACACGTCACTAAGCAATAGTACTTTTTGTTACAAGCATACACACCCTCCTCACACTCACTCATTCTCGCTGTCTCCCGTGCTTAAATTTGGTGATTTGATCTGTAAGATTGGTGTTAGAGCCAGCAAAAGTACTTTCATTATATACTATTATTATGATCAAGACAAGGCTAAACACATCATGGCTTTTGCCTTGACAGTTCTTTTGCAATACTGAACAGCATGTTGACTGTCTTTGGGAGATCGCAAGTTCAAATCCTGACATTGCCACAGCCATCCGTGGCCAGAAGTCAAGAGCAAAATTGCCCATGCGTTTTGGTTTGGGAGGGATGGCATTATACTTTCTTTCTCGTCAGTCAGAGCGACACTAACTGATTGTCAGTGTCTCTGGGCTCATTTGTACAGAAGAGGGCAGTTCTTTCCTCAGATTGTGTTACACTCTGATACAGCAGTCCAAAAAGATGTGGAGGTTGGTTTCATATGCTATTACAATCCCAAGGTTGTGAAACTTGTGCTCTTTTCTGTATTTGGTATTTAGGAGTGTGAGATGAAGCTAATGACTCCATGCAGGGAAATCAGGATCAGCCTGTCTCCACACCTACACCAGCTCAGTCACTTGCCAGGTCTTAACTGACAAACAATCCATTCAGGTAGCCAAACACCTACTCCTAGCAAGTACTCTTGGCTGACAAACGTTTGGTTTTGGTTTTTGTTTCGACTTGACATCTAACATACCGATAGTTGAAATTCTACTGCAGCATATAGCATTCATGATATGCCATGCAGTAAACATACATGTATGGCCAAACGTGTGTGGATACCTGACCATCACACCCATGTGCTTTTTGAACATGAATACTCATTCATTTAATCAGTCATTCATTCATACATTTTAAGTAAACTTTTTTTTTTTTTATCCTGGTCAGGATCTCTCTTGATCTTGAGCCTATCTTGGAAATACTGGATGCATGGTGTGAATACACACAGGAAGGGACGCCAGTCCATCAGATTGCACCATGCACACACACACATCTGCTATGTCATTTTCTATATCCTAGTTTTTTAGGTTTAAAGGCCAGTACTTGATTTAAAGGGGATAATCTAGACACAGCAGGAGGAGAACTGGTGCTTTTAATAATGTGAACGGGAATGTCAGCACCATTGCAGAACAACTTTTACTGGAGATACTAACCTATTCTATAAACGTACTTACTTGGACATCTGTTGCCAACTGAGTACAACCCAGCGTATGCAGTGCCAAAGGGAAAACCCACCACACTGCAGCAGTAACTGCTATGCTTTTGGGGATTCCTTGTGTAGACTGAGCAAACGCTTAGCAGCAACAGCGAGGCTACAATGACACATAATTCATGCAGCAAGCATGTCCATAATATTCAGACTTTTACAGCCAAGTAAGATGAAAACAGCAAACGAGAGGGTGCATTGATTTATTTGTTCCAGGAGCGTTCTACATTGTGCAACATGCCAACCATCCAAAAGATGACAGCGGCTCTTAGCACTAAACTATTTTCTGCTTTTCTTAAAATTTTCTTTCTTTCTTTCTTTCTTACTTCACTGAGCTAAAATGCCATGTGTAGCTTGTAATAGCTGTAATTTAGTACTTGCCATACCATCACCTACAATTTTGTCATGTTGTCATAATAAACACAGCATGTGTGTTTGTTTCCACTGTAGGTATTCTGCAAACTTGTTTTCTTTTGTCCAAATGATTAAAGAAAGCTGTGCTCATAGTCAAATGCAACAATCTTGGAGATTTACCATTTATTAATTTCCAGTTGACCAGCTCTGTGATTATGTGGCATTCGTTTTTCATTCTGCGGCTTTATCGAGTAATAGGAGGAAAATTCTGGTCAGTGGGTACTGCAGCGAGCCAACTCGGCCAGTCTGGCTATACACTGTTAGCTCCCTTATGACTTTCTGTCGTGTTTTAGTAGTCGTAGTGCCACAGTGACGGAGCTACTATAGTTTGCATTGTAAATGTAGCAGGGTTTTGCTTGGCCAGGTGAAGTCAAATGGTAAGATGGCTAGTGAATAAATCAGGTCTGGTTACAGTCTCTCACATCAGAGCTGATGTGTCATGCTGGATACATAATTGCAGATTATAATAGTGAATTATTATATATATGGGAGTTGCACAATGAATAAAATAATGTAGATAGAGATTCAGAGCTTCAGTTAATGATCACCATCAGAGCGGGGAGAAAAAAATCTGACCCTGGCATGGTTGTTAGTGCTAGGCTAGTTTGAGTATTTCAGAAACTACCTTGAGGTGGATGGGCTACAACAGCCAAGCACAGGAATCTGAAGCTACACTGGGCACAGGCTCACCCAGACTAGTGGAAGATGAGCAGAAGTGATCTTTTAATAATCTTCAGTGAGGGCCATCAATCGGTATGATATTAAAATAAATTAAAGTTCAAAGGACGGTAGTGAAGAAAGGACTGTGGTAAACTATTTACAGTCTTTACACCTATTATGGTAAATATTGCTTCACATTTTAATGTAAAATAATCCGTCCACAATCTCAGGTCATAAACGTATTAGTTGGATGTCGTGAAGTTGGGAGGATCTCCACTATGCTGTGATGCAGCAGATGATGTTATTTCACTTCACATGTAGTTTTGCACCTCCAGTTCCATAACCATAAAGCAAGGTTTTTCAGTTTGAATTTACAGTATGTCTGCATTTACACTATAGCCAGGCTCTTGTTGATGGAAGGCTAAAATTCTAAGACTGTATGCACTGACACTGCTATGCTTACACTGACAAAGATCAACTATAGAGGATTGTAAATAGTCGGTTTAGTAGCAAGCTGCCTGTCTTGGAGGTGTTTGTGTCTTATTAAAGTTCACTGCAGTATTTCATAATCAGTTACATTTCTTCCAGTGATCATGTGCATTCAACAGTCTAAGTTCAAGCTCGTGTGTAGCAGTGTGTCAAACCAACATACAAATACCCTGGTGCACTGTTGATAACCAAAACACACACACACACACACACACACACACACACACACACACACACACACATTCGTCTTACTATCCTTGTCAGGTCCTTCCACTGACATAATTATGCAGCTAAATATAGCCCTACCCTTAACCTTAGTGACCCAAAAGAAACCTTTTAGACTCTTCTGGATTTTGAAATAAAAGTTGGAATTTTTTGTAAAAGAAGCAGTTCTTCTCATTGGGACCTTTCAACATCAAAACTATTAGCTATCCTTATCCTTGTGGTGGCATTTAGCAGCAGAGTGTGTGTGTGCGTGATGAAAATGCCCATGAAGAAAAGCATACCCAAGCATGTACACACACGCGCGCGCACACACACATACACACACACACGCGCACATACACGCACATACACGCACACACACACTCTGCTGCTGCCGAACTCGTTGAACCCTTTATGGCATTGCTATAGTTCAGGCATGGAAGGAAGTCTGTCTTGTATAAAGTAAGCTTGTGGGAGCCTCCACCCTGCCACTACAGCACATGGAAATGCCTGACACTCAGGCATATGATACTGTGTTTGTGTTTATAGCTTGGTTTGTTTAGGACATATAACGGATGAGTATGAATTTTTTTTTAATATGCTTAAAGTGAAAAGTGACAGATTTCACAAGAAACACAAAAACTGAAAAAGCTAGTGTGGGTTGCTGATACTGTGAGTGTGTGTCAGACTGTGAGGTGTGGGCACGGCCGCTAGGAGGCTGAGATGCCAGAAAGGATTCGTGAGAATCGTGAAGCATGAAAATGTGAGGAGGCAGCACTCACTGGCAAAACTACTGTAACATCTTTTCTCCTGTCTGCCTACCACTGCTCTTACCAACCTCCACACCCGGTAGTTACCCACAAATGAAAACACCAACCGCATGATGTTGTGTAGTGGATATCGCAACACATTTTATCCCTATGAATGCTGTAATGATTGGAGATAAAGGTATTTTTTTCTGGGTCCAAGTTATCTAGACATTTGAATATCTACACAGTTGTGCATAAAAACTGGAATCCAGTGTGTAGAGCAGTGAAAAAAAAAAAAAAAGTAGGAGCATTTGGAAAGGCTTTTCGCAATGTGGGATCTGCAAAAATTGTTTGAAATATGATTAATAGGATATAGTGCCTAGTACTCCACCCTGACACACACAAACACACACAAACACACAGATATGGTTTATGTTTTCAATTCAGAATGGCCTAGTTTTCATTTTACCAACACTAAAAATGATTTTCCTTATTATATGTGTGAAACCAAAACGTTTGCAGATATGAGCCAAAAAATGTTGTAATGTTACTGTGGTAAAGTTACTAGGCTATATCTTATCTATATGTTCTCTGTCTCATGCTCCTAGTTCCACCTTTCACTATGAAAAATGTATGTATTTAACGGGCACGACATTGCGACAAAGATGGAATCCAAGCGCGGGTAGTTTGATAATATCCACTGACAAATCCGAATCGTGAGACACACATGTAGTGGAAAAAACAGGCACTATAGTCCGCAGCAGGTAAACAGTCCAATCCGTGAAAACAAAGCCAAACGGGTAATCCAATAGACTGCAGTCGCAAACCCGAAACGCGATAGTGGAGCCGGGTAACACAGTGGAGAGGCGCTCAGTAAGACGGTGCTAAGAGAGGGCTCCCTCTGGTGGTTGGCTGAATGGCTCTCAGCCAACTCTCTTGCAATGTATCAGATATTGTTCCCAATAAAGTGCTCAGTGAGTATATGCAAAATCTTCCTTTAATCTACCAGCACACATCTCGTGCTCTAAATTTCAACTTTATACTGCACGATAACTTAAACTCTTAAACATGTTAGTTACTGAATATAGATTGAACATATCTTTTGTCTTTTTGGCCACAGTTTGAACATTGGTTAATGTTAGCCTTCTTATTGAAGGAATAGTTTAATCTTTCATTGTATTTTAAGCTCATACAGTGGTTCTGAAATTGATTCTAGGATGTTTCTGAGATGTTTCTCTGCTGTTTGCTCTTAAAATGATCAATAAGGCAGCAGGTAGTAATGGTGATTGCCTAATTTGGCTCAAAAGTAGAAGCCATTTCATAGTTGAACCAATATATATTTTTTTTCTTCTCTGCTATTCCAGAAGTGTAATAAAGTCTCGCTTTATATTAGGCGTCCCTGGTGATTTTAGTTACATATACACTGCATTATGCAGCTATAATGTCACTACTGAGGATGCGTGCCATGGCGAAGTGATGAAAAGCAGATACATTTAAACAGTCCTTCAAAACCGTCACTTTCGAAAGGCATAACTGATGGACTGTTCCTCTCTCCCGAGATTTTTTGCATGGGCGAGTTAACGTAGGTCAAGTGTAAATATGAACATTACATTTAGGAATAATAAACTACAACTAAAAGGAATAAACAGATAAAGGGAGCTCTTTTAAGTAGGATTTATATTATATTACTATTTCAGGTAACTGCCTGTAGCTTGTGGGGGGAAAATAGCTTTGAAAGTGTGTGTTCCAAATGGCTGTTACTTTTAACCTTTATAGAGAATTCTCACTGCAAAGGGTGCAGCCGTCTTAGGGAGTAGGGCATAGTCACGATAATCCCAGAATACCAGTAGCAGCTAGTATCTGCATACTATCCACACAGGAACTGTCCATTTATTTTAAAGTGTAACTTTTTAGAGAGCCATTTCCTGTATAGTTAGTATGTAAGGACTGTCAGATTACAGACTGGTGTTCATCTTTTTGATTCTGTTGGGTTAGCATGTTACCACACAGTTACGGTTTACAGGGATTATATAAAAGTTAGAAAACGTCAAGATACACAAAACTGAAGCTGATGCACATGTTTATTTACATGAGATATACTGCTGCAATCCATCTGTGTCAGTGTACACACAGTCTACATTATTTACATTATCAGTATTTACATTATAGCTACCTGTATTGTTCATGTGTAACTACACAGGTATTAGATAAACTTAGTTTAAAGTAGAACCTTTGGTGTTCCTGTGTCACTCCACACACACACACACACACACACACACACACACACACACACACACACACACACACACACACACAAAACACAGAGCCATACACTCTACATTTCCACCACTCAGGGAACCTATGGGCCGGATGACTGGGGTCTCAGTCCAGTGCCGCTCACAGGCTCCACACTCTGCACTTCAGAAGATAAGGGCTGGTGATGTCCTTATCAAGGGCTTCATTGATCTTTCAATCATGTATGATTTTGGGCAATCAGCCCGATTCAAAAGAAAAATTCAAGTGAAGCAAAACAAGGAACTAATTAAACTGCAGATTGGAAAAATAATGACTTTGTTACTTAATAGGTGTCTTCATTTTAAGTGACGGAAATGTGACACGTTCCTTCTTTCTTCATGTTAGAAGGTTTTCACGCCTATCAAGTTAATCATATTGACTTGGTTTGCTGTTCCTGCTGTCTGGGGGCTTATTCATTGCGTGGGTTCATGCATGGAGTCATGCTTTCCAAATCTGTCACCATTAATGCAAGTGTTGGAACTTTCCACCATTTCTACATCCCACTTGCACCTGAATATGTTGTGATAGGGCATGGTGTAGAGGGATGGGGCAAGCACCCCCAACCATCTAACTCATTAATTAGTTGTTAGTAAGGGATAGTTTGCCAACACGGTGAAAAGAGCATGATTAATGCTGGCACTGCTTGTGACTAATGACGGTTGGTCAGCTTGTTAAAGCTCAGCATATGGGACATTTTAAGAGTAAGCCAATAGGAGAGAGAGGTGGAAGAGATGCAACTCCAGGCATCATTATCAAAATGATCTAATGCTTCCCTTGATATGTGCAGTGACATGACAAATATTTGGGCATTTGTTTTTATACCAATGACACAGGGGAATATACTGCATATATTTAAAAGAAAAAAAAAGCCAACTTCAGCATGGATTCTACAAGAAAGCTTGTTGGGCAAACATTAACCTTTTGTACAGTAAAGTGAGAAATTTCTGAAACAGGGTTTATTTAAAAGCAGATAAAGCAAGAGCTTTCACAAGTGGGCACATCAAACACATACAAAAGATCATTATTCAACCACATTAAATTTAGCATTATTACTCACAAATAGCATCAGCTGGTTTTTCTGCAGTCAGAGATTACCTCATCGGGTTCACGCTGCAGTCTTCCTATCCGAGAGGATCTCACGAGCTCTATTATTCGGCAACTGTGGCGTCTTTCTGAAGGCTGCTGATTCACTGCACGACCCAGAGCTCTGCTAACGACCACACTCGTCATCGCTGAACGCACGATGACAATAGCTGGGGTGAGGGAGGGTGAGGGGGACACATGCTCACAGATCATGGGAGAATACAAAGTTTCAGAAAAGTAGAAGCAAAGTTTAAATAGAGTGGGATTGCTTAAATGTGTGTGAAGTGTATCATATATAGACAGCAGACCTTATAAGAAGTAAC
Source organism: Pangasius macronema (assembly GCA_037577455.1). NCBI lineage: Eukaryota > Metazoa > Chordata > Actinopteri > Siluriformes > Pangasiidae > Pangasius > Pangasius macronema. The sequence continues at coordinate 17,448,513 of CM074947.1, forward strand.
CTTGTCTGACTAGTTCAGATGATAAAATCTGTCACTCCACCTTGACTCAATGTCATTTCACAACAATTCAGAATGTGATCAAGCATGAAAGCCAATCTGTCTCCACACCTTCTATGCCAGGTATGCTCTTATCTCCAATGCCAGGTATGCTCTTATCTCCTAATGTAATCATGCATTTAAATGAGTGCTCAGTTCTTATGGAGTGCATAATAAACTCTCATTTTTATGGTATACATTCGCCTGTGATGATAAGACTAAGCGTGTGCACTACAATAGAAATGGCTTGCTTAAGTTGCCAGCAGTGACACTCACGGCATTCGTGATGCTCTGTAACTAAGGAGTTGCGTCTATGTTGTTTGCTGTAATAATATAACAGTTAAACAATTAAACGTGTTTCCTTGTGTAAGTCTGAATGTGCCAATGGGTGTAAATGGCATTGTGTACTTAAGACAGGTTTGACAGTGGAAAGGATGGAAGAGCGAAATGCACTTCCCACGAGAGAGAGAGCAGATGTGCCATCTGAGGTGCCTTATGAGACTGGCAGACCTTGCTCTAGTGTTACTCTGAGGAAATATTAGTTACTACTTATAGAATAAAGTCTCTTTTTTTTGTAATTCCATGTAGATATGTGATTAATGACAATGAGTGCAGATAAATCTCTATATGTGGTTTACAGCTATGTTTTAGCCATGTAGAACAACCTGTTCCCACTCGAAAGCAGAGCGCCGCTTGCTGCTTTGCGCTCCAGTCCAGCACTGCAGTTGTCCACCCCACAGCTTGTCTCTTGCCCTCGTGCGTACTTGTAGAGTAAGTGCCCACATAGGGGATCCTTTGTTTAGGAGGGTCTAGGCATGGCCGATGATTTACAAGCTGCTAAAGTCTCCACGCGATTGGCTGCCTGTGCTGTGTGTGCGTCGGTCAGAGGCATGCGTCAGGCGTCTGCGGCAGTGTGTAGCTGTTTCGCTCTGTGCTGATCATGCAAACCTGGGCAGCTCACTTCTCATCGACCACTACAGCCACTTATTCTTCTAAATCCAAGGGAGGCAAGATGGCTACCTTTTAGGATTATGTTGCCTAAAATCGAGGGCTTGCCCCTGAGGAGCGACAAGGTATACCACTGGCTTTTTTTTTTTACAGCTATTGTCTCAAGGAGACGGAGGTGTTATGACTGTGGGTCTGCTCATTGGCTTTGTGTATCTGACTGTGTTTTGTTCTTATTCCTGCATCAGTAACGTGTGATGTTTTATGTTTTGATTCTTCTTTTAAGGTGAGGTGCAAAGATCTTTCCAAACCACAGAAAACGAACCGAGTCTCCAAGGTAACGGACACCCACTTTTTGTGCCTTTTAGCTATATGAATGTTTTCTCTTTGTTTTTTTTTTTTCTTTTTTTTTTTTTAAATTAAGTATGGTTTTGGCACCTGCCACTCTTTTCACTGAGGAATGCTGCGTTTGTAATCAGCATGTAGCTATGTTTATGCTGCCTGGCTGGCAGGAGCGAGCATAAGATATTTCATCTGTGCTCTGTTTAGTCTGTTTTCTATTGAGTTAAGCGAAGTTGTGAGACAGGAAAGGAGTGCTGTATGAATGAAGCCACCACAAGCAGCTTCAGAGAAACTCTCACCAGGAAGGAAGCATGCTTTTTTAGAAGTCATGTTGCAGTAAAGGCTCAATAGTCTGAAATTGTGCACGCAGCACAGCTTTGGTAAATTACTCTTTGGTGGGTTTAGAGAGGGCTAAGGGAGCATCACGACACTTGTTAGTCGTGTCAAGTTAGGAGCAAATCCTTCTTTGTGTTCAGATTTCAGAATTGTAACTTGAAATCTAGACCACAAGTGTAAATCTGTGACCTACTTGTTGGGTCTTTGATTCTAAAAATGTTAATTGTGAATCTTTCTTTAGTGATGGAAGAAACTGAAAGATTAAAGAGAATGTGTTAGTTAGGTTGCATTAGCGTTCTACTTTTTTCTCCTTTCTAATGGAGTACTTGTATTGTCTTCTTTCTTTGGTAAATGGGAGATTTCGTCAGTGTGCGTAGTTAGTGATATGCAAAAGATGAGAAGTCTCTCCTCTGTGTTTGGGTTGGACACGCCCACTCTGCTCTAACTTTCCCTGGTAACGCTTCCTTAGGGAGGCTTCTTAGAATTCTGTAGGCAATACGTGCTCTGTTGCTAGGGGTGTGCGTGGGGGGTGTGTGTCGTTTGTCGTGTCTATGGTGTGTGTGTGTTTGTGTGTGTGTGAACAGGGTTGTTTTTACCCTGAAAAGGAGTCAAGTGTGACTTTCTGGGTTTTCAGGGCTTCAGACACAACAAACGAGAAACAAAGAAGCCGAGATGTCTGACGTGCTGTGAATGAGCAAATCATCTCCTTTATGCCAAGTGATCTGAACAAGCACTATTTGTGTTTTTACAGTAAACAAGAACACTTGATAAAATTAGTTATTTCAATTTAAATTCTGCTCTAAGCACATAAGAAGAGACAGGATGGGGTCAGAAAAGATCACAGTTTTCAGTTTTAATTTCTGTGTCATGAACAGCAAGGTTCAAATCACTAACATTTCAGGCTACTAATTTACTACAGACATCAGGTTAACGCAAATGAACAGCAGGAAATTGAAAGCATACGTTATTAAATACTGATTATTGCCCTTGTGAATTTTATTTGCAGTCGCTTTCTTCTTCTTCTTCTTCTTCTTAATTTTTAGAAAAGGAAAGCACTAGGCTTGGCTTAAGTATTAAAAATAAAGTACACCAGAGTATTTGGATATTTTCTGTACAGACTACTAATATGCACATATTAGCTGTGATAATATGAAGCAAAAAGTGTTTAAAGTTTCTCTCAGCACTCTTTGTGCAATTGACAGATATGTCATACACACTGGCTTCAGAGAGGCGCATGTGAATATGCACAGCTCAGCAGATTTCCACCAGAGTTCACGAGGTGCATGGTCATTTAAAGTTCAGATGTGTTCAACCTTCATAGTACACTCTAAAAGCAATTCTCCACATGCCAAGTAGGACGGCCAGTTCACACATCTGTTTATCGATTGCTGCAAGTGCGAGTGTAGCACATACTCGAACATTCTGAAAGTTGCTATCTGAATGCAGCGGGGAATGGGATCAGATCCTATTATTATTGGTAAAGCCAGCTGAACACATTATTTGAAAAACTGTTCCAACTGTTCTTCAAGAGAAAGGTTTTTGCAGCTATACAAGCAGTCCCCTCTCAACACTTTGCATTAAAACTGGAAAAGCCTATGACTTTGTAGCCTATACTGAGTACTTGCATGTGTTTTGTTTTTTTAGCTACTGTTAGCCACAGTTTGAATGTTAGAACATATTGCTAATGATAATGCATTTGTTTTTGTGTATTTTTATATTGGGTGTATTGTAATACCCTTTTATTTTTAAGATATCCGTTCTTGCAGCGTATTTTAACTGAAATGGAAAGGATTCTGGGCCTGTGGTTGACAAATCTGAAAAATGCAATTTACAAACTATGGGCCATATCAAATCCTTCTTGTGTAGAAGAAGGTGGCCATCCTGCCAATTCTTTCTAGGCACTTATTTTTAGTCATACAAGACCAGACCAAGGGAGAAACTCATATACCCGAAACAGATTGACAAAATTATGTTTCAAAATTATGACAAAACTATAAATAGTGTGGTCTTTGGCTCAAATAATATGAAAGAATTCAGGTTGCTCTAGCTACTGTGACTGCATTTTTCTCCATAACTATTGAAGCAAAAGACCTGTATGTGTACATGTGTCAATGTAAGACTTGATAGGCTAGGTGGTTTCTGCTAGGGTCTTTACTAACAATGTAATTGGCTCTTTTTATTGGTGATGCTGGACTTATGTAATTCAGCTGCAATGTTGAGTGGTACACATTACCCCATTTGTGGGCTGTTTCTACTCAAACTGAAAACAAAGGCAAAAACAAAAGTGCATCTGTTGATTCTAATCTTGGATTTAAGTCCATTGACTTGAATGAGGAGCAGAATTAAATTGAAAGCCATTCTCTGACAATTTGTTGTAACTAATCTTATTGTCACGGGTCGTGCATCATTCCTACCTAGGCTTCACAGATCCTGCCATTAGTGGTACAAATTAGTAAAATACGTCTAGTTTAATATGCAAAAGGTAAACTGCCATTTTAGAGTGAAGAATAAATGTGGGTGAAACCCATGTTGTTATACTGAGACATGTAACATGATTATCAAAACTAGTATCATTTTCACATCCTGTTCATGACAGTCAGCCTCAGTCTTTGCCTACTGCTCATTCATAAATCATTGATTCATTCATCTTCAGTAACCGCTTTGTCCTGGTCAGGGTTGCAGTGGATCCAGAGCCTATCCTGGGAACACTGAAAAACTGCTGTCCTGAGAGCTCTACACAAGAAAAATATGGCAACTTCAAAGGTGTAAACTGCACTCAGGTAATCTGAGTGGGCTGCCCAGAAAATCATCTTATGCGCAGCCAGAGTCTGAATACAGAAAACTTTCCCAGGGTAAATATTGATGTAACCTTTGAACTTACGTTGCCGATTAAGTCACCAACTCTGAATACGTTTCTATGGCCATAAAACTGATTAAACACATTTATTTCGGTGTGTGGTGGTCGTCTTTTCTCTGAAGCATGACACAAAAAATTAACTAATAAAAAAATCTACCTTTAAAATTGAACATTTTAATGTTCCAGGTCACAAAGTACAAGTGATATCAACATTCTTAGGTTTAAATTCCATATACAGTATATACAGTATTATAAACAGACATTCTGAAGCTCTTCCAGTGCGGTATGAATAGATCATGAAGACATACAGCAGAATCAGATGATTTACACGGGCTGCCTGGTCAGTTCCTGAACATGTTCCATGGTTGGTTATGAAAAGTAGTTTCTGATGTTGGCTGCTTTCCTTTTTTTTCACTTCTGAATTACATGCCAGAGAAGTTGATGACTATATTCTTCATGTTTTCTTCTCCAGCAGTACCAGTTGCAGGTGCTGCCTAAGTTATTGCCTCACTCTGCTTTTGGCATGGCTAGTCAATTGCATCACTGCACATCCTGGCATAAAGGTTGTGAAGGAGGTTTATGTATACAGTATTATACACAATAAATTGAGTAGCTGCTGGTGTATAATTCAGATTTCCAGTAAACAATAAATCCACAGCTTGCCTCAAAACCCTTAAATTCTTTAGTCGTTTGTGTTTGTGTCTACTTGTGCTTAGATTTAGGCAAGAAGTGAAAATATGTCATATGTTAAAAAGAGCCTAAGGTACAGTGTGAATTAGATTATAGCTACACTGCCCAAGCAATGTGTTATTGAGTGCTGATGCTTTTTATACTTTTATTCTGTCATGAAAATGCCAGTGTATGTGCTATATAAATTGGTGATGCATATAATGTAAAAGTATGCAAAAAGAATATTTTTCAATTACAAAGATTTCCACGGTTTTATATATTACATGCTGATATCTAGGATGTAAAAACATTGCTGACTAGATTAGGCCATGAATGTCCAAAATCCAATGACAACTGAGTGTTTTACAGCAGCGCACTGTTTATATATTTAATTTCTCTGTGAGGACCTACGAAACATGGCCATGTAATGCAATTAAACAAGACCGACACAACACAGAGAAACAGTGACTATATTGTATGCACTCATGCAATTAAAGAAAAATCCACCCTGAACACTTTGCTTATCAATCATTATAATCAGCACATTATTTTTAATGGTGTCCAGTTTGAATTTTATAATAAAATTCTAAGTTGTCTTACTTAAAAATAAGCTCTTTCTGATTTTTTTCCCCAATTAATTGTCATAGGAACTGTGCTAGTAATGCCCCGCTTGATGGCAGCGAGGCACATAACCACTAACTTGAAACGGAAGTAATGAAAATACACACCTAACCAACAAATTACATCAGAAATATTGCAATATTAATTTCACAGTGGACATTTCCTTTAAGATTAACAAGACATATGTGGATGTGGTTTGAGGTGCCAAGTCAGAGCCAGAACAGGCGAAGTCTAGTCACGAGTGAACGATATGTGGGGACTCCCAGCCCAAGAGGGCAAAAACTTTTGAATGCATTCATTGACACCTCCTTATCAAAATGTGCATTTATTTGAGTTCAGGCCATAGTCTTGCTGTGGCACCATCAGGATGTTGATTTGTGATGGCCAGTAACAATATGTGCCACATCACTCCTGTGCCAAGACCTGTTTAGTCATCATTCTGTTTTTCCTTGCCCAGGTTGAGTCACAGGGCATCTCAGTAAATGGCACGAGTTCAGAGCAGATGGAGGAGGAGGTACCAGAGGACGAGGCATGTGATGTATCTCAAGAACACTCTGCTCCACCTGACTCGCCCACGCCTCTCCAGCACAGCCCTGCACCAACACCAACTGAGAGCGAGCTCCGGCCTGCTGTCAGCCACCATGCACTTCCTACTCACCATGACTCTCACAATGGTGCTAAACATGTAAAACCAAACACTGAGAAACATACAGATCCCACCAAAACACAGTCTGGGCCCCAAAGGACTTTTAACATGCTCACCAGCATTCGGCCACCTGAGGCACTTCCTGAAAAGATGGAAAATGGAAAGATCAAAATGCAAGATCCAAGCATGGTGGCAGATGAACAGCTTACATCCCACTTAGGTAGTAGTGTCTACTTTGAAGATGCTTTGTCTACACTAGCAACTGTAGTATGTTCCTCCATCACTGATAGGAAGGCTTTGGAGGAGAAGCTATTTGGTCCACAGACCTCAGAAATCTGTTCTTTTAAAAGTGAAAGAGAAGAACCATATCAGAGTCTTAAACACCAAGAACAGACTTTTAACAATCCAGAAGATGACAACGCTCATCTTAAGGACTCAGCTGCACTGTCTTTTCCTAATATCCAGTCTTTAGTTGAGCATAGGAGCATAAGCATTGATCAGGCCATAGCTATTGAGGCCTTAACCCAGTTGGCAGCTACTCCAGAAACAGTGCCCTTCAAAATAGATCATCAGGGTCAGAACCCTCAGAATGAAAGCACATTGCCGACAAACCTTGCATCAGGCAAGCCAATACCTCTTCAAGAAGCTAAAACTATATCAGAGGTTGTTTCCAATAAAGTCCCAGTGATTAGTTCATCATTGAATCAGACATCTGTTATTTGTGGTCCATTCAACAGGCAGGAAAATCCCACCCACCGCAGCACCCCCACCCCCCACAAACTCTCCTTACACGATCTCTTAAAGGCTAGCTCAGAATGTGAAAAAATCTTGCACACCCAAGAGAATGGAAGATTAAGTCAAGCACTTTGTAAAACAGAGAGGATAGATGGCACTTTTAAAAAGATCAAGCATGTTGATAGAACACATAGCTCAAGGAGAAGAGATGAAGAGGAGGTTGCTGCCCAGTTATTGCAACTTGCATTCATGATTGAATCACAACACAAGCCAGTATCATCTGAAAACAGTCCACCCAAGGGAATGCCAGTTCAGGCCATAAAATACAATCATCACGCCATTGGGCAACATTTAAAAAGGCAAAGCAAAACAAAATCAACCTCCTCAAGTCCAAGAATATCAAAAAAGAGAGCCACTGAGATTGAGGGAGGTAATCACAGGGTACCACTAGCCAAGAGATCACCCAATGGCAAAGCACTTCTCAAGATGAAGAGTAAAAGGGAGGCCTTGCAGCAAAAAGCAAAATTGCACTCCAAAAGGAATCCGTTTCTGCCCCAGACGCAAATAGACCTGAAAAAATACCTAGGACATGCTAATAATGAAAATAGGCGACTTTTCCATTTCAGCAACTCCCACAAGAGAGAGCACTTAGACCTGCAGGCTCTCATGAGCTCTGGGAACCAGAACACTCAGCATTTCCAAGCAGACCATGCCGCTCTGGGTCACTGCCATGGCAACCAGTGTCAACCAAATGGACATTGTCATAGTCTCACAAATGGTCACCTAGGTGCTACCCAAGACCAGAGGCACGAATGTGAAGAACATTTAATTTCTCAGGTATCGAAAACCCACAGTGTGCTGAATCATGGTGCTAAATCACAACTTCCCTGTGCCATACCTAATGTCCAAAGGCCTGACCAATCAGTGAGTCCAGGGAGGCAACATAAAGTAAACAGTCTCAACTATGAGCCACGTCAGGATTTCGTTGATCAGAACGGGTATTACAAAGTAGAGACATCCGGCTCTGTGACCGTGTTGTCTGTATCAGCTCAACATATGGAAAATGGTGATGTAGAATGTCCCGGAGAACACACTCCCACCAAGCACACGCTCAACAGCTTTTTGGAATCTCCATTAAAGTTTCTGGACACCCCAGCCAAGAATCTGATCAACACTCCCTCAAAAAGAACATTGGATCTTCCCTCCTGTGACTGTATGGGTAAGCTGATAAATTTAAAAAAAATTTAAATTTAAAATTTCACAAACACCATTAATAGAAGGAAATTTTCTTAAAAACATTGCATTATTTTAAATTAGGTCAAATCATTGAGAAGGAGGAGGGCCCATTCTACACACACCTTGGATCTGGGCCAACTGTAGCGGCAGTACGAGAGATGATGGAGAACAGGTGACATACTTTAATCTTAATCTCTTCACCCCATAAATTTTATTATCTTTCCTTCTGAGTATAAATGATGTGTGATGGACACATTTGAAGAATCCCCTTTAAATACAAAATAACCTAGACCTGTTTTGATGCAATATGACATGGTATAACAGCAACAAATTTATTTTAATTTTTAAAAATTAGTTTTGAAGTTTGGGAGGATAAGCCTCCTTCATTGGGACTGACAGGTAAAGAGAAGAATAGAAGACAAGTAAGGAAAGAGGATTTCTCTCACTTTCTTTCCTTACTCCTTTACATAGTACAAAAGGAAATTAATTTGATAAAATATCTAAAGAATTACACTTTATTAAATTACACAACAATTTGAATATTTGTAAAACTGCACGTAGAAACACCAGTGTGTACAAACAGAAAGGCCAAACCTGGTTCTCATGCACTATTGAAGTTACAACAGGAAGCCACTTTTCTGTGTTGAAGGGGCCCTGCAGAGTGATTTTTACCACACTATAGATTCACAGATGACCTGCTGCAGGCTCATGTCTGTGATGCATTTAGGTGCATGTGTAATGGATCCTTTCTCAGTCTCTAAAACCACATTTTTTTCCCCCCTCTAGGTATGGGGAGAAAGGCAATGCCGTACGCATGGAAGTGGTGGTATATACAGGAAGAGAAGGGCGGAGCTCACAGGGTTGTCCAATAGCGAAGTGGGTAAGTGGCCTGTGGAAAATACATTTAATTTCATTTTTTCCCAGATGAAAGGATTAGTGTTCTTGTTGGTGGCTATGGGTGTATTGTAAGTTTTCAATTAGCAGTTAGTCAGCATTTTCACTACCCAATATACTTCCACCTTTATATGTATATATACAGTGAGAGTAAAAAGTATTTGATCCCTTGCTGATTTTGTTCATTTGCCCACTAATAAAGAAATGATCATTCTATACTTTTAATGGTAGATGTATTCTAACATGGAGAGACAAAATATCAAAACGAAAATCCAGAAAATAACTTTAAAGAATATATATTAATTGATTTGTATTTCATTGAGGGAAATAAGTATTTGATCCCTCTATCCAAAAGCACTTGGTGGCAAAGCCTTTGTTTGCAAGCACAGCGGACAGACGTTTGTTGTAGTTAACCACAAGGTTAG
>CM074947.1:17458354-17491733 GCA_037577455.1 Pangasius macronema
TAAGGCAACTTTGCATACAGCTACACAAAGGAGAGAGCAGTATCCCGTGAGGCCATTGACAGTGCCGCTTGTATATAAACTTGCTATTTCATGGTACCCTAACCTTGATACTTTATTATATTTTATCTGCTGGAGCTCTTAGCCTCGCCTTTATTGTAACTGAGCTTCACTATACACTGACCCGGAACACAGTTGAGGCATTTCCTGCATGGTTTAAGTTACCCTGGTGCAGGGTCACTGGAATCAGCAGGAGATATTTGAAAATGCCTGCATTTTTACTAGCCACTACAGCACATGTTTGATGTTGCTTTAAATACATTCTATAATCTACTTGCACATTATTGTATAGTAAACCCTGGTTGCAGTAGTGAGAAAAAAGTTGTGATACTGCATTATGCACATTGTTTGAAGCCCAAAAAAAGGACACTTACATTCAATCCTTTGCACATTTTCTCTAACAATTTCTCCTTAACAGGTATTTTAAAATATGATAGCGGACTGTTTGGCAGTGCTACAAAAGCAGATTTGCACAGCTGCATTTTTTGCATTATTTGCCTAGCTGTGGGTGCTGTTGTCCTCCCCTTCTTGCTGTATTCATATTCATGTACTATAACATGCACTTAAACTGTAGTCATATACCAGTCTCACCTTGTTGCAAACAGCGGCACTGTCAATGGCCTCACGGGATACTGCTCTCTCCTTTGTGTAGCTGTATGCAAAGTTGCCTTACAGGCAGGAAGTCTACATGGAGCTGAGTGAAGAAGGGCATCAACATGTTCACAACATACATGTTTTCGTATTTATCTCTCCTTACATCATCAACCTGGATCATAACTGTCCATAGACAAGCAGTCAGTAACACTCAGAGTCAATTTGTACATTATGTATTATGTGAAACAGACTTTTAGATATTGACACAGAATTTTGAATGTGAAAGGTTTAAAAACACATTAAGCATTAACAAATTATTAATGGGTACAAGTGCTTTTAAAACCGCGTGGTACAGAGTGGTACAGATTTATTTCCCTTTTTGTTATTCATATTCCCAATAATGGGACACCTTTTGTTTGAATAACTGTGGTGATTGCAGTTCTCTCAAGTAAATGGTCAGTAAAAGTAAAATGCTAATAATGATTTATTCTGTATGTCAAATAAAAGTCAATTAATTTTCAAAATTGCTATATCATGTTGATTGTCTTAATAATTGCCTTATCACCTTTGGAGTCCCCTGTATATTTAGTTTTACTTTTCACTGTTCTTTTGGACAGACGAGACAGACTCTAACAGTTAAAATTACTTCCATTATGAACATGCTTCCACATGCCCATTTATTATTGGACCACATAAATTGGTAGCACATTGATTTTTTTTCCCCTAAAGTTTATTGGCACTTCAGCCTGCTAGTGGCCCCTTATACATCAGTGCACACCATAAAGATTTAACAAGGAGTGGTGAAAAGTGGCTTTGATCCAGTTTACAACCCAGTGCTTACACATGCAACCATCATAAAACTGTAATGAGAGAGCGAGAGAGAGAGAGAGATTTCCTCCAGAACGCAAATTCACTATCATGTGCAAATGCTAAATTCAATGATTCAGCGATCTTTCTTTTGGAATTCTTCATTCGATTTTACTCACTACTGAAATTGGACTACAGAGAAATGGTAGACTAATTTGGGACTGTTGCTGTACAGCTAAAATCCACAGGTCCATTAAGTTTGAAACACAGAGCGCAGCTTAATCTTAAATAGAAAAGCTTTTTTCAGTGGATACTAGGCTTAATAGTTGGGGAAACCTCCTTGGTTCACTGATAGATCCAAATATCTCTACATTGTCACATTGACATGCAGACGTCTTGGATATATGCTTAGTGTGAAAAGAAAATGTCACTGTGCAGTAAAACACAAATACTGTGGACATCAGGGGACTGAATACAAGATGAGTGCATTGTCTGAGGTCTTTTCTGAAGTGGGTGCAGCCCATTGCACCTTTCTCCAAAAAGGCTTTATTTAGAATGGGAAGATGTAATGTATACTTTACACAGAGGAATTGTAATATCCTGTTCCACTAATGGGCCCACCTTCAATGGCCAGGCATATACAGCAGACCCTGTTTGGGTTTCATTATGCAGCTGGTCCTTTGATTTCAGGGAGCTGATGTATGAGGTGTCTCATTAACCACAGCCCATAAAAACACAAATCAAACACTGGACTTATTTTCTGAGGTATAACTTACAAAATGGACAAGCTACAAATGTTGATACCCCAAAACAAGACTCAGTTACAGGTAAGTAGCCCTGGAGAACAGAAATATTCTTACATTTGAATACACAATAATAATGATGAACATTTACCATTACGACGTAATAGACCCCACTTAAAGAAGAAGATAGAGTTTCGAACAGTTTTGTGTCACATTTCAGGTAGCATTGCTGTGTCAGGGATTCAGGGTCTTCAATTTGATCCTGAGCTCAGGTTAATGTCTGTGTGGAGTTTCGTCTCCTCATCATGTCAGCGTGGGTTCCTCTGGGTTCTCCAGTTTCCTCCCATCTCCCAAAAACATGCCAGTAGGTGACCCAGGGCCTGTTCCAGAAACACTGGGCATGAAGCAGGTATACCGGGACCTACCCTGTGGTCAGGTAGTGTCCCGTGGTACGTGTGTAAGTGTGTACCCCGTTAAATCACATCGGTTAGGACCTACTGGCATGTTTCTGGGAGGAATTCATAGACCCTGCAGGAGTCCATGCACATGCACAGAAATTCCACACAGACCCAAGCTCAGGATTGAACCTGGGATCCTGGAGCTGTGAGGCATTTAAGGTGTGTTCCTGCCTCATACCCAGTGTTCCTGACAGGCTCCGGATACTGACCAGGATAAAGCAGTTACTGAAGATCAATGAAGGAATGAACGAATGGATAACTAAGACCATCACCATGTGTTATTACTATGCAGCATGCACAGAACTTTGAGTTGGAATTTTTAATTATAATATATTACTTGTTTTGATTAAACCGTCATGATCCTGAATAAATGAAATTTTGAAAGCAAACAAGGTAAAGACAAATCATATTGCGTCAGAAACATCCAGAACAATACATGTTCTGTGGATTTAAATGAATTTAGAAACACAGCGTCTCTATACCTGCACCTGGTGTTCTCTGTCAGGGTAAGCTTACATTGCCCTTAGATTAATCAGGACTGACAGTGGCCAAATCCATATAAGCAGTGTTTCAACAAAGCTACACTCACTGCTACACAGTACAGTAGTATGGAAGATTGTGTTTAGGACGAAGCCTGTGTGTTTTTATTATTATTATTATTATTATTGGTTCGTGTCTAGAAGCCGAGCAGGGTGGCCCCACCCCTCCACTACGTCAGCAGCGCCGGTTGCCTTGGGAGCGAGAAGCGCCATACAGGGTTGAAGAGCAGCGAGGTCGCAGGCTTCCCCGACGATGTGAGGCGATGAAACTGCTTTAGATATACATAGTATATATAGTATGTACACAGCATTGTGTCTGAGAAGAGTGTGAAGGTAAAGAATACGTCGCTTTGGTGTTTCTGGGTAGTATTGAAATCCATATGCTGAGGTGAAGGAGCTCAGAGCAGCCATGTCTCAGCAGCAGCAGCAGCAGCAGCAGCGGGTGGTTCAGCTGTCAGCCGCCGCGCTCGCTGTGGTGCTGCGGAGCGACCACGACGACTCAGCCTGCAGCAGCAGCAGCGGCCATGAGGTTTTCCTGGATTTTAAGTCCCAAAATCTGCGCAGCTTCTGGAATAAAAGGCTCGTGAAGGCAGTATCTGAAGTTTACTTTCAGGGCTGGATGGCAAATTCTGTGCTGCTCGTTCAGGGAAGTGGCAGTAATTTGGAGGTGCTGAGGGAAGCGTGGATGCGCAGAGCTCTCAGGTCACCCAAAGGATTCACTATCAAAGCAGTGGGTAGGTTCTCCAAAATTCTCTACATGCATAACAACAACTCAACAAGAATACCTGCCTCTCTATGCAGGTCATAGCACTGTGCTGTGAAGCTCTGGAGCAGAGCAGAGTCTAGCTAATGGCAGTAGACTGAGGATCAGGGGAAGGAAATGTGAAGGTTTGTTTACACAGTACCTTGCCAAGGTCAGCGTGATGATAGGTCATAAAATATTAAAATGCCCAAAATAGTCTATTCGCAGTAGGCCAGTGAGGTGTTTCTGGAGCTCAGTGGACAATCAAACCACCTTTATATGTTCTATCAATGTCAAGGTCATAAACTATGGATATAAGAGCACGCTTGAATGCCATCCAGGAAACTCGAGGCTATTGATATATTACACGTGTAACACAAACAAGGCATCAAGATCAAGTAATCAGTCACAGAACTGCAGGTACGTTTTGTCTCCTCTCATTTGCCAAACAAATAATCATCCCTCGCCTTAGTGGACAGTCTGTCTCGCATGATAAAGACTTTGCATAAAGCTTTCCTCATTAATGTGTACGTTACGGATTATCTTTCATAGAGCCCTTGCAAGTAAGTAGTTTCTAGTTTAAATTTTATTGTACAAGAAAAGCACAGTATAGACTGTTGGATCGTTGAGTTTAACCTGAACTGCATTTTGCTGAGTGACCTCAGCATGCCTGAAGGATAACTGTGTACGTGCAGCGTTACTGTATTATTTCCACATGACAGGAAATAAATTGTAAGGGGAGGGTGGCCTTTAACCCTCAAACAGCAACAACACCCTCTCCACACACACAGACTCCGATTCGCACAGCCTACAGTATTGCCTAACCTTGTGTAAATTCTGCTCTGAAATTCTTAGGTATCCTGAACTCAGAGATTTCTGGTCTAGGAACAATCAGTGTACAATGACAGTAGTTAAGAATAGTGTTTTTATTGGACACATGTTGAGGTGACAGGTCTGTGGTGACAGTGTGATCGTGGTCCCACACACATGGTCGCTGCTGCTGAACCCACACAAAGCCATCGGCACTGTGTGAGATCAGCCATTTGCTCCTGCTGTCAGGGCAATGGAAGGTGGAGGTCAGCACAGGCAGTGCATGTGAAGAGAGAGCATAAAGCTGTGGAATGTAACTGGCAAGACCACACAATGGGATTGTCTGCAGTGGTTGGGGACTTTAACTCCTCTGGCACACAAACACTTGCGCTTTTGTAACTTCAGGTCAAACAAAAAGCTGTTGCCTTGGTGTGAGCTCAGCCCTGTGGCACTGTAATTTACTATCTATTCGAAAGGGGTACAGTGCTGAGCTATCTTGTCTCCAGTGGCTGTCCAAGAGACCAGTTTATAAGGCCAGGTCACAGACATTCATTCGCCTTTCCTCACCGCTGAATGCCTCAGTTGCTTTACTGCAACAAGAATGGGGTTTCAGTCTCTGATAATCTGTGGTTGATATTTTTACCTGGGTCAGTGTTTAGTTTTGAGTATCCTTTTCACATTTTAAAAGCCAGGCATGTTATCTTAAAGAGTCTCTTTCCAGACCTTCCCTTTCCAGACCAATGTTTCCCCAGCAGGAGCTGGTTAGGGCCGCTCTGTGATTACCTATCAGTGGATGGGATGATGAATTAGCCCACCACTCCTCATTCCTGTCATGATTATCAGTGTACATTAAGTGTAAAGATGGATGGTTCCCTTCTGCTGTTAAACCTGACCGCTGGAGGATGAAGAGATTCTTGTAAGCCTGAGTTGTTTTCAGTGTCTGTAGTCCAGCTCTATTTACTGATGTTGCAATGGTTAAAGGATGGGAACATGTACCATGCAAGTCAGTTTGTTGTTGTTTTTGCTTTGAACAGGGTTTATCAAAAAGCTAGTTTGAATGCTTATATCTTTTTCATAGGCGAGTGGTCTTGCTGTGGACTGCAGGAAATTCACTATAAATAATTTAGAAGTACATTTTGAATAAAAAAAAAAAAACTAAATGATGTACACCACAGTGATATGTTTTGACACGTTTTAATACTCTTTAGTGGAAAGTCTTGTCAAGACCATCTCTGTAATCTGCGCTTATCTGGTGAAATTTGAGGCTGCACCCACAATGGTTGCCTGATCTCTCTGCATTATTGAGTGGCTCCAGATCCAGCTCACAACAGGAGGCAATCTAAGTGCTGAAACATTCACACAGAGCCATACAGAATGCAATAAAGTGCCTGGTAAAGTGAACCACCGCAGACTTCAGTGTTTTATTTAAGGCTGCCATGCATATTCTAGCTAAAATGTTTAATTCCTCCTTTCAGGTTCTTGTGTACAAGAAAAACATAGCGGCCTCTTCACTATTATTAGAAGTTTTCGGTATTCAGTGGAACTGTAAGCTAATCTCTGTGTGACAATGTTTTTGGAGAGCTTACCCCTGACTGGTTGTTTTGGAGTCAGATTGCTTGGCCCCAGATCCGTATGTTTTGTAAATATCTCACATAGAACTGAGGGGTCATTCATCAGTGTGGGCCACGTCTCATACGTCTCCTATATCTCAGCATATTAGCCATGACCAGGCTCCATGCTGGACTGCTGCATCCAGACAGGAACATCTTGGCGAGCTTACAGATTGAAAGTAACACTCACAGTTAACCGGACACCAAAGGTCACGGCTCCCCTCCTCTCTTCATGGAGCTCATTGTGGACGTGGACAGATAAACAGTAAATTCAGGTGTGCCCCAGGCTCCGATGAGGCCCCGTTCAGCCAACATACACTTGTAAGAGAACACAAGATTTCTTACTCTCATTAAGGCATAGCTTGCTTTATTGCCTGACTTATTAAGGTCCAATATGAATATGTTTATTCACTAAACATGCAAATTGCATTAGTAAGACTACATGCAATTGCACACAGTGCGTTCAAAGTATCAGTGTGAAATACCTTTAATGCCTGACACTATATATATATAGTTATATAGTTATATATTGATATGAAGCAAAAATAATTCAAAACATATCCGAAAAATGACTAGAATGATCGTATGAAGCACATTCGCTCTCTGGGTACCTTGTGTAGGAATAGAGAGACTGGATCTGGTTTCTAAGAAGGCTACCGCTGGAATGTTTTCTTGTGGTAACCAAACACCAAACCACAGTCTACCACAAGCAGCTGTGTGTGGTGCCTTCTTGACTTCACCGTCGTGCTCAAATGAATCCTCGTATCCTTTATCCATCACTGTATTTAAACAAACCTTGACAGCAAGCAGATTGATGAGTTTGAGCCATTAGTTGTGATCTCATCACTGGAGTTGTCTTCTTCATACAAACTCTGCCTGGTTCTTTTCATGTGTAGACTAATTTCCCTTTTTTTTTTTTTTTTTACCTGAAACTAATCAGACATGAGGTTATTTATTTTGATTGTGCAAGCTCTGCTGGGTTTTTTTTTTTTTTTGGATGTCTGTGTACATGAACAGCCCAGGAGTATTCAACATGTGTCTGTTTTTTCATTAGAGAGAAAAGAGGAGTTTATGTGTGGTTGTTATGAATGCCTTTTTTCCTTTCAGGATGTAGCTGAGTCTGGCTCCATTTATAAGCTCTAATATGGAACATGACCTTGGCCTCAATTCTAGAAACTGACCCCTGTCTCAATGCACTGGACATCGTTTGCTGCATCCTTTTCCCATCAGAGGAAGCTCCACAAATTTATGGCCTACAAGCAATCAGAGTCCTGGGCTGATAAACAAATTAAAAGAAATTAGCCGGCTTCCCTACAGTTAAGCAGAAAGAGTCTTCTGCCTGCCTTTTTGTGAATCCCACCTTGCTCCTATTTTCTTGCTGCCTTTCTTGTGGAAGGTAATTTTATCAACTACCGGTGTAAATTTACAGTCCAGTGAAGATTTTTTACCTCCAAAAAGGGATTCTTGTTGCACTGCCTTAGTTTCATGCTCTTGTTTAACTGAAATCAAGACATACTGTGCTTTTAACTCTAAAGCTGTTCAGGATTTAGACCATGATTAAGCTGTTACACTGGTAAAGGCCTCCCAGAGTAAGGATAACAAACTTTGAATCTGATGTAGTTCAGTCTTAGTTTGAGGAAATAGTTCTCATCTGGTGTGAATTACTGTCATGGACCTTGATTAGTGGTGTGTGAGTGCTGTAAACTTTAGGCCCCACCAGCTTCTGGAGGTGAGACTAGCTTGAAACACCTGGAATGTTTAAACATCTCAAGGAGCAAAATTTGTGAAATGGAGCTCCCACTATTTTCTGCACTTTCTCTGTCAAACAAGCAGAGAAGAACAGGGTGAGTAAAGATGCAAGGGAAATATTTACGTGACAGGGTATGTGGCATTTTGAAATAAATTTTAGAGGGATTCTTTTGATCAAAGCAAACATGCTAAACTGAAGAAAAATACAGTATATAACCTTCTGATTGTGTAAAATATGTAATGATGACATTATTATATAATGATGATAAGTTATTCTCTTTGCATTTAGAGCTTTGAATTTTCTCAGCTGTATTTGCTAAGCAGTGCCATTTGGCAAATATTTGGCACAAGCTTACAAATGTCAGCGACCCTCCCTTTTTTGTAAAGTGATGCCAGATGTTTTGTAAGGTTACTCTCCTGCCTGCAGTGGAAAAAAATGTATGTGTGTATATATATATATATATATATATATATATATATATATATAATTTATATTTGTATATTCTCAACAATGTAGGAGTAACATTAATATAATTTTGCTAGCTTTGCTATTTTATCATAGGATACAGAACACCATTTGTGTGTTTAATACTTGCAGATACTCTGACAAATTAAAAAAAATATTGATTGGGTTCATTGGCTGATTTAAGTATTAAATCAATAGTAGTAACGCAATCAAAAAACACTTAGTGAAAGTTTATTTTTAAGGCTGTCACTTTTTTTTGTTACTGCACTCAAGATGGGTGTAGTTTTAAGGGAACATTTGTGTCACTAAAACCATTGCCAAGTATCAGTATAAACGTGTGAAGCACAATTTCCAGGGCTTCTCTTGTTAATCAATGTCCACATAATGGGTTCTAGCCTGCTCACTTGGTAATAGTGTCTTTTTGTGATGCAACTAATTGACTAGGGCAAAGATGCCCACACATGATCACCCAGTGGAACAGCACGTAGCTAAAGTGGTGAGCTGAGGAACATTAAAAAAGAGTAAATCTGTGTGAAATATACCCGTATCAGTGTAAAGTGTTATGTATCACAGTTCACTCTAGGAGTTATTCCTGGATGCCGGTTTTAGACATCTACTCTTATGATACAACATAATTATTAACACATGAATGAAAGTGTCTCAGGAGCAAGGCCTCACAGCTCCAGACTCCAGAGATCCATCCAAAGCTCCAGTTTGTGTCTGCAAAATTTCACATCTTCACCGACATTTCTTCCAGCTAATCTGGATTCCATCATCTTGTGAAAAGGTTAAATCTAGAACCCTAAAGGATTCTTTGACTTCTTTGACAGTAAAGAGGTTTCTTTTCAAATAGGGTTACGGTTATTACAATTATTCAGCATTACAGGATTACAATTATTCTAAGTGAATGATGCTGATGTTTTTAAACAGTACATCAGATGCTCAGAGCTTTGATTTCTAGACTACTTTGTCATATAGCGAGCAAAACCGCAATGGAATTTGGGTAAGGGGTGGTGGGTTTCAACATCAATTCTTTCTTCAAGTAAATCAAATAATCATAGACCTGATGAGGCAGGATTTATTGCCTCCATTCTTCATGCGTGGTGTGCATGATCAGACTCGTCCCTCTCAGTTACATAGTGAAGCTGTACTGAGACCAGGTGTAATTGCACAGCTCCTGGCAGCTGTGCTGATTGAGGAGGCAGTGAGTGGGTACAAGGCAGACAGAGCTGAGGAGAGACAGATCTCCTCAGATTAGTAACAGATTAAAGTACTGTGGGAAAAAAATCAGCAATTGGGGAACAATTTTGCAAGTGGGTTTATACTGGAGGACAAAGTGGATGAAGGACTTGCCAGGATTAAGATTTCAGCTAATAGTTGCATGTAGGGGTGGGCAATATGACAAAAATATCATATCACAATTCTCTAGGAATTTCTGCAATACACAGTATTTATCATGATGTAAAGGTTTACTCACAAACCTTACCAGAAATCCTGTAATTTAAAAATAGATTTAAAAAAATCGTTCAATTATTTATATATGTCATGTAATGGAAGTGAAGGCAGATGCAAGTGCATATGTGAATTTTAACTTAAACACACAAAAAAACATGAAATAGGATCTCGAGGCAAAAGACAAACATGGACTAAAGAACAGAACATCACTGCTTAACAGCAGTGTAAGACAAAGCTAGCTAGACAAAGCTAGGTCACGTGACATGATCCGGTGAGGTGCAGTGGCTTAGATTTATTTTATAAGAATTATAAAGACATACCAGAACAGCCACAAGATCTCAGAAAAACATATTGTTCCAAAATTCATCACAATATCAGTGTTATATGATTATATGGCCCTTCCCTAATTCCATGGTCCAGAGAAAGCTCAGGAAAACTGATTTCTCCACCAGGAGGCTCATATTTGGACTACATTAGAATCAAATTTGACTAATTCTTTGACAGAAGTACAATGGCTTTGTGTTCAATAAGTAGACACAGTATCACCCAGTACTTTATTTGGCTGAATAAAAGCTCAGACTGAGTAATCATGTCATAGTGCTTTTAGTGTTTGTGTAGTTCAGTTTCAGAGTTTCAGTCTAGGACATTAGTTGTATCTCTCCCGGTCTAATAACACTGTAGACATGTGCAATAGTCTAGAAATAGTTAAATACCCTGAGCTTCATATAGGCAGCTTGCACAGGTTAGCTTTTATGCACTACCTTCCCCCTCCCAGAAAAAAAAGCACATTCTGAGAAATGCCTCTGCATTTGCTTTTGCTAACTACTTTTGGTCTGAGCAGAGTGGACTGAAGGGAATCTTGTTTGTGGTCGTGATGAGGAATGAGTCTCACCACATTAAAATGAAATCTTTATTATTTCAGAAGGTCGGTCTCTCTCTCTCTCTCTCTCTCTGTCTCTCTCACACACCCACACTCTCTCTCGGTGTGTGTGTGTGTGTGTGTGTGTGTGTGTGTGTGTGTGTGTGTGTGTGTGTGTGTGTGTGTGAGAGAGAGAGAGCGCTACTACATCAAGAGTTAATTACCTCTGTGGTTTGCTCGTGTGAAAACTGGAGACTGAAACCACACAGACGAATAAATTTACTCTAGTTGGGGTGCACCCTGTCTAAAATTATTTTTCCAGCCCAGATCGTATAACCACATCTAAATCAAATATAACTATTTATAATGTAGGGGAAATAACCATCAAAAACAAACCACATTTCTTCTTAAAACGGACAAACGCTATATTGCCTTATTACTACAAGCATCAGCAGTCCATATGGTTGTTAGTAGGTTATGCATAATCAATACACAACGATCATCAAATTATCCATAATATCAGTGACCTAGTGTGATTTGATAGTTGATTTTAAGATTATTTAAATAGTCATCCATATGCTACAATCTGACAAGAAGCTGCTCATTTGTAAGTAATGTGATTAGATTTAAGCAGATGATTGTTGCATGATTTCAACCAGGAAATGAACATAAATATGTCATGATATATGATATTTGGAATCTGCTTTCAGTTAGTTCAAATGGAGAAGAATAAAAGAACAAAACATGCTTTTAACTAGAGTGTACAAGCACCACATCAAAATATAGGCTATTATCTTTGCTAGATAACATTCAGTGTTTGCGGTCCAAAGCACAAAAGCCCAGGGACCCTTTATTAGGAACGAAATTCCACCCAAATGGAAGTCACTGCTGACATTTCCTTCAGTCTTCTGCCACCCTGTTCACGCTTTTGTGCCATGCTGTGAAGTTACCATGGTACCTTGCAGAGTATTCATGGTAAATGAGACAAAGATTTTAATGTTTGGAGGCAGCCTCAAGTTACAACGAACACACAAAGTTTTCCCCCTGAGAGAGAGTGGAAGTTACATTTACCCCCGGCAGCAGTCACCTAAATTCATTAATTCATTCATGTTTTTCCATCTGCTTCTAAAAATTGTCCGACTAAAGCACAGCTAAAATGTGAACATGGTTTGGTAGTACATTTTAAAAGTACTGTAAGGATATATTGTCTAAAGGGCAAGTTATGGTAATATTGTTCTCTAAGTTGTTGTCCTTCACTCCTATCCAGGACGTTTTTAGTGAAATCTATTTGATCTGTTTAGTGTAAAATAAAGAACTGGGATGTTTATTATTAAAAATGATTAATAAAAATGTTTGTTCATGTTGAACAAACCTATAGAATTGAGTGGTCTGTTCTAGAAAAAAAAAGATGTTATGTAACTGATACAATAATTAGTAAGAAAGAGTGCATGTCAGCTTCTCTCTCTCTCCACCACATTATAACCACATTATCAGGATGTCACTGTTTCCATATTGAATATGACAACAGGCAATAGGCTATATGAAAGGTAAAAAAAAAAAAAAAGAAAGAAACTTCCAAAACAGACAAGATCTGGACCTCGGTGTCCTCACAGCTATTCATGGCTCCTGCTCCTGCCAGTGAAATGAGACACACATTTATAAGTGGAGCGTGGTATTCTTTCCCCTGGTTCAGTGGCCCCAGTTTGTAGGAGAGAATATGCTACTGGGAAAGAGGGAGAATATTCACTCTCTTTCAGTAACCTCTTATCCTGGTCAGGGTCATGGTGCATTCTGGCGCTTATCCTGAGAACACTGGGCATGAGGTGGGAACACACCCTGGATAGGATGTTGGTCCTTCATAGGCCACCAATCACACACACGTTCATTTATTCACACCTAGGGGAAACTTGTCTCAGCCAAGCCACCTAGTGGAGAAAGTCCATATGGACACGAGGAGAACGTACAGAAATTCCACGCAGAAAATAGCCCAAGCGCAGGATCGAATCTGGGTCCCTGTAACTGTGAGGAGGCAACACTACCCACTACAAACCCCATGTTGCCAAGAGGGAGAATATAGAGCAAGAAAACAAGAATGTGACAAGTGTTATCTCTAAACACTGAACTAAGATAACAAGACCTATTTTATTAGCTCCTATCCGTTGAATACATGCAACAACAGAGGAAGTCAACACTTTCACTATGCAGTCAGGATGAAAGATATTTACTTTGGAACAGGGATTCATAAGGGTAAAAATTGAAGAGAAGGGCATATATGTGCACTGTGTGTGTGTGTCAAGACTTGTGTGATACGAAAGTTGTGTGAGAGAAATGCCTCTTGCAACATAGTAGTGAAATTGTGTAATATGCACAATATATAAACAGAATGTGTGCCCTCAAGCCATCGCGGTGTGTGCGGATTATTCCCTTATTCGAGTCCTTGGACTTCACTGATGTAATTCACCAAAAGCTCTGACATCGTCGCTTTAAATGTTATATAGGAGTTTTATTGCTAAGTGGTCAATATGCAACACATGCTGAGTAAAGTGGGGTAAATTTAATCACAATAATCATACATGCACTTGTATGTGGTGTGTGTATACCCTCAACCTTCACACAGAAGAAAAGACTGTAGCCCATCTCCTGGTTATAATTAATCCATTGGGGTTAATTGTTCGGGGCGGGGGGGGGGGGGGGGGGGGGGGCGGGGGGGGGGGGCCGCGCGGGGGGGGGNTATAAGGATAGTTGGTTGTAGATTGAAATCTGTCTTTTTAAAATGCATTTTTAAAAAGATCATGATTATGTTTTGCTACATTATTGATTGCTACAACATAATCTGACTAAAAAAAAAATCAAATCCTGGCAGTAATTCAATTTACATTTTTGTTGTTATTTAAAAAGGGAGCTGCTTTACTGGCACAGAAAATTCTAATGAATTGTGTGAAAGCCAGGTGTCACTATATTTATTGATTTAAAAAAAACATATGCAACCGCACTTTTACAGTTACAGGCCTGAGTGACTATTGGTACTGTTCTACTATAGTGAGTTTCAAACATTCATGCAACGTTATGGACTGAAATTGCAGTAGATCAACAACAGCGGACAATAGGGAGTAGCATTTGCAACAATCTAGCTGGCTTAGGTTAGTGATAACTATGGTGATGATTACCTTCTCAAGTCAAGTCANCAAGTCAAGTCAAGTGGAGTTTATTGTCATTTCAGCCATATACAAGTACACAGTGAAATGAAACAACGTTTCTCCAGAACCGAGGTGCTACATAAGATAAACACAGAACAACACAGAACTACAGGGAGTACATAAATTACATAAATTAAACGTAAAGTGCACAAGTGCAAACATGTGCAGACAGCACAAGACAGAACAAGACAGTACATGACCACGACGCCGACCAGTACACAGTTCTGTTTAAAAGTGATAAAGTGACAGTAGTGCAAATATGCAAAACAGCAATTAGTTTGGTCAGTCTTATGGATTTAACTAAGCACTGTCTATATATTTACTGATCTAAAGCCTAAAAACTAATTTAAAAGTAGAGAAGGGATATATTACACTATTCACAGTGTGTGCGGCCGTGATGACTTGACTTCACTCCGTAAACGGGAAAATGGTAGTTGAGAAGACTACCCTAAGTTGACGAGTTGAAATTTAATGTTTTCGGTGCTTCTTACCAGTTTTAGGTGGGGAAATACAAGTTGCAACTAAGCCTGGAACACAGCATTACAGTCNGGGAGGAAACTGGAAAACCCAGAGCAAACCCATACGAACACAGAGAACAGAAAACTAACCACCAACGTTTATGATACGACAAAAAATATGCCTTTTTTGGCTTTCTGATTACAACCCAACCACAACTAAGAGTAAGAGTAACTAAGAGTCTGGTTAGAATGATATACTGATTTGTTATAATAAAATGTTAACAAATAACAAATGTTCTGTTGACATTTCATAATAGCTTTGATTTAGTACTTTAGTATTTCTCTGATTAATATTTTCTCTTATACCCACTCAAACAACTAAAAGTTCCAGATTTCTTTCTGTTTCATAAAAATGTCACAGCTTTATAATTTGAAGCATTTTCCCTATAATTAAGCTGTATGCCTAGTGTTAAAAATTCCAACTCTTTCATGTTTTATGTCCTAGCTTGGAACATCAAGGATAAGGGTCTTATTTGGTTTTAGGCCTTGTATCATGTCTTAAAACAAGGTTTATGTAACTTTTTAATGTATCTGTTTTGGCCAGCTTTGAAGACTGCCCTCAGTCTGCTTTTACTATTATAGTGCAAGTATGTTTATGTATAATAAGTATGGAAATGGATATTAATTGAAATCGCTTATGTGTTTTTCTCAGGTGACTTATCTCCAGTACAAATGTCACCTATCTCTCAGTCGCAGTTCATTCCACTGTCCGAGGTACTATGCTCAGTCATATCCGACATGAATGTTGCTCACGTCATGGTCAACCAAGAAGCACTAATTAATCACATGATGAAGGCCCATCCAGGTACCATGTTTTAACAAATTCATAACCCATTTCAGTATAATTCAGTGTATTCTTTATGTCATTTCATTGTTTAAGTCAGATCTTCAACATTGCAATGTTTAGTTTGTTGTTCAAGTAAAATTTCTTTATGACTTTCTTTTAAATGTTAAGGAATGGCCATTCCCACACAAGATATCCTCTACAATGCACTGGGGGCTCTCATTAAAGAGAGAAAAATCTACCACACAGGAGAGGGATACTTCATTGTAACACCTCAGACATACTTTATCACCAACAACATGGTGAAAGAGAAGAATTGGTGGACAAGTGATAATGACCATCTCTCTCCTCCTCCCATCACGTACCTGATGAGCAATGAGAGCTGCATGGATGCTTCTACTGAAGTACCCATTATGGCTCACTGCAAGTCCTGTAGTTGCTTCACACCTCAAATAACCGCTCCTCCTTCTGTCCAGGAGCAATCTATCAGCATAAGTGAATGCACTGGGAAAAGCCTTAAGTGGCCCAGAGAACACAAGCCAACTGTCCAGCACCAGTCCACATCTACGGCAGCAGACTACCAGGCTAGTGAGATCAGCAAGTCTACAACCACTAGCCGTAAGGACAAGGAAAAACCCGGGCGCAAATTTGGCCTCAGCTTGTTTCGTCGTAACACGGGAAAGAAAGAGAATAAGCCAAAGAAGGAATATGCCACTTTCTCTGCACAGTTCCCACCCGAGGAGTGGCCGGTCAGGGATGAGGATGATCTTAATAACCTTCCCAGAGATTTGGAGCATGCTATCATTAAACGGATCAACCCTGAGCTAACTGTTGATAACCTTGTCCGCCATACAGTCCTAATGAAGAAAATGGAAGAGAAGGCAGAGAGAGTGACAAAGGCCCTGACTACTGACAAAGGAATGTCGACAGAGATCCTACCCCCTAAGCAGAGGCATCTTTCAACTAAAGCTAGTGGGAGAAGATCAGCCTCTAAAGCCATTCGGAGCAAGAGAAGAGGTCCCTCGGCAAAAGAGAAACAGAGGACAAAGAGTAAGGATGTTCCATGTGACGACGATTTACAGGGAGATGATCTCATCCCATCTCGCCTCAGGCCTGAATTAGTCCTAGATGAGCCTGCTGATCACGAGGACTGTGCAGCTTTGGATGCAAAATTTGTCTATAAGAAACGAATAGAGGATCCGTTTCAGTCGATGCCAGGATGTCATACAGCCATCAGTCATAAAGAACAAAGGAGGAGAGAAGCCAAGACCTCTAGTCGACGAGAGCGAACAGGCCACAGGTCAAAGTCCTGGGATCCTCATCGTGTGAAAGGGGTCACTGAAGAGGTGAAGAAAGCCTGCATTCTGTTTGACAGATCATGTGAACAGCTTAATGAAAGAGGGCTGAATTTGGACTCCAACATTGATGCTAAAACAATCAAAGAACTTCCTGAAGACTACAGCTCTTTCTACCCTGAGAACAGCACACTGAGGATAGAAGACAAAGTCAAACAGAAAGGCAGAGAGTTCAGCGATGGGAGAGTAAAGCAGTCAAAAGAGGCTTTACAAGAGAGAGGTTTAAAAGATATTTCTGATCAAAAGCTTGGTACAGACCTTGCTTCACTTTCATACGAAACAACAGAATTACCCATGTCATGGCCCAAACCTTCAGTTCGGTGTAGACTATCTCTTCATCTGGTTAACAGTAAGGAGGAATCTGACCACTGTCCTGACCTCCTCTCCTCACATCAGCAAACTGCCAGCATGGCAAGCAGCCAACACTTGGCAAACAGTGAGAGGGTACGTAGAAACACAAGCCATGCGGATAGTGAAGTACACACTGATGCGGAGCACCACATTTACCAGAATGTTGAAGAAGATGATGACGGATGCAGCTCCCTCTGCCTGAATGAGGAACATATCAATGAGTTGGTTCACCCTGGCACATCTCGTTGCCGTGAGCCAGTCTGTTTCGATGGGAACTGGGACAGCTCTTTCATAGAAGAGAACATATTACTCCTTCATCAAGACACCAAACGAGCCCCACAGAGACAGCATGAATACAGGTGGCCACAAAATGAGCACAAGCCTGGTTTGTCCCACCTACCAGCAGATGGCAGCCCTGGGGCAAAGCCGCAATGCATGGATGAGAAACTGAATAATCCCAGCCCAGGACACTCTGACCCCACTGATACCCTGGACATCAGTATCTTTGATTACAGTCAAATGAGTGAGAGGGCCTCAGACACTGAAACAGTTCTGAAGTCCGCAGATGAAGACGATGACCAAGCCAACCACTGGATTTGTCACTCACAGGACTACAACCAGAATCAATCAGTGGATGCTGATAACCTTCAACCTGCAAGTCTGAGTCACTGTGATCGTACTAGAGCCTGTACGGGTGAAACAGCAGAGAATCAGAGCAACACAGCAGACAGCGGGATTGACTCTCCAAGGTTAGTCACTTTTATTGATCTGGAATCTGAAATCGAATTAAATAAAACTGATAGTTAATTGAAGAAATTTTATTATGTTAGCTTTGTTTGTAACTGTGTGTTTGTGTTGAACTTCACTTTGCTAACTTTGTGGAGGTTGATAAAAGCTGAATATAGGCTGTGATTAACTGCACTGGAAACACCTTTCTTATATAAATGTTATAATATTCATTTCATTTACAGGGAGGTTACCTTTGTTTTTGTTTATTTGCAGGACACGCATGAGTCTAATCTCACCTAACTCCGTGATACTGAAAGGGCTGAAACGTCGTAATTTCCTACAGAACCTTGAAAAGCTCCACTCCAAAACCAACGGCATTCATCCTCAAAGTTCCCTGCTCCAGCTCACACCTGTCATGAATGTGTGAACAGCTGGGTGTAGATTCACACTCTGTGCTTAGAGCCCATTCAGTTACCTCTGTATAATTGTGCATATTTATAGCTATTACATGTAAATATTTTTGTTAATATAATATTGAGCAGTGCATGTGGTATTTTGGGGTAATTGAACAGCTGAGATGGGTTTTTTTTATAGTTTTTTCTTATTAGCTATTTTAGTACCAAGCTACTCCGTTTATAAAGAGGGTTGCATTAGTTAAATTAATCCTTTACACTTCAAATTCAAAATATGAAGACCTTTGTAAATTGTGACAACAATAAAATGTTTACTGAGCAATGTCTGGGCTTCTGTGTTTTATTCATGAAGCAGAGGAACCTGAAAACTTTAGGTAAACATTAAACAGAGCATCACAGTTCACTGATTACAGAGTGCATAGAGATCTACAGAGATCTACAACGTAAACTGTTTTCAATGCATTCAAACAGATACTGTGCAAAATTTAATGTGAACATGCTGTGTGAACAAGGTTTAGTGAAGCTAAATAAATACATACATATGGAGATTATACCTGCACAGTTAGCATTTTAAAGTGGAAGGATTCAAGTTAATTGAAATAAAAAAAAAACAGTTTTCAAATGTGTGACTGTGGCAGCATTGACACTGAAATTGGTTAGTTAGGGTATCATCAATGTATCATCATTGTGTCTGATCATCATTGTTGTCTGTTAATTACCAGGCACACCTACTTACCCTGCAGAAACTGATTGAAACACGCGGAAGCTCATGGCGGCCTGTATTAAATTTCATTGGGGTAGGTAGTCAGAGAACAGAAAACTTCCCTCTTGTCTTGTTCCTATGTCTGTTCCTTTCTGTTTACCAGAACTGGGGGGGAACTGTAAAACCAATAACACTTTAAAAACTTGTTTTATACGACTGGTGTGGTTGCAAGCTACAATGAAAGTGTAGTACAGAGAGTAGTAGTTTGTGACTACAGGGGAAGGATGACCTTAATG
Organism: Pangasius macronema; assembly: GCA_037577455.1. Classification (NCBI taxonomy): domain Eukaryota; kingdom Metazoa; phylum Chordata; class Actinopteri; order Siluriformes; family Pangasiidae; genus Pangasius; species Pangasius macronema. The sequence goes on from CM074947.1 coordinate 17,477,590, forward strand.
ACAACATAGCCTCAAACAAAATTAAGTCAAGAAGCTATCACACTTCACTTATGCTATAAGCTACTATCTACTCAATTGTTAGTGTAACCCTGTAATAGGCACTTGATAGCTGACAACATGTAGTCATCCATCATACAGTCTAGTAGCTCTTTTGTGGGATCGGACCACACAGGCTAGCCTTTGCTCGCCACGCACATCAGTGAGCCTTGGGTGCTGATGACCCTGTCTCCAGTTCACCAGTTGTCCTTCATTGGACCACTTTTGGTTGGTGCTAACCACTGCATACCAGGGACACCCCATAAGACCTGCTGTTTTGGAGATGCTCTGATCCAGTTGTCTAGCCATGACAGTTTGGCCCTTGTCAAAGTCGCTCAGATCCTTACGCTTGCCCATTTTTCCTGCTTCCAACACATCAACTTTGAGAAGGGACTCTTCACTTGCTGCCTAATATATCCCACCCCTTGACAGGTGCCATTGTAAGGAGATAATCAATGTTATTCACTTCACCTGTCAGTGGTTTTAATGTTATGGCTGATTGGTGTATATACTAATATACTATTTTGGCTTCACTTTTGCCTTCCTGTTACGACCTCCATCCATATACGTATACAGTCATAGGGTTAGATGTAGCATAAACATGGGAAAAAAGCATGCCATCGTGGCTGCAATAGTAAAATAGGCCCTGACAAACAAACCAGCATGAGTAAGGCTGAAGGCTGCCCAACAACTTTAGTAACATTTATCTATATTTAGCACTTCTTAAAATCACCTAGCAGCAACAAAATTGTCATGGTCAATTATCTAATGTTTTGCGTAAAATCAACACGGCTTAAAAGTCATTACAGAACACCTAAGAGCATTGGCAGAGTTTGGAACATCTAAAATAAGACAGAGGCACTATGCGTTATGTGATGCTATCAGTAGCAGGATCGGGTGAAAGAAGATATCTGATGTGGGTGCTTGGTAATTTGCCATCTATTTTCAGTAGAGACGTTTTGCACAGACGGTTTTGCATTGAGGAGGTAAGACTCTCCTGCTGAAAAAACAATAAAAACCCTTATAGAATTTGTAATGGTATTAATGGTTATAATGGGAATTGTATTGGTTTTAATGGAATCTGTAATGGCCCCTGTGGTGTCTACTGGTATTTTGTTGCCTTCTATTGGTGGCATGTTATGTCTAATGGGTGCCATTAAGGACCAGAAATGGTAATGGTTTTAATGGTTAGCTGATGGTTTGTGATGGGATTTGTAGTGGAAAGCATTGGAATCTATATGATGGTTTCTGTTCAGTAGGTTGTGATGTTCTCCAGCAGGGTCAGCGCCAGGCCGCTGGGTGGCAGCAGAGCGTAGGTGGGTCACTGAGCGTCTTTTTGCTCATGCGCTTAAACGCACTTGGCGCCAGAAAGCGTGAGGTGCCAGCGCTCCTGCCGACAGTGTGCGCGAGTTTCAGCGCGCAGCCGTGTTGTGTGGACGCAAACAAGCCCCGATCTTCAGGCCGCCGATTACCGAAAGCCTGCAAATAGCACTCCTTCCGCTGTCTTTCACTTCGATCAAAGGACAAACAGGTTGGAAAGTCTGTAAATCAGCAACATTGTTTTCAATATTAAATGGGGAGTTTGTTTTGCGTATCCAAATTAATCCGTGCTTTCGTTTTAAACTTTACAAGTGAGCCTAGCCAGCTAAGCGGCTAACTAGCGTGCTATAATGACAATGTTATTTGTCTTTAGCTGTAATCTGGTTTGACGCGATTAAATAATTCTTTATTACACGCCGTTTTACTGCGCTGGTAATTTAGTAGGTTTTGGAAAATGGTTGTTGAATCGTCGCGGTTTGTAAAAGCTGTAAACGTCATGAAGTTTAATGGCGGTAGCTTGTAGTGCGCTAGATGTAGCGATGTGGTTTGGGCTTAGCAGGACGGTAGGCCATGTTGTTTCATCGAGCTAAGAATGTGTGTGTGTGTGTGTGCTCTAACTATTTTAATCGTTAGCTAGCATCATCCTCGCTGCTGTGTGGCGGCTCTTGACTCGAGCAGAGCCGGCCACTTTTAGAGCTGCTAGCAGCGTGCTTTACTACCGCACTTATCTATTTTACCCTTATATTTAACCACAAAGGAGACGCGTTGCTGGTTATGTAAGATGGGGGACGCCTTTCCCGGGCTTTTTGCGAGGTGGATCGGTGATAGTTAGCCATTTTAACAGAAATCCGTTTTAAACATTTGTGATTCTCAGTTTAACTTTTTTATAAACGATTTACTGATTCTACATTGTACGTTGAACGCAGTGCATTTTCCACATTACGACGAATGTGTGTGTGTGTGTGTTTTTTCATGGCGGTAGCTGCGCTGTAGCCGAGTTGCGTAGCTCCGTGGCTGTGTGAGGGCGGAAGCTAGCGGCGGCCATTTTAGAGCTAGTTAGCTGTTCCAGTCTGAGCTGCACAAGATGCCCACCGCGAAAGGCGTCGTAATTCTCTGAAGAGGCTGAGTCAGAGTATGTGAATGGCCACTCTGAGGTTTAAACTCGGGACCAACAAACAAGATTAAGCACGGCATTGAATTTAAGCGGTACTGTCAAGATATGAAATCTAATTTAAGCACTAGCTAAATTGCTAGTTAGCCAGCTAGTTAGCAGATATTGCGTGCTTCGGGAGGCTAACTAGCCAAGCTACTTAGCCAGCTAACTTAGCCAACAATGGCATGCCCATATTTATTACTCTCTATAGTTGAATGCTGCAAGGTTTCCTGTTGTAGATCATAAAAAGGTTTAATACCGCGACTGTATAAACTCGTATTTTATCGATAATTATAATTAGGCTTGGGCTTTAAAAAAAAAACCTCCTGTGCGCTTTGCTTTAACAGGTATACCTAGCCAGCTAAGTTAGCTCAAAAATTACTGTCTGTCGGCTAACAGTAGCTCGTTTTTAGCAATACAGAGATTTGCTAACTAGCTTAATGGTAATAGCCAGGTAGCCTTGTTTGTGTTTATGTTGTGCTAAATTGTTTTATCCAAGTTGTTGTTGTGTGGCTTATATTCATTTATTTTTTTTAATTGTTTTCATTTGGTATTTAAGACGTATCCCCTTGTCTTTGCCAGTAGTATGTTTAGTCTAAAATGTAGTGTTTGTGTTCTTCACTAGCACCTCAGCACTACAGGTGTTAGCCTGGTGGTCAAGCAGAGTGCAGTAATCTTCTGTTTTACAGGTTCAACCAGAGGTCAATTCCTACATTTAAGAGCTTTGTAGGAGGGCTGATCAGGATTAACGTACTAGTTATTAACTTATCTTTACATCTTTTAAAAACGTTCATGTCCTTTATGTGCAGCAAGCATTTGTAAGTTTGTGTTTTATTGTCTTCCCAACAGGCCAGATCCCTCCTGGCTCGTGCTGACCAGAACGGTCCCAAGCATTTTTTATTCTGAGAAAGCGGTGCTCCTAGAGCAGCGCTAAGTTTCACTTAAACGGGAAGACGGAAGTCGTCAGGCTGGAGTGTGTCCTGATGGCTGAGTCAGAGACTGAGTGTGACACACCAGGCCTTGACACGCTGGGGTCTGAGTGTGTCATAACTCACACGCAAGTCGGTGACTTGCACTATGCAGCGGAGACTGAGATTATGACCCAAGAGGACAAGAGGCTTGACTTGGAAGCCATTCATGGCGATCTTGGGGCTGTGGCTTGTGTTGATGGCGTAACGGAGACGGACCATGACTACATTAAGTCTGAGGTACATCATGACCCACAGTACTTTGGAGGTGCAGACATGAAAGGCAATGAGGCTCTGCTTGGTGAAGTGCTGCTGAAGACAGAGATGGGTGGAGCTGGTGCAGAGCACGTGGTGAAGGATGAGTCAGACCATGGAGGAGAGCTGACAGTGGAGTCTGAGAATGGTGTCATCATTCATGAAGCCCAGGGTCTTCAGTGCAATGAGTGTGGGGAGATATTTGGCAGCATGACTGATCTGCATCAACACTTTGAAATCCATAAAGCAACCCATCCGTACATTTGTATCCAGTGTGGTGAGAGCTTTGCTGTGGAAACTAGTCTGAGAGGGCATATGAAAATACACATGAAGGAGAAGGGCTATGCTACCACTGGTGTGGAGATGGTTGGTAAAGGGGTCATTGATGCATTCAACCTCAAACCACATCAGATGATGCACTCCCCTGAAAAGCCACACAGATGCTCAGAGTGCGGGAAGAGCTTTGCCGCAGCCATCACGCTCAGAGAGCATATGAAAATGCATTCTGATGACAAACCCTACAAATGTACTCAGTGCAGGAAGAGTTTTGTCCGTAGGCGCCATCTAAAGAAACATCAGGAGCTGCATGCTCGTGAAAAGCCATTTACCTGCCCTCAGTGTGGGAAAGGCTTTGCTACTGCTTCTAATTTGAAACAGCATCAGAAGACCCATGCTGGTGACAAACCACATCGATGCTCCCAGTGCGGCAAGTGTTTCGCAGCAGCAGCCACTTTGAGAGAACACCAGCGAATCCACTCTGGTGAGAAACCTTACAAGTGTAACCAGTGCAGGAAGAGCTTTGTAAGAAAACGCCACTTGAAGAAGCACCAGCTAGTGCACCAGGGTGGCAAGCCCTACCGATGCTCTCAGTGCGACAAAGGTTTCAATCACTCCTCGTCCCTGTCACGACACCACAAAGTCCACCTGGAGGCCAAAATGTACGCCCAGCCCGATAAGGAGTTCCCCTTTGATACGCCCATGAAGAGGGGAATGCACACAGGCGAAAAGCCATACAGCTGCAACCACTGTGAGAAGAGCTTCAATCACTCTTCGTCGCTGTCCAGGCACCAGAGAACTCATTCTGATGGAAAATCCTACACTTGTGCCCACTGTGGCAAGAGGTTTAATCATTCCTCTTCTCTTGCAAGACACCAACGTGTCCACTTGGATGAGAAGACCTCTTATAGTGCTATTCCCACAGGAAAGGGATTCCCTCCTACTACCATCCTGAAACAGAGGATTTTGCAGAGTGAGAAGCCATACAGGTGTTCTCAGTGTGGAAAGGGTTTCAATCACTCCTCCTCCCTCTCAAGGCACCACAGAATTCATATTGATCAGTAAGCTCCCTGCTAAGGTGGCTGTGGTATTTTGCAGTTTGTCCCAACTTCGTTTCAGGCCAACCTCAAACCTTTTTTGTCTTCATAGAACTAGGAAAATCTAAAGTTTATTCGGGGTCTATAAATGGATCTTGAAGCTATATTAAATCTAATTCTGGTTAAGTCCTTTAACTTTACATTTTAAGAGCGATGAATCTCAATAACTGGTATGATTGACATTGAGCTGTTGCTGATCCTGTGCAATGTGCATATAGAGCTTGCTGCCTTTAATTTGACATCTATGATAATGTAGCAATTTCATGCTTAATGACTAGGCCAGCAATACTCTTACTCGTACCCTTGGAAAGAAATTGGGGTGGATAATCTCAGAGCCTGTTTTGAGCTTTAGTCATATAATTGGTGACCAAGTAAAGTTTTTGGGAGACTGGAGGAACCCACCGCCCAACCCCCAAGCAAAGTCCATGTATCTTTACCCATCGTGTCTTATTCATGGCCTGTTCAGATACTATCATTTGTAAATAAGTGTTGATTTTTATATACATATGTATAGGTGCGTGTGCAGTTCTTTTACACATTGAGCATTTTTTTGTATGACCCAGTCTGTCTTAACCATCTTTATTTTGAAAATAGGGTGGTGCTTGAAAGTTTTGCTGGCTCCAGGATAGCTGTTAGCAAAGGTGCAAGTCTGCATAAAATTTTTCAAAGTTAAGTCACCATTGCTTTCAGCAGCGATTAAAATTGGCTGAGCAGGGGTCAAATTACCTGAACAGGAGAGTCAAACTGTAGCATCGTTTCTGGATTGAGCTTGTGGTCAGACAGCCTCATTCTAAAATGAGCTGCAGGAAACATGGGCTCGTGAAGAGGGGCAAATTTAGTCCTTCCTTTAGAATTGTCTGATTTACTGACTGACTTCAAAATACCTAGTTTGACAGATTATAAATCATTGTATACTTACAATTCAGTGTAATTTGATCTAAACGTTCCCTCTGAAGCATTGCTTAATTAGTTCCCTTTGGTACTCGACAACTTGTTACTAATGGGTAAATTGTGCATATTTGCGTTCAAACCTAACGTCATCGCTGTAGAACTAGTTCGGACATCCATATATACACATATATATATTAACCTGTAGTTAACTTATATTCTGGATACATGCCGCAAATTATCAAAATTTAGTGTAATAGATTGTGTGTAATTATCAGTACAATGAAATAGCTTGCTCTTGATTTCATTTCTTTCAAAATTCCATGAAGATACACTTTCTACTTAAAGTACTGTGTATGGGGAAAGATCTTTTACATACTGATGTATTTTTTTAATATGGTTTGGGTAATCTGAAAGGGAAAAGAGGAATACTGTTTTTATGGGAGTGAACATTATATTGAACCTTTTTTTTTTCCCTTTTCTTTTTGAATAATTGTGCTTCAACTCATAGCATAGGCTTTTTCATTGTGTTAGATAGGTGCCTTATTGCATGCTGTGTAGAAATGTATGTTGAGCTGTAATAGAAGAAAAAGGTTTGGCTCTTCTCCCTATGTTTGCATACTAACCAACATTTTATTTTGGACTTTAGGCAATTTCTGTTTTGCTTTTCTGTATATGAATATATGTTTATGCTGTTACTGCTGTCTTTTTAATTTCCCTGTCCATCAGCCTGTCTCATTGTAGAAAAACTAAAGGTTTAAAAAAAAAAGTTACAACACCTTTGATCCATATTTTGATTGCCCTCTTAAGTGGTCAGATCTTGTTCCATGTCTTTACCCCATCTTTGAGTGGCACACATATGGACAAATAAAGGTTCTTGACTACCTGTTTTGTTTTTTTGTTTGCTTTTCTTTTTTAAAAGGAGGGGAATATTATTTGTTGTCTTACTTGACACTTGCCTGTTTCATGAAACATTTCTAGTAAGGATGTCTCTTCTGTAGTTAGTCATTTTTGATTTCTGTAGGAACAGCGTGGTTCCATCACAGGAAATGTTTGTTTATCCAGATTTCTAAATAGGACTGCTAAACTGATATGATGACATCTGATGTAATGATGGACTAATGTTGCAAGTACTACTACATTTGGGGTTTCTTTATTTGTCATAGCTGTTAAATTTCATTAAGTAACTACAGAAAGACACGTTTGGGGTTTGGTGCTGTACAAAATTGTAGTCATTTCTTGCTTGTGCTCAAAAGACACAAGTAGGAAATGCTGTTGTGTTGAATGCATTGTCTGAAGAAAACCATCAGCAGTGGCTATTGATGCATTTCAGCCNACAAGTAGGAAATGCTGTTGTGTTGAATGCATTGTCTGAAGAAAACCATCAGCAGTGGCTATTGATGCATTTCAGCCGTACCCTGTATATAAGATCTAATCCACTCCGACATGAGCTTTGCACATCAGCTAGACCCAAAAATAAAAACCAGCTTATTACATAGCAATAGTTAATGCAGTAATTGTATGTTTGTAGTTAGTTTTGTTTGCACCTCTGTGCTATGCTTTTCCTTTGCCTATCAAACCATTTCATAACTTCTCCGCATGGATTTGTGTAACTATGGGGCACATCATTTCTGGCTTCATGCAATACTTTTGGACTATGCTCTTTAGTCTAGTAACCATAGTCATATGCTTCATGGCCTTTGATGACCACTGGTTTTAACCCATCTGTGCTCTCTGTTCTCTAATCTGTCTGGTTTGGTCTCTAGCTTGTCAAAAAATAGTGTTTGCATGCTAGTTAAAACTCGCTAGACCAGTGGATCCCAAAGTGTGAGCGTACTGCAGGGAGATAGAATGAGTGCATAAAGTTTAATTTTCTCATCCCAATAAAATCTTCAAATGACACTAACTGTTAATCTTTTTTTATGTTTGTAGAGTGACACTTTTTTTTTCTTTTATTATTATTAGAAAAGGGTGGTTGGCTGTCACTGTGCTAGACAGTTTAAAAAAAAAAAAAAAAAAAAGCTGAGGGCTCATCACACATTCTTGCATGATATGACAATTTGAAATACAAAATATATGCATAAACACACAACTGCCTGCTGTCTTGAGTGCTCTAGCCAAACAAGTTCAGCTGAGATGAATACACACTCCACCATATAAATGTTAACTAGATCCCCTATCATTCTCTAAACTCCAGTCCTGTAGCTTTTTCACTATTATAAGAATTCTGTTTGCTTTGTGCTCATGCTCTCTCATGATTGGCTGTGGTTCCTGCCAATCACTAGGTTATCAAATCTCTTTCATGCCTGAAGTTGGAACATGATGATTGGCATATTGAAATGTTCCTTGACGTGAAAAGGCTTTTACGTTGTAAATTAAAGCACACTTTTAACTTTTGCATAAAACTTGTTCCTGTCCTTGTATGAATAAAAATGTCACTATCTTGTTTAAAACCAAACAAACAACAACAACAAAAAAAAAAACAGCTGAGTAAAAATAGCTAGCTAGCCTAGCTAAACAGCCAGTTTTAGCAGACTGTGAAAGACAACCAGTGTATTTTTAAAAAATCTTGTTCAACTCATAATTAATTTCATCTTCAGTGTTCAAAAATGAGTTTACCAATTAAATGTAAAATTTCTTAGATGGGACTTTTCATATCTCAATGCCTAGCATGCTTATTAATCAACAGCATCAAATGGACCGTAAATGAGCCAGCTTCGCTCTTAAGGCTAATTTTCCTGGTAGAGAACCCCAAAAATATGTCAGAACAGCTTCAAGATACCATGATGTGTTTAGCCAACTCAATATGCTGCAAAATGACGATGTCTGTGTACCAATACAATTTGCTGATAGCTAGCTAGCTACATGTATAACTATGCTAACTAATTGTAGCATATTTGTTCATTCATTCATATTCAAGAATACTTTATCCTAGTCAGATGATGGTAGAGCCACAGTCAGTCCCGGGAACACTGGGCGTGAGGATGGAATATACTCGGGATGGGATGTCAGTCCATTGCATGTACAGCTGGGAGCAATTTATTGGAGCCAATCCACCTACCAGCATGTTTTTTTGGAAGAACCCAGAGGACACCTGAGACATGGCCCCGAGTTTATTTTATAAGTTATTTAAAAGAAAGAAAGAAACTTTGTGATGGTGTAATATGAAGTTAGTTTACTAATAGTAGGTCAATTTGTGCAAGCATCTACTCTCATTAAACTTTAATCTCAGTAGATTTGTGCTGTGTGCAAGATTTTTGTTTTTAGTAAAGAAGGAGCATTATGTAATATTTTGTAAACAAGACAGATTCACCAGAAGTAAAATGGTTGTACTTTTCTAACTTGAGAGTGATAACACCTGCTTCTGACCTATAGCTGTAATAGTCTGTAATGTTTTAAGCTGTGTCAGTGTAATTTGAACAACTCTTTTAACTTTTACCAACATGTTAGCAGCATGTATTTGTAGCATTGGGTCAGCGTTGCCTCAGCTCCAGGGTCCCCAGGTTGTTCCTGAGCTCAGTTTGCACACATGGATTTCCTCTGAGTTTTCTGCTTGTTTCACCTCCCAAAACATGTCAGGAGGTGCATGGCTAAGATGAATTGCCCCTAGGTGTGAATGAATGTGTAAATGTCTAGGCACAAGACAGCGTGCTCTTCCATGGACTGGCATCCCATCCAAGTGTATATATTTCCACCTCACAGCCAGTGTTCTCAGGACAAGCAGGATAAAGCGATGACTATTGTAACTAATGGGTGATGTGAGTGAAAATTTGCAGTTATGTAAAAATGTAAAATTACATGTGAGTGACATGAATTCATGTTTAAAATCGAGCAGTGAAAGAGTTAAAGGAAGTGAAGGTTACGGCTAGACCACAGCCGATGAACTCAGCTCTTTCTTTCAGGTGCACTGTGTGCTTTCTCACTGAGTAGATCTGATGGATGAAAAGTGTGACAGTAGACAGTTCAAAATTGAAAGGAGTCTAGAAGTCTTCAAATCATAGAAGTTATAAGTAATTAGTGAATTACAGTAATGGCGAGTTAAACTGTTTCTTCCCCCCTAAAAGTTAGCATTGTAGGACACTAGTGTTCATGTGTCTGTTCCCACCAAATAAAAATGGGCATCAAGAAAAAAAAATGTGTTGAAACTGTTGGTTTTAACCAAAATCCAATATTTAGCATGGAGTGAAAAAAAGATTATTATTATTATTATTTTTTTAACAGCCATTGCCAGTTAAACAGCTGACAAACACTCCATAAGCAGAACCAAGCTGAACATCCATTTCTATTATCCTTGGGTTGCTCTTAAACTTAGACATATTGAAAAGAGAACGCTCATTTATGATGGTTATTATGAAGATGTCTTTCATTATTTGAATATTTGTGATTAAATGTCCAGGAACAATTGTAACTTTCCAGCTGCTAGTAAAAGATGCAGTGTTGAGTACATTACGTGTTATTTGTCGCTGAGATGTGCGTGGTTGTATGTACTTACTGATGATTTAAGTGGAGTTGTGAGACCTCAGATTGAGATGGAATGTAATTAAGCGTAGAGCACAAAGAACCATTCATAATAATGTATAAGCAGGTCAGTTATTATTTATTTTTTTCCTTCAGTGTCCTTGCAAAGTAGATGGTGAGCCATCTAAGGAGCTGAGCGCACTTATTTATTGAATGGTTCACTTATTTGATTGGAGTTACTTAAAATAGGAGTGTTAAACATGCAGCCTGTGGGCCAGATCCAGGCAGATAAAAGGTCTAATCCGGCCTGCCAAATGATATTAGCGTCTGTGTACTAAAGTAAAATTGTCTTCCGGACTGTAATGAGCTTATTGCACAAACATGTCCACAGTAGTGACACTTCCAGCTCTTTCGCTACACACGCAGTAGCTGTATTTTACAGTATGTGTCTGCAAGAGTTCCTGAAGTACTGTATGCAAGAATACTGGCAAGCAGGGACCTCTTTTCGAAGTCTGACATACGAAGTAATATATACGTGTTCTTACAACAAGAAAGTCGACGAGGACAATCCCTTCACTACAGCAGATCACTGGTTCATGTTTGATTTGGCACAGTTTTTAAGCCTGATGCGTTTCCTGACGCAACCCTCCCCAATTTTATGTGGGAGTGCACTGTGCAACTCCAGTGGCTGGGGTAGGTTCCCTGGGTGGTGAGATCGCCGAGGCCTAGCCACTAGTCCTCCTGGGACCCTATATACACCATGATGAAGGTAAGAAAATACCTATTAACAGAACACCCAAGCAAGTACGTCAATGACAAGTTACTGTCTCACTGTACTGATGAATGTAAACTATGCTGTTGGAAACGCAAGAGCCACACTATTTCAAAATGGAAATGCGTCATAACACTGAATACAAGGAGACGATTTAAATGAAGGATTTGGGAAAAGAGCTAGTCTCTGTTATTCCACTAGGAGGCAAAATAGAGCAATAAACTTAATTTCAAGCTAAAACTTAGATGCTGTACCCACAAATCCTTCTGAAAAAATGGGGATATTTATATAATCACAACATTTAAGGTTTTATTTTTTATTTGTAAGTAATTTGGCAAATTATATAGACCCCCCACTCCATTTCAATGTATTGGACTATGTTTAGATGATTCATGATATGCAGTATAATCCCAGTTCAAGAGAGTAAATACTTGATAAAATTTGGAAGGTTTTTTATTTTTTTGGTAATGAACTGCAGTGTGTTCATGTGTTTTGTATGTGATCTGTATTTTTAATCTGTTTATGAATTCGGCATGTACCTTTCAGAGAACTGCTCCACCGAACTGATTTCCTTGGTCCAGCCCACATGACACTAGATTGAGTGTGGTCTCGCTATCTTAACGTGTGGTAGGACAGAAAGATTGAGAAAGCACCACATCTAACAAAACATATTGCCCAACAAAGCTAAAGTAAGAGTCAAAGCATAAACCTAAGTAAAACCAAACCAATTAAACAGTGCATTCATTTAACTAAGAAAAAATAAAAAGGAAAAAAGGCTAATTTTGACTTAACTAGGTTTATAGGTTTGTAACAGGTTTAGGAATAAAGTAGTGAGTAGTGAACATAGAATTCAATAATTAGAATTATAATTTAACAAAAGATATTTAAAGGTTGGATCTGAGTTAAACTGAAGAAATTCTGAGCCACACAGTTGTTGTATAACATGTGAGCTTTAGCATTTTGTATGTAGCTGCACTTGTTTTTAATAGCAGTACAGATAAAGAATTTAATTTTAAACTTTTCTTGTACCTTGTGGATGCTAATATACACTATATAGCCAAAAGTTTGTGGACACCTGACCATCACATCCACATGTGCTTGTTGAATATCCCATTCCAGATTTAGTCCCCCTTTGCTGTTATGATAAACCTCCACTCTTGTAGGAAGACTTTCCACTAGATTTTGGAACATGGATGTGGGGATTTGTGCTCATTCAGCCACAAGAGCATTATTGAGGTCAGGCACTGATGTTAGCACAGTTCCAGTTCATCCCAAAGATGGTCAGTGGGGTTAAGTTCAGGGCTCTGTGCAGGACACTCAAGTTCTTCAACATCAAATTCGGCAAACCATGTCGTCAGGAATCTTTTTGCACAGGGGCATGTGGAACATGCTGGAACAGGTTTGGGCCCTTTAATTCCAGATAAGGAAATTGTAACGCTACAGCATGCAGAGACATAATACAATTGTGTACTTCTACCTTTGTGACAATAGTTTGTGGAAGAACCACATATGGGTGTGCTGGTCAGGTGTCTACATACTTAGGCATATAATGTATCAGGATAGCTAGCTTCCTAGGTAGGATAAAATTACACTTATCCTGCTTTATAAAAAAAAACAATTGAAGTTATACTTTTTAATCAAAACCTAGGATGACAAATTAGTGGGAAAAATGAAAAATATTAACCAGACGAGGCTGGGTTTGGTGCTTAGTTTTCAGTAAAGTTAATGATTAGTTATAGAGTAAGGTGCATTGGTACCATATAATTTGTCAGTACTGCAAATCTTTTCTCAGAATACAGTATCAAACTGTAAAACACTAAAAAAAATTATTTTGGGTTAGACACAGTATTTTATTTTTTAAAAATTTAGAAATTCTTTACAGTGTAGTGAAAATCCCGACTGGTTACTTCGCATAGTAAACTAAACACAATGGTAATGTTAAGCCCAGCTTTCAGTTTGTGATACCCCTTTAAAAAAAGAAAAAAAAAAGGAAGTGAGATTTGCTTATGTACACTCAGAAAATACAAATGTTGATGATTCGAGTGGTTTATTGTCTAATCTAGAAGAAAGCCGAAAAGGGAAGTCCCCAGCGGTGTCGCTTAGTAGTGAGAGGTGGATAGGGATAGAAGACGATCCTTGCATTATTGTCTAATGCTGTGTCAAATTCTACATGGGTAGCATTGCCGCCTCACAGCTCCAGGGTCCTGGGTTCGATCCCGAGCTCGGGTTAGTGTCTGCGCAGCATTCAACATGTTCTCCCCATATTTGTGTGGGTTTCCTCTAGATTTTCCATCCACTGTCTGAATACAGGTAGGTACTAGATTGGGGTGAATGACTGTGTGAATGGTTCCCTATAATGGACTGGCACCCACTGGGATGAATTGTGGACGGGACAGGGGTCACAACGACCTTATCCGTTGTGACGTAGGGACTAGTACTTTTACTTACTTACTTACTTACTTATTAGGATTAATGAGTTCCAACCCCTTTCTGTAGGTGTTACTTAAATCTGTTGTCAAAGACGTAATTTCACAAGTGCGTTTCCTTATTTGTGACCAGATTAGTTCCCTGTTCTGCACATAGTTCAAGTTCCTCACAGATCGACTTTCACACTTAGTTTGTTTGTCATTGTTGGATATTGGTCACATGTTCATAATAATATGACTGTCTTTTGTATAGATAGAGTAATATTCCCCCTCATGATCTTCATTCTCGTACAAAATGGAAATGGAAAGGAGTGCACAAAGGTATGTTATAAATTAATCACTGTAAGTATTTGATCATTTCTATTATGTGTAGAGTGAGTCTTACCAAACTCATATCATTTTGACTCTAACAGGTTCTAAACAATCGACACTATTCATGTGAAGGAAGGAATCTCACCTATATACCTAGCAGTATTCCTTCATCTGTAGAGACAC
>CM074947.1:17511286-17523710 GCA_037577455.1 Pangasius macronema
ATTTTTAAGTAATTAAAATTTCTAAACACTTTTCAAAGGAATTTGATAGCCCTTGCCAGGCAAAATAATTCCACTGTGTGTCCTGCTGGTATGAAGTTTGGGTGTGTGTGGAGGAGACTGGGTGGGTGTTTATGCTAGATTGCCAACATCCCCTCTTCCTGGCACTGAGGTGTAGTGAAGTGGGTAAAGGGTCAGACCCAGTGAGAGACACAAACATGCGCACTTGAGTCTGCAGAAGACATTTATGAAGCCCATATCACATGTATTTATAGACTGTACATTGTTTGACCTATATATAAAAAAGGAAAGAATGTAAAGTTGGATGTGAGCAGTATTGTGTATGAAAAGGAAGACAATAGGTTGGCAACTTACAACAGAATCCTTTGTTTAAAATGAATTGTGGTGTTACGGTGAATATAGAACATATATTTTTTTGGAAATTTTGATGTATGATTTGATTTTTTTGGAAGCATTGTTTGTTACCTGACTTTTCAGTCAGATTTATTTTACATTCATTTTATTTGACTTAAAGCTACTTTTATTCTGGTTTGCATCCTCTCTTTAGTGCTGTCTTGTTTGTCTTGTGGTGTGTGAGCTGATAGCTGGATGACTCCTGTGTCCTTTGTACTCTTTCTCCTACTGCTGTTAATGCACTTTTCCTAGGATTCTAGGTTTTTTTTTGTGTACGTCTGTGTTTTCAGCCCTTAAACATTTTCATGGGGTATTTTTAAATGTATGTGTAGAGCTAATAATACTTTATCTTTATTCTGCATTGACTGTGAATAAAAGATTCAGGGACAGTTCCTAGCCTGGATTCGAGAGCCTCAGTGTTTAACCCTTGCACTGATATGTGTGTATTTGCAGTAAGTGTGGCACACTACCTCCAGAGAGCTGCTTCTTCAGCCTTATCTGCAGCACGGGATCCTTCATGGGTGAGTAGGTGTTTTGTTATGCAGGACATCATGTGTAGGTCATTTGAAGATATTATGTCTAATTTTAATCCCTTTACAAACAGTTAGGATTTTATTTAATTTAGTAGTTAAATATAATAACAGGCCATAGGCAGAAAAAACCCTTGTATTTTAGCAAAAAAATGGGGCACCTTGTACTTTATATTTAGGATGTTTCTACTACTACAAATACTTTTCATTTCTAGTATCAGAAAGGTAACAGCTGACCATCTGTGTGCGTGTTCCAGTTTGTGTGTGACTGAGAGGGTGTGGCCTAATCAGTCATACTAAAGAAATTAATCAGACACTGAAAATCCGACTACCAGACTGAATAAAATTGCACGTGGCACGTGTTAGTCTTGATATGAAATTATGGGATAACCTCAGAAAAGCAATATGAAGTGCTTTTGAATAGTCTGCGTACACAAGACTCCGCATGTAGGATAGCACTTCATGGTGCCTCCTGTATATACAGCGAGGGGAAATAATTCAGACACGTTTTTGCTTTTGTTATTTAAAATAGTTCTTCCAGTGCATTTATCCATGTTAAATTCACGCCGATAATATCTTTTGAGTTGTACTTGTAAATATAAACATAAAAGGATGTCTACATAAGCATTTAAATATGTTTAAATATCAAAACTGATAGGGAATATATTGGATAGAAAAAGTCTACACACCCCTGTTAAAATTACAGGTTTTTGTGAAAAAAATGAAACCAAAATGTCAGATTGTTTTCCATGTTTAAAGAAATATAGTAACGTGAAAAACAAATAGAAATGTTTTAGGGGAAAAAAAGAAAAAGAAAAATTTACAATAACCTGGTTGCATAAGTGTGCACAGCTCTTAACTAATACTTTGTTAAAGCACCTTTTGCTTATAAGGCAGCACTCAGTCTTTTGGGGTAAGATTCTTCCAACTTGGCACATCTTGATTTGCCAATTTTATTCCACTCTTCTTTGCAAAAATGCTCCAAATTTTGAGAGGATCTCCTGTGCACAGCCCTCTTCATGTCATTCCACAGGCCATTCCAAAACTTTGATCTTCTTCTCCTGAAGCCATTCCTTTGTTGACTTGGATTTGTGCTTTGGGTTATTGTTGTTGTGCTGGGATGTGAAAATCCTTTTTCAGTTGTCTAACAGAGGCCTGCAGTTTTGCCTAACTACCCTACCCCATAGCGCAGACATGTGAAGAATACAGGAGAGTGTTATCACATGCAGGGAGTGACCATTACTTGCCAGATGTTCCTGCAGCTCCTTTACTGTTGCTGTTGGTCTCTTGGCAGCCTCCGTGATAAGTTTTCTTCTTGTCCTTTTGTCGATTTTGGAAGGACATTTTGTTCTTGGTAATTTCACTGTGGTGCTCTATTTTCTCCACTTGTTGATGACGACCTTCACAATGTTCCATGGTACATCTAATGTTCTGGCAATTTTTTTGTATCTCTCTCTAATGATGAGATCACGTACATAGTTTGTAAGCTTTTCACAGTTGGATGAAAGCATCAAGAAGAAAATCCTACAGAAACAGCTTTCTGTAAAAAACAACCTTTATTTTTAGATTGCACTTGGTATTATCATAAAAGATGTTACATTTGTTTTGGAAGATTTCACTTCACGTCAAGTAGCAATCATGGTGACTGGGAAGGAGCTTTCTAAAGTTCTTGGGGACAATATTATTGAAAAGCCCACAAATGGAAAAAGCTACAGTCCATACAATACAGTTGGTTCAATAATATCCAGGATGGAAGTTCATAGAACCGTGGACAGGTGCACCATGTAAGATTACACAACACGCTTTCAGCCTAAAGATATGGAAGGTGAGAGAGAGGACACTTGAAGTCACTTGAAAATGGTTCCAGGACAACCTGAAAACAGGAACAGGAGTTACACAGAGAACGATAAGTAATGAACTCCAGCACAATAATCTCTGTTCCAAAACAAAAAAAAAACTCAGTAATTAGGCAGTAATTTAGCTGCTCCTGTGTGGAAAAGTAGGGCTTCATGAACGCCATTTCCACAGGAGAATGTGGGTACAGTATGTGTGTAAATTTGAAGTGGATATATGCACTGGAAGTTCATTAAATAACAGAAACAAAAGTGACTGAATACTTATTTTCCCTCACTGTAAATCATGTTGACACTAATCCACACCTCAGATTTTATTCGTACAGATATGCCAAAAATGAAATTGATTAAAAAGGAAGCTTTTGGTGGAATTTGCATATGTGTTTTATGTTCTATGTTCATTATGCAGTGTTGATGAATAAGGACCAATGTAAGTTTTGCTGTTCACACTATTGTAAAAGCAAAAACAAATTCATGTATGAGGAACAGGATCATATTTGAGTCAGTTCTTTCTGCAGTGTGAATGTAGCTTTTCAGTCCTAAGAGTAAAAAAATGAGCCTTGATCTGCATATTGTAAGTCATATTGTGAACACCTGAGAACAGGGTGTAGGTCCAGTACTGCATAGAAGGTGGTATTTAACATACCCAGAGTCTGTGGCAGCCAGGTGTGTATTTTGCTGCAGGACTAAGAAGTCTGGTGAAGTATGACCTTTGACCGACGCAGTTTAGCTCAATAGTAATGGCTAAAACATGGAGGACTGTGCTGTTCCTGTTATTTCCAGTCAGTCAAGATGTGGCTCAGTAAGACGGTTCCATTGCAGGAAGATATGGCCCTGCTATTTCCACGTTGAAACGGCAGAGCTTTTTACCACAAGGCCAGATCGTTTCAGAGGGAGAAACTAGATGGTATTTTTGTCCACAGACAAAAACAGCAATTTTTCAACCGTTACCCTATACTGGTTGCTTTTTCTAGTTAGAACATGCAAGCTAGCTAAACTCTAACCCTAGGCAATCAAATTCTACATGATAGAGTTCCTGGATCCCATACCAATTACTATAAAATGCAGTGTCATTGATGGTAGTCTGGGAAATTTAGGCTTGTTCGGTCATGTCTTGGTAAGTCCCATGTTCTGTCAAAGTTGGTTTTGCTGTGTGGGGGAAGCATGTTTCAGGCTGATATCAATAGTCTGCCAGACCAGACATAATCAAATAGTTATTTCTGCTTAAGCTGTTTGTCAGTAAGCATCTTGAAAATCACTCTCCCTGCATTTTGGTTTGTGGAGTGCATTTTGGAGTGGTTTGCCCAATCTCCCATCCTGCTTATCTCCACTAAAGATCAACCTAGACTGATCAGCCATAACATTAAAACCACTGACAGGTGAAGTGAATAACGTTGATTATCTCGTTACAGTGGCACCTGTCAAGGGGTGGGATATATTAGGCGGCAGTGAACAGTCAGTTCTCAAAGCAGGAAAAAGGGGCAAGTGTAAGGATCTGAGTGACTTTGGCAAGGGCCAAATTGTGAGCATCTCCAAAACGGCAGGTCTTGTGGGCTGTTCCCGGTATGCAGTGGTTAGTACCTACCAAAGGTGGTCCAAGGAAGGACAACCGGTGAACCAGCGAAAGGGTCATCGGCACCCATGTCTCAATGATGAACAGAGATTAGCATGTCTGGTCCAATTGCATAGAAGAGCTGCTTTAGCACAAATTGCTGAAAAAGATAATGCTGGCTATGATAGAAAGGTGTCTGAACACAGAGTGCAGCTTGCTGCGTATCTGCAGACTGGTCAGAGAACCGATGCTGACCTCTGGCCACTGCCGAAAGCGCCTACAATGGGCATGTGAGCATCAGACCTGGACCATGGAGCAATGGAAAAAAGGTGGTCTGGTCTGATGAACCACAGTTTCTGTTACATCATGTGGACATCTGTGTGCGTTGCTTATCTGGAGAAGAGATGGCACCAGGATGCACTGTGGGTGGAAAGCAAGCCGACGGAGGCAGTATAATTCTCTGGGAAGTGTTCTGCCGGGAAACCTTGGGTCCTGGCATTTATGTGGATGTTACTTTGCCCCGTACCACATATCATTGTTGCAGACCAAGTACACCCCTTAGTGGTATTCCCTAATGGCAGTGACCTCTTTCCGCAGCATAATGCACCCTGCCACACTGCAAAAATTGTTCAGGAATGGTTCGAGGAACCTGACAAAAAGTTGAAGGTGTTGACTTGGCCTCCAAATTCCCAGATCTCAATCCGATTGAACATCTATGGGATGTTGACAAACAAGTCCAATCCATGGAGGCCCCACCTAACAATTTACAGGACTTAAAGGAACTTCTACTAAAATCTCGGTGCCAGATACCACAGCACACCTTCAGAGGTCTTGTGGAGTCCATGCTTCGATTGGTCAGAGCTGTTTTGGTGGGACAAAACCCACACAATATTAGGCAGCTGGTTTTAATGTTATTGCTGATTGGTGTATACAAGTTTGTATTCGTGCTTACATTGTGTAGAGAAGACCTTTTTAGAGAAGATTTTGTAGGAGTGGTTTTCCCACTTTGAGACACAACACACTAGCAGAATTAATACACTCACTGCTTGTATAGATATCTAGTAGGACTTCCTTAGAGGAGCTGCTTGTGCTCCCTTCAATACAGGTTACATAATAATCACTGTTTTTCACTCTGTGGTGGAGCTCTTGCTGAAATGAGTGGAACACAGGAGGAAACATCCATCAACATTAGAACACAATAACAAAGCACCGCAGGAGCTGACCTAGGCCTTTGGAGACACAGGCAACCTATCATCATACCCTAAAATACTGCTTCTCTCTCTTCTTTCCCTTATTCTGTGTGATCACTGGGTGTATTTGGGCAGCTTTGAGAGAGACACAGAGATATGTGGAAGCCCTAAATTGCCATGATTTTCTTAACATTCTACATATTGCACTTGCCCATTTGGCCACACATTTGTTTTTTTAATGATGCTATTAGGAGTATTAAAGTTCACATCCAGTGTGAAAGTGTGTGTTGTCAGCTTTTGTAATTTGACTGAAGGATCAGTTGAAATGTTTTTTCCAACACAATAATACTTCCTCAGTGTTGTCAGTGATTCCCAAGCCCTTTTATACAGCGGCTTCAGAAAGTGCACTATATGGCCAGAAATTTGTGGACACTTGATGATCACACCCACATGCGCTTGTTGAACAACCCAATCCCCCTTTGCTGTTATGATAACTTCCACTCTTCTGGAAAGGCTTTCCACTAGATTTTGGAGCATGACTTTGGGGATTTGCCCATTCAACCACAACAGCATTAGTGAGTTCAGACACTGATGTTGGTTGAGGAGGCCTGGGGTGTAGTCGATGTTCCAGTTCATCCCCAAGGTGTTCAGTGGGGCTCTGTGCAGGACACTCGAGTTTTTTCACACCAACCTTGGCTAACCACATGTTTATAAACTTCGAATTGTGCACAGGACCATTGCTGGAACAGGTTTGAGCCCCGTAGTTCCAGTAAAGGGAAATTGTAACTCTACAGCATACAGAGACATCTTATACAATTGTGTGCTTCCAACTTTGCGGCAAAAGAGTGGAGAAGACCCACATATGGGTGTGATGGTCAGGTGTCAGCATACTTATGGCCATATAGTGTATTCACTCCCCTTTACTTTTCCCATACTTTATTGTATTGGATTAAGTGTAGTTTTTGGCTATTAATGGACACATAATAATCCATTATGCCAAAGTGAAAACATGTTTTTAGAAATTTCTGATTTTCTCTTATTTAGACACCTATTCAGGCCCTTGATTCAGTACTTTGTAAAAGCACCTTTGGCATTGCTTACAGTTGTGAGTCTTCTTTGGGTAAATTTCTACAAGCTTTGAACACCTGGATTTGGGTATCTTATGTTGGATTATTGGAATATGGATTATAGTGTGTAGAATAATGGCAAAAAAAATCCCTAAATTTAATCCATTTTAAATTAAATCTATAACACAATAAAGTGTGCAAAATCTGAAGGAGTCTGATTTCTCCAAAGCCACTGTAGACTATGTGAAATAAACAAGAATGTTTTTCTGTTATTCCATAAATTTAAACTTTTCCACTGTTAAAGAACTAATGTCTTCTCTCTGTAAGTTACAGCCATGTAATGGCACCACCCACAAATGTGTCTTATCAACTTTAACAGGCTAATTAATGTGCCAAGTGGGTGGCTACCACAGTTTTATTAGCACTCATGTTGTGGTTTGTTCAAATGTGTACTAAACCTTGCTTGGTCAGTTAGATGGCATCGGCTGTGGCTGCCTGATCAATGCAGAGGATGGTGTAGTGCAGATGTTGCCAGCTCTGTAATGTTAAATTGGAGAATTGCATAATGTGCCTCAAGCAGCTTTGGAATACTTGGCATACTTGGAATATACTTTGAATGGGTTTCCAGGCCACCACAGTGTACAAAACACTTTTTTATTATGATTTAAATTTAAAACAAGTCAATAAAAACTCTCAATGTTCCACATTTAGATATTTTGGAATTCAAGTGGCACAGCTGTCAAAGAGTTTGATACAACGATACAACTGTCGCAACTAGGCATGAGACAGAATTTCGTTGTCTTGAATATCGCAATGTGAAATACTGACGAGACAAATTTGCTTCCCCGAGGTTTAATTTCCATTAAATTTTCATTATGAGCTCCACCTCGTCTTACACACTAGGTAGGAGGTGGTAGCATACAGTGCACAAAGTTTGTGAGTGGGAACTAAGTATGCTTACTTAAAAGTCCACAAAGAAAACTGCAAATGAAAAGTAGACCAGAATTTATAATATAGTGTAATTTTCCCCTATTATGAAACAAAGGAATGCATTCACAAAATATTTTTATTATAATCAGCATAAAATCTGCTATTACCTAATAGGCCATACCTAATAGTTTCTGATAGCCTTTCTTTTTCCTATTCTAATTTCAGAGCCTATATATTAATTGATGGAATATGTTAAACAAATGTTGTTAACAATGTTTTTTTCAATATGTTAAAAAACAAATAAATAAATAAATAATAGCCTTTGATTATGGCCCTTCCATGTGTGACAAAAATGCTGATGTGGCCCATGCAGAGTTTGAGGAAACTATGAGAAAGCAAGGCTGCTGCATTTGTTTAGAGTCAAACGCAGGGTTATTTGTCTCTGAGGTGTTCATATTGCAGTGGTTTGATTTGGTGTCATTACAAAATGAATGTATTAAAATTTTTAATATACTGTTTTGTGTCAGCATTGTCTTGTGAACCCTGTATTGGGATATATCTTGTGCCGTGGCTTTAATGTATCGTTTCATGGCCATAGCCATCCATGAACAGGAATCAATCAGTGCATAGCTGCACAAATGCACTGTATTCACATACAAAGCAGCCCTTTGTAAGTTATAAGTAATAAGTGTCTTCCAACAACCTACCATATGATTTGTTGTTGTTGTTAAAATAGCAATACATTCATGAATGAGTTTCTAATAGAACGTTTTAAGAAGGAGAAGGAGAGTGAAGGAAGGAATAGTGGCTAGTGAATAAACCTGGTGGCCTTTTCCTGTCTAACTGCCTCATTCACTGGCTCTGGCTCTGAACCCAACTCTCAGTCATTTGGGAGGAAACTATGAGAAAGCAAGGCTGCTGCATTTGTTTAGAGTCAAATGCAGGGTTATTTGTCTCTGAGGTGGGGTTTGTGCTACACAGGAAAATGATGAAGGCCAACAGCAGCATGTGTCACAGAGAACCTTTTTCACATCCAGCTTTCTCAGGATAAGAAGTCAGCTCTAGGAAATGTGCACGCCCTTGCCTCTTCAAGGCATTGACCTTTGATGATCTGCAGTGCAGCGGTTGACCACATGTTGGTTAGACTGGCACATGTGTTTTGCTATACCATCCTTCCATGGATATTTTTAGCTGGCTGCAAACTGTGATGTGTGCTAGATTTACACTTGTTTTCTATTGCTGTATTCACTACGTGTCCTCTACAGTAGACATAGCCACAGCTTATGTCTATTACTAGACCTGTCGAGAACAATGCTCTTGAGATCTCACTCCAACCAACATTCTAAGCTAATGGTGTAAACAAGCATTTTTTGTCTACAGCTGGGCTTTGTTAAATAGAATAAAGGCTAATTTCCTTTGCCCGGACATGTTGTTTCTTTTTCCATGCTTGTAACTTGCCTAACATCTCTTAAATTATTTAGGTCCTGACAGGAAAGTGTGGTGCCCACACACATTCTTCGAATTTGTTTTTATGGTGCTTCTCCCATGGAGTACCATTTAAATGAGACATCTGCATGCAAGGTTCTATATCTGGATCTGTTTCCTTTGGACTGTGAGATTAATGAGGCTGTTACTGCCATTAAGACATGAGGGGCAGCTTTGTCCTGAAAGTTTTCCCTAGCTGACTATCTCCAGTTACCTCTCATTAAGCATTAACCCAACAGAGTAAACAGCAGAGCAGCCCAGAGTGGCCAGCCCAGAGAAGAGCTCTAAGCACATAACAATCAACCTTGTTATCCCTGCCATAGGCCTCTTTTCCCTTCCTGCCACCTCATATCCTCACTCTTCCAGGAAAAAATGAATAATTTCTGGGGAAACAGCACACACAGGTTTTTGTCATGCAGAATCTGGCACCGATGAATCAGACCAGGCAGAAACATGCATAACTAGTGCAAAGAGCACATGCCTGGAAGACCACAAGGCATTACAATGGACAAATTGGGATTTACATCTGAAGATTATTTCTTAAATGCTATTAGGATGTGATGACCAAATTGTATATAGGCATTATTAAAACAGTGTCTAGCTATATCTTTATAATAGAGATAATAATATCTCTCCTGTGTTCTCTCTCTCTGTGTTTTTTCTCTTTCAGTGATGGTAATAGTTTTGCTGCATTATGCTCATGTGATTGAAAGGCACCAGAACTGCGTGTTAAACACAGCAAGCCTCTCCACTGGCTGGATCTGCTCTGCGGGACTCATCATGGTGGGCAACTTTCAGGTGAGTGCAGTGAGGTGTGCATAAATAGCAAGTACATCCTTTATCCTTCTACAGTGCGGGAGATCTATAAACTGTAGCATGAGTGAATAAATTTTTTTTCTTGAAGTAGCAAAAACAGTAACAATTGGAACCAAGAGTTCAACAGAGCTTATTAGGGGGCCAAGCACTGAAGGTGCATAGGCACCCTATTGTTATTCTGTCTTCTTATTATTAGGGGACCAAGTACCAAAGGTACATAGACACACTATGATTATTCTACGTTTTCTTCTTCTTCTTCTTCTTCTGCTTCTTCTTCTGGCTAGAGTGTCTATGGCAGCCCATAGAACCATCTGGTAAAAAGCAGTTAAATTTGGCACACTGATTGGGGAGTGTTTAAGGAGTGCTGCCAGTGCTGCCAATGCTTTAGCGCCACCATCGGGTCAAATTTGGGCCTAATTTAGAAGTACATTTATGGGTCGAGACAAGTTCAGTGCACCCTATAACATCAATTTCTGCCTATTAAATTTTCCACCATCTTGGATTTTGTCAAAAACAGTTGTCTCGCTACTACTCCTACAAATTTTGGAGGAATTTTGGTAGGAGTCATCACCAAATTTGGCACACATCATCTTCAGAGTAAGCCTCACAAAAGATATCAAAAGAATTTTTAATAGTCCAAAAGGTTTCTCCATAGTGGGGCAAGGAATCTGATCGTGAAGCCACCAAACAGGAAGTGAGGCTTTTGTAATGACAAATACCATGCCATAAATGGTAGCAACACTTCCTCCTTGTTAATAGATGTGATTATGCTTATAACTAGATTTAGACAATGTGTATTCCTTTAAAAAATCAGAACTGTATAATGCAGTTTAAACCATGTTAGTATGAACCATGTACAGACACTGGAGTCAGATATGTTATGTTTAAGAAAACTCAACAGTAAGTTAATAAGGCTGCCTGCAGATTCTGACATGTTTACTAGATTGACTGTGTTAATGCTACAGTTGTCTCCAGAGCCTCTCCAGAGCCTCAGAGATTAGGATGCACCCCATCTCTGTTCTAAAACATACATCTCTACTCAAATCTGTAGATGCAGTTAGGTCCATAAATATTTGGTCACTGACAAAGTTATTGTTATATAAAATGTATGTTTTTTTTAGCTGTCCACTACAGTATATTCAACCCGAATTTCAGCTTTGAATTGAGGGTATTTACATGCAAATCAAATGAATGGTGCACTTTTTACACATCATTGCACAAGTAAGTGTAAAACTACTTTATGCTTTGTATGTGTAAACTTTATATAGAGAGTTGGCTGCTCAGCTGTTTCATGGCCAGGTGTGTGTTATTCCTTCCTTATTTCACTTATGAGTAAGCAGATAAAAAGGACTAGAGCTGATTTCAAGTGTGGCATTTGCTGTTAAAAGAGCTGTGACATACCCATCAGAGAGATAGCAGAAACATTATGTGTGGCCAAATCAACTATTTGGTACATTTCTTAAAAAGAAAGATTGCACTGTTGAGCTCTGGAACACTGAAAGTCCCAGGAGACAGCTATGGTGGGTGACAGAAGAATTCTTTCCATGGTGAAGAAAAACTCTTTCACAGTAGTTGGCCAGATCAAGAACAACCTCCAGGAAGTAGGCCAGGGGTTCCCAAACTTTTATGGGCAAATGGACATTGTGAATTTTCTGTGACCCCAAGCCTTGACCACCCTTATTTCATATTTATAATATAGGAATATAAAATAAAATAAGATTACAGTAACATTTGACACTTGCTGAGTATCTTATGGTACATTACATGTACATCTGGAACATTTAGAAGGGACATTCTCTAGATTGCATTTCAGAGTCAAAACTTCCCTGTCTGTCAGGTTTCAAAGTCTGCCGTCATGATTATTGTCATGGGCTTCACTTCAAGTCAGAAACTCTAACCTTACATTCAAAAGTGTTTACTAATCTAGAAAATCCAGAAGCCTGGTATGCAGAACAGACCTTTCGGTAAGTTTAAAGCCACATGAGAGGTTTTTAAAAAGACTAAAAACTACTAGGAAAACTGGTTTGTGTTAGTACTCAATAGTGGTGTAGAATTTGAGATACAATGCTAGTTTGTTTAGCAGAGGTAGGTGGACAGGGGAATTTTTATCTGCATTTTATGTGCATTTTTACATTAGTGCAGTGTGCCAGGATCGTGAATCTAAAAGAAAAAATAAAATAAAATATGCCCCATTAAGTTAGATGTGGCTTGTCTGAATGTGACTCCTGTTTACATTTCAAAATATTAACAATTAATTAATAAATCTATAAAATAAATGAATGAAACAAAAGAAGAGATTTCTCTCACAATCTCATTTGTAAATCAAGTGACCAACAACACTCTGTGAACAGATGAGACAAAGATCAACTTGTAGCAGAATGATGGAAGAGAAGTATATAGAAAAGGGAAGGAACTACCCATGATCCAAAGCATACCACATATATGGCTTCCAGTGGAATTGGCTCCCTCATATTTATTGATTACATGACTACTGACAACAGCAATAAGAGGACTTCTGTGTAAAGAGTCGTGTAGTGCTATATTATCTGCTAAGATTCAGCCAAATGCTTCAAAACTCATTGGATGGTGC
>CM074947.1:17533017-17545593 GCA_037577455.1 Pangasius macronema
CTTACAACCTGGTTATGATCCACCAGCGTGAAATGCAAATACTTGGAATGTTTCCCCCAGTCTTAAGATTTTGTTCATTTTGTATATATATATATAATTTGCTCCATGTCTTTATCAACCAAAGGCAAGTCTAAATTTTAAATAGTTGTTTCCTGTTGTGCTTGTTTTAGTTTGTAGTCGAATCCTCAGGAAAATCTGTTACACCAGCTAGGAGTCTGTGGTTTTAATAAAATTCAACTGACTAAGTATTCATCTATGAGTGAACGTTTTACAGTAAAACTGGCATACACTTGAAGCATATTTGCCATGTTCCAAGTGAACTCTAAGTATTTACACCTGTTTTGGTCTGTGTTTTCCACAGAATATTTACCCATTCATGGTTTAAAACCTGCAGTACTCCTATTGTTGCTTAGCATTACTCTGTCCAGTATTGGGAGAAAATCAGGAGGATCCTTTAGCTTGCTTTGCCAATGATGACTTTTTGAGGACATGGCTGGCTGTTGCATAACTTGATCCACTTTCTGAACTATTGCTTCAACCCAGTCACAGAACGTTTTGCTGAGCAAAGAGTGATAATACATTCAAAATCCACTATCAAAGACAGCAAGTACAAATATACAACCTCAGTGCACATGTGCAAACACACATTGAAGATATTGCGTAAAATAACTGATATGCTGGCTATTAAAGGGCACTTTCCTGTGCCTTTTTATTAAACCAAAGACTGAAAGGTTTTTTGGATAAATCGACGATATGATTTATTGTACTGTATATTTGCCTTAAGCTGAGCAAAAATAAAGCAAATATAAAGAAAGCTGCTGACCAAGGTGTCTGTATTGTCTAAAATGCTCAGTTGGATGACATTTTTGATATATCATCTTATCTTATCATCTTATAGCTGAGATTTTGATATATGTCATTTCATGTAGTATCACTTTGGCATGGCTGTAAAACGGGTCTGGCTCTGTACACTATGTAGTAGAATTTAGCACATTTGTGGCTTGACCACATTTAATGCTGTAAATATACAGTGGTGTCCAAAGGTCTGAGAAAAGGTCTTGAAAATCTGTTGTTTTTTTTTCATTTAAAACTGGAAATAAACAAAGTTTTAGAATTTTGAAAAGTGTAAAACTAGCAAATAGTCAATATTCAAGATTCCGCACTATGTCTATGTTACTACTTAAATTTAAGGTTGACACCGATGTATTATTGCATGTATCCTACACCACTGTT
This sequence comes from Pangasius macronema, assembly GCA_037577455.1. NCBI lineage: Eukaryota > Metazoa > Chordata > Actinopteri > Siluriformes > Pangasiidae > Pangasius > Pangasius macronema. Next base: position 17,534,251 of record CM074947.1, read on the forward strand.
TTACATATTTCATGCCATACTCTGTTTTTTTTTTCTCAAAAAAGCACACGTTTTAAAATTTTATCAGAAGAAATAATAGTCTCACACCAAGCTTACTTTACTTTAAATGTTATAATGGTCCACCAATTCATACCCATGCTTCACTTCAAACCAACAAAACTAGTAAAGTATAAGGTTTAAAATAGAGCTGCACAACATGGACAGAATACCATATTGCAATTACATATGTACTGCAGTTGCAGTATATTAAAAACACTCAGTATATTTATAAAAAAAAAACAGTATAGTTGCCTTTGTTGTGACATGAATAGTGAGCAGCATTATTTGATTGGTCATTTGTGTATTGCAGCTCCTAGTAATACATAAGAAAATTATGATTGTCAGTCAATAGCAGTTCTCAGTGAAAAGCAGCAGATCTTTTTTTGTGGAGATGATAAAGACAAGACAACTGCACTTCAACTAGATAGTCATACACATGATTAACTGTAGTATATGACACTAATCAAAACGGGGCTAATTTGTGTGTTTGAAACCAGTTGTAACAGGTTTTGTAGAACAAGTCTAATTCACTCAAGGATTCTGAAAAGTACCCTTGACTGTAAGTCTCGTCTAGCACTCAGTGGAAGCTGCTGCAGTACTTAAGACTTAAGAGACAGGAAGTGACTGCACTTACATCTTATATATTGCACTTACAATTAAAGATATGAGTGGCTCTGAATTAGAGTTGGTACTGCAATCATTCCCTGAGCAGCACAAATTTCCATGTGGTGGGTTTGTTTCAAAGGCAGTTGTTGTGGAATTCCTTGCCAACGCTTTTTATAGTGTTAAATTTGCATGTCAAAGTAAAACTGGCTTGAGCAAAATGCTGCATTTTCTACAGATATGGAAAATCCGAAAATAAACTGTATGGCAAAAAGAAATTGTGGACACCTGACCATCAGACCCATATGTGGCTCTTCCCCAAACTGCTGCCACAAAGTTAGAAGCACACAGTTGTAGAGGATGTCTTTGTATGCTGTAGCGTTACAATTTCTCTTTACTGGAACTAAGAGGCCCAAACCTGTTCCAGCATGACACTGTCCCTGTGCACAAAGTAAGGTCCACGAAGACATGGTGTGCCAAGATGGGAGTGTAAGAACTCGAGTGGCCTGCACAGAGCCCTGACCGCAACCCCACTTTGGGATGATTTAGAATGCCGACTGCACATCAGGCCTCCTCGCTAAACATCAGTGCATAAACTCACTAATGCTCTTGTGGCTGAATGAGCAAATCCCCACAGCCATGCTCCAAAATCAAGTGCAGGGGTCTTCAATCTTATCCACAAAGGGCCGGTGTGGCTGCAGGCTTTCATTCGAAGCAAGTGGGAGCCACAACTGATTCCACTTATTTAATCATCTAGAACTCATTTAGTTCATCTTGGTCTCCAATCAGCTATCAAGTGTACCTCCCCTTTGGCTATTTGGTATAAAAGCCTCCAGCCACTCCGGCTCTTTGCGGATAACATTGAAGTCTTCTAGTGGAAAGCCTTCCCAGAAGTTATTAAAACAGCAAAGTTGGACTAAATATGGAATGGGATGTTCAAAAAACACATATGGGTGTGATGTCAAGTGTACACAAACTTGAAGCCATATAGTCTATTTTATATTGACAGCTGCTTCTAAAGCCTGCATGAGAGAATATTCATTCACTGTTGAGCCTCGTTTCAGATTAATATAATGGTATTCAGATGGTGAGATGAGTAAAGACAGAGAGAGGGACGGGAGAGGACAGGACTGCTCTCAGTTATTCTGTTCGAGGTCTGTATGGTTGGAAGCATCTCGAGCATTGTTCAGCTTAAAATGCCAGGGTCTTGGGAATCTCCCAGGTAAAATCAGGTCGGCCAAAGTGACCATAGCAGGCAGTCTTCTGGTAAATGGGCCTCTTCAGCTTCAAGTCCCTGTCAACAGAAGTCATTTATTACTGCTTATAGCCTAACATGCTTGAAAGAGACAAACCTGTCCTCTTTCGTGTACGAGTTCACAGACAGCGATGACTAGCTAGCATCGCACTAATTGGTAGGGGAGAGAGAGAGTAATACCATCTTTCTGACACAGAGAGCAGGGCCAAATATGTTCTCTTGGAATCCTGGTCATGGATGACTGTGGCACTGGGATTCAATCTCTCAACAACAGGGTGAAACTTCACTACCTTTGGGGCTTCTAAACGTTAGTATATTTCGCCAAAAATACACTGACATGTTTAGTTTGTTAAGCTAGAAATTAATTATAGCCTCTTGTTCTATCTGTATATCCTTTATGACAAACTATAGATAAAAACAAACATTTCATTCATTTAAATGTATTTTTTTTGTAAAGGAAAACAATGTTATTTTATCTTGATAAATGTATTTCAACCATGCTAGTGAAATTATATTACAGTACAATTTTATGATAGGAATAAAAGTATGCATTAGTGTGAAATTTGCATGTGTAAGGGGTGTTGGTGATTCTTTTCAGATTCTTTCTAATATATTGGTATTATGGGATTGGTATTATGTTATGTGAATGTAGCATCATCTTTCATTTGTCCTTGCTGCTGCTATGTTTAACATAAATGGGCCAGAAAGTGCCATATAGAAGAAAACAGCTTACCTAACAATAACACCAGGCCGAAGGTCAAAGTTTTTGTTAACAATTTGAAGCAGTTCTTTCTCTGTCTTCTCAGATGAACCGTAGGTAAAGAGTGAGATAGACAGTGGGTGGGTCACTCCAATAGCATAAGACACCTGGACAGAAAGACAAGAAGTACTTGAATTTGTATTTTTGTAATTTTTTTTACATCATTGTTTTATAACTGGTTTATTATTTATCTTCATCCTTAATACAAGACCACAGTTTTCTGTACTCTGCCCTCTATTACTGAAGTGTATTGTATTTGTGTTTTAGGGAGAACCTTTGCATAGTTAATGTGTTATCTCACCTGTACCAGAACTCTCTTGCAAAGTTTAGCTTTGATGAGAGACTTGGCCACCCAGCGGGCAGCATAAGCTGCAGAACGGTCCACCTTGGTGTAGTCCTTTCCAGAGAATGCTCCACCACCGTGGGCACCCCATCCACCATACGTATCCACAATGATCTTCCTCCCAGTGAGTCCAGCATCTCCCTGAAGTTCAACCAAATTAGCAGTCAACCTGTTGCCATTTAATGCTTTAATTCTTGTGCAAATGTAAGCATGACGAAAAACCCAAGAATGTGTCATGAAGAAACTAACCTGAGGTCCTCCAATGACGAAGCGGCCACTGGGCTGTAGATGGTATATGGTGTTGTCATCAAGATACTTAGCTGGCACTACAGCCTTAATGACCTTCTCCTTCAAAATCCTCCTCTGCTCCTCTAGTGAGATGAAATCATCATGCTGGACTGAAATGACCACAGTGTGCACACGCACAGGAATCATGGCTCCGTTCTCCTGCTTGTAATGTACAGTCACCTGCAGGTATGGAGATCCCCAAGCATATTACAGGAACATTCACTGTATATCTTTCTCATTGTGAGAGTTCTCCCGGTGCACTATACATTATTACAGAAAGTTCTTAAAGTTCTTAAACTTAAATGGCTATAAGCAATATAGATCCTGACATAGCTGGGCTCTAAATAAGAATCTACAAAGGCAGTAAAATAGCCACTTGGAGGGCATACACTTTAAGACTAAACACTGTGAGCAAGAAAATTTTAGCTTGAGAGGACCCCAGCTTGGGATGCTGGTAAGCTCTATAAGCAACACTATAAATGTTGAGTGGACAGCAACATCCTATCAACTGTAAGGCAAATGGCCCTTGAATGTCCTTCTTCTCAAGGTCATTTTCATCACATTCATAAAAAGAGAATGCTTGTCATCTTGCTCATTAGGAAAGACAACTATTTGTTAACAGATAGGTAAGATGACCTCAGCAGCTGATAGGATGTTGTCCACATAGTCACAGTTGCAGAAAAATCTACCATAAGGTTTATTCTAACCTGTGTTTTGGAATCTGGACGGAGCCAAGGAATAGTGCCATCACGACGCAGTTCAGCCATCTTGGCATTAAGTTTGTGGGCAAGGACAATGGTTAGAGGCATGCATTCCTCTGTCTCATCTGTGGCATAACCAAACATCAGACCCTGCCAAAGCAGAAGTTATAGCGTGATCATCCATTGTAGTTATAGTTAATTCACTAATTCATGCTGTTATTCTCGTTCTAGTTTTTACCTGGTCTCCAGCTCCAATGTCCTCTTCATGCCGATCGATGTGTACACCCTGTGCAATATCAGGAGATTGCTGCTCAAGAGCCACCAGAACATTGCAGGTCTTATAGTCAAAACCTATGATCAGATAGAAATGACACACAAACAAAACATAAAGATACTTTATCAAAAAATTGGCTGAAACTCCATTTGTCTGGGTATTCTTACCTTTATCAGAGTTATCATAACCAATGTGTTGGATGGTGTCCCGCACAATTTTCTGGTAGTCCACACTGGCCTTGGATGTGATCTCTCCACACAGGAGCACCATACCAGTCTTACAGACAGTCTCTAAAATATAAGATAAACAACATAATCAGAGGCATATCTATAAAACATACCATGATTAACAACAACAAATAAAAAAAAAAATCCCTGGAGCTGAATGAACACCAGTTTGGTGTTTTACATTAGAGGGCTAATCATTAGTGATTATTGCTAGAAGTGAGAGACAATAGTACTGTGTAACAGGCAGTACACAAGATTTTATTCCTTATGTACTTACCACAGGCTACTTTGGCATCAGGGTCCTGCTTCAAATGTGCATCAAGGACAGCATCGCTGATCTGGTCACAGATCTTGTCTGCAGAAAGCAGGAAAAGAGTAATAAGACCTATTTTTAAACAACATTGAACTAGCAGTCAGGACTTCTTTACAGAGTCTGTATCACGGTTTTGTTCTTGCCACATGAACACTTTGAATCAATAGAACATAAAATTGAATTTGACAAAGGAACAAAAGGACACGTGTGTAAGAGAAAAGTAGTTTTAATGTTATTAAAACTATTATTAAGACCCTGTAATCAGACATTAAGTGAAATTTAACTGAACATGTTAAAATATTATGCTAAAAAAAGAACAGAAAATGTACTTAGATGATTTTTATTTATTTGTTTGTTTGTTTGTTTGTTTGTTTTTTAAAATTTTAATATAAAACAGAAGAGGAGGATGTACCCCTTTTATATGTCCTAATTCTGTGCTTGATATCCCCTTATTCTTGGCAATTAAAGATTTCCTGGATTTTTCACACTAATGGAGTATAGAATGTATAGCTGCACTCCATCCCATTCCACACTGAAGCAACAGCTTTTGGGTGTTACATCAGAAACAGCGAGGGCAAACAGTCTCTGAAGCTGCCTAAGGCCTGAACATCAATACAAACCAATGGGGTCACGTCTACACTGCATGTTTAAGGGTGAACCACAAAGATAATATGCAGGTTCTGCTTTTTCCCCACATCAATATCCCACATCATGCTTTACTGATTTAGTATCAAAGGTTGTTGACCCAGGGGCTTCATGAGAGATTTGCATCACTTACTCTATTACACACTTGGCATATGACATTTAAAATTCTTTGGGGTAAGTGTAGTCCAGCGATGGCTTTCAGTCAGTCTGTACACACTTAAATGTGCTGGTTTCATGACATGAGCCAAGAACAGTCCCTTAAACTGATAATAAATGGAGGTCTGGCTAATTCCCACACAAAACTGTAGAAAAGTGTTTTCTTAGTAAAAAATTAACATTGTCATTGCCAAGGTCAATTCTGTGAACCATGTGATCAAATGCTCAAATACCTGATGTAGTTCATATTTCATATTTGTAGTACATTTTGCAAATCTGCAGATTCTGTGTATTGTGGGTAAAAGTTGAAATATTCTTAGTAGTTTAGTAGTACTTGCAGATACTCCTCCCAGGGGGCAATGAGAGCTAAAAGTGGGGTGTTTGTAAGCAATGCCGTAGTACTCCCTGAATGGAATACCAGCTAAGAGCATGATCAAGTGAGCCAACTTCTGAAGCTAACCACAAGCTCAATCCTTTTGCACAAATCTCAATTTAAGCGCAATGTCATAAATGGTCAGTGTAAGTAGTTACAAGTGTACACTACTGCACCATATGAAATCTTATCTGTATTTTGTTTGCATTTTCTTCAATCATGTGAGGGAGATTAGCAAGCAATCCTCTCAACGAGCACTTGTGGAAGCAAGTACACTGCTGTGTCAGCAAGTAGCTGTTGGTCTGTTTGCACGTGCGGAGCTATACAGCTTAGGAAATTACAGAACGTACAGCAGGATTTTACAGAACAGTTTAGAAAAAAACATTTAATAGCCATTATCACTGCACAAATAGAGTACAGAATACAGATGTTTTGTGAAATTAAAGCCTCACCTGGATGCCCTTCTCCCACTGACTCTGACGTGAACATGAAAGAATCATCATCTCTGAAGTCATTCACTATGTCCATGTTTGTAATCTAACTCTGAAAACTTCAGAAATAAATTAGAAAGCAATATCTAAAAGGGACTTTTAAAGAGTTTCCAAGTGCAGCTGAAATGTATTCTTTATATCCTTCAGATTTTAGGATCTCAGATCCTACAGTCAGATCACTGAGTATCAACAGGTCTCTAAGCAAGCATGCTCCTATTTATGGCCAGGAGAAAACACACACACACACACACACACACACACACACACACACACACACACACACACACACACACACTCATGCACACACATACATATGCCTTATGTGAATCACTGGGGTTGAATGTTTCAGGGGGAGTTGTTGGAGGGAGGGGATTCAGAGTTAAACAGCACTCTGTTAACCCTTTGTTGTCTGACTAGAGTGTAGAAAGAAGGGTAGTAGGATATCGATATGGACTCCTTGCCCCATGATCAGGTTGCTATGAGTAACTCAAAATAGCACTGCTGTGTGCCAACGTGTTATAAACTTAGTTGTTTAGAATGAGAAAAGATAATAAAGCCTTTACAAAGCAAATTTAACTGCATTTTATTAAATGAGAGGTTATACAGTTTTGATGTTTGCACACACACACACACATGGTATCTGATACCTTACACAGTAACATTTAGCTGTAACATGAGATTTTGAGACTTGATAGCATGGACTGTGCACTAAACAAAATTGTTTTAAAATGTTTTAAATAACAGGTATGATTGTTGCAGCTCATTTGTGATTTTTATTCCTTGTTAACTATGTGGTATTTCAATGCCAATGGCAATATATTTATCATGCAATGCCAGTTCTACTATGCTAAAATATGGCTACCACACATTTCCTCACCATTCAATATAAACATTAAGATAAACATGGCAATATTAACTATATAACTAGTGAATAGTAATCAAAATTGCTGCTAATCAGCATGACTTCCATACCCTGTCAACTCTCCTGCCATGCATATGGGATTTAGTCCAGGATACACTGTGTCGAAGGACAGCTATGACCTCACTTTTGCATCACTGCATGATTCAAATCACAAACAGTGAGCATATGCACAAGAGAAGTGAGATGACCAGCCTTGATTACCTTTTTTAGTTTACAATGCCATGCTTATGAAAGAGAAAATGAGAATTTAATAGAAAACCATATACTGTGACCTTCCAAGACCAGTGCCATGTTTCAGTAAAACAGCCATGATTCCAACTTGAGATGTGATGTACAACTTTTTAACCACCAAAGCACCATAGTTATCCTTAATTTCATCTTTACCTGAAAACCATGTATACAATGCATAAGTTTGTTGATAAATGAGACTGAACTGTGTAGGAGTAAGTTTAACATTGATTATATTACAGCAGGGTCATGCCAGGGTGCAGCTATGTGTCAAATGGTTCTAAAAGCTTCTAGCACACTCCTTGATCCTTTAGCAACAGTGGATAAGTTCGACAAACAGACTGAAAACTGTAATGAAGTTACTGGTTGCACAATTGCACTATTTGGCCATGTAATACACAATTATAGAAGGGATTTATCTATAATGCACTATCTGGTTCCTCTCAAGGTTTCTTCCTCATATCATCTCAGGGAGTTTTTACTTGCCACTGTCACCTCTGGCTTGCTCATTAGGGATAAATTCATACTCTTAAAATTCATATCTTGAATGTATTTATTTCTGTAAAGCTGCTTTGTGACAATGTCTGTTGTTAAAAGCGCTATACAAATAAAACTGAAATGAATTGAATTGCAGAGCATGAAAATCCAGTATGCTATTGGTCAGCCTGCCATGCTAAAGAAGCTTTTGATGCACCAAATGACACTGCGCCGCTGCTCTGTTGCTCTGCTGCTTTGAATAAGCATTTGGCTTTAGACTCATACAGTCCACTCAGAAAGTATTGGAACAGCAAGGCCAACTCTTTGGTTTTTGCTATACACTGAAGACATTTGGATTTTAGATCAAAAGATGAATTAGATGTGATAGATCAGAATTTCATACATGAACATGGCACCATTGGTGGCAGACAACCCAAATTTTAGGTGAGCAAAAGTGAAGCGTGGGATCACATAGTCTTAAAGTAAATTAAAGTAAATAACACTTAATGTTTGGTTGCATATCCCTTGCTTGCAGTAACGTTTTTCAAGCAGGTGACCCACTGACATCACCAAACTGTTGCATTCTTATTTTGTGATGCTTTTCCAGGCTTGTACTGCAGCTTCTTTCAGTTGGTGATTGTTTTGGGGGTTAAGGTCTGGTTATCAACTTGGCCAGTCTAAAACCTTCCACTTTTTCCCCTGATGAAGTCTTTTGTTGTGTTGGCAGTGTGGTTTGGGTCATTGTCTTGTTGCACAATTAACTTACTCCCAAATAGAGTGGATTTCTCTGCAAATTGAGTTATACCTGTCAGCCATATGTTTCAATATTTTTGATCACTTGAAAAAGTGTGGATTCAAACAAAATGTCCAATGTTCTAAGTTGTTTAACACATCTATATGTAGACATCATGAAATGAAAGCTGAAATTCTGATCATCGCATATTCATTTTTTGATCTTAAACCCAAATGTCTTTATATATATAGCAAAAATAAAAGAATTGGCCTTGCCATTCCAATACTTTCAGAGGGGACTGTATACAACATTCATCTCTACCCTGAGTAACATATGCACTGTGGACAATAATATGTGTGCTGAAGACAGTAAAAAATGAACTGAACTGAATCATTTTTGCTATAGAAAACAGAATCACTCTGAGTAGAATGATTAACCATATCAATGCTATGGCCTTGCCAATACTTCACCCTGTTAGGTGTCAGCATAGAGAATTAAAAGGAGTACACTGAATTATTTTGCATTATTTGCATCCCTCCATATGGGTACATTATATTGTTAGTATGTGAATTGCTGCCATCAAGAAATTTCACTTCAGGTTGCACAAACTATGGTCACGTTAACTGAGATTTAAACTGATCTAAACTTTAAACTATGACCTTAACTATGCTCAGCAAGCATGACGAGGTTGGAAGATGATACAAAGTGCAACATTTCTTAGATAAGGATGGTATAAAGCCTCAGCTAACTGTTATATGTTATATGTGTTATATTTGTGAATAGTTTTCACTGAACACACCAAATGTTTTTGGTAGATTACAAATGTTACTAGGAAAGTTACTAGTTTCAGTACTGACCTAAAGCCACTAGTGGTGTCTGACAGTAATCTCAGTGCACTACAAGCTTGACTAAACCGGATGGAAAAATAAACAAATGGGCCGGTTTCCCCACGTTCTAGTTCTAAGTTCAAGGCTGTGTTGCATAGTGTGTACATGTTTGCTGACTGAAAATCTCAATAATCTTGCCAGACCTGATAGAATTCCATTTATTACTGTTTATCATGAGGTTATGAAAGTGTTCTTGGTGACTGGAAGGGGACTTAGAGCTAGTATCATTTCTGTGTCTTGTATCATGTATAAATCATGTTTATACATGACTCATGATGAGGCAAAACATAACAGGGTCTTGGCTTCCTTTCCCCTGTGTGCATATGCTGCCAATGTGCTACTCTGCCAAGCTTACAGAGGAGTGTGTTAAACCAGCCAATGCCCGATTGATGTTGTTATCATAAGTAGGTGGGGTCCATATCCTTACTGCTAATAGGTTCTTCAGCCAACTCCGCCCTAAAACAAGGCTTGGGTAAGGAATTTTTTTTTTTAGGACGCACACTCAACTAGCAGAATGTTATGTGAACCAAACAGCTGGAGCTTTCCATGCATCCTAATCCTGGTTTGCAGAATGAGAGAGAGTCATAATAAAACAAACAAAATATGTCCCTGTCACTATATCTTCTCTATCTATAATCACAGTACTTGCCTGCTAGCAATAAACCAACATAAAACATGCTAACATTGGGTAATTTTCCATATAACAGCAGGGGAATAGAGGCGCAAGTCATGCAAATAATGGGAAACTGGGTGAAAGAAGAAGGCTCCGTGCTATGCTTCAGTAGCCCAGTGGAATGCAGTAGCAGCTGCAGGCTGGAGTGGGATGTCACTGTGCCTCCCTCTCAGCACATTTCTCCTGCTTCAGCTAGTGCTTCTCTCTCCTTACTTCTCTATAAATAACAGTCATCCCCAATCTGGACCCTCTTAAATACTCTGTTACAGATTCAGAATGAGCTTTTTGTATAATGCTTTTGACCAAGTACAAGGTGTATAAGGATATTATATGAGTGTAGCAAAAAGCTGTCCTGATGATGGATAGTCTCACTCTTTCAGGATCCATCTGTAAGAAGATATTGTGTCCCATTAGACAGTATCCTTTTCCATAATTAGTGCCTCAGAACTTCATGCTCAGTGCCTCAAAGACGGAAGACAAGAATAAAGGCTCTGAAAGCATGATTATATGAGAGATCTATGAAAATAAATAATAAATAGGAATTTAATATTTCCAGCTTCTAGAAAATGGATACTCTTACAAAGTTTTTTTTATACAAAGTTTTTTTTTTCTTTTTAGAAAATTATATACAGTGTTATTTATTGTTATATATAAGGCTGATCCATATAGCTTTAGTGTGAGTTAATCAGTTACTTCAAAGTGCAAGAACAGATATAGTTTCAAAAAATTTTGTAACCTAACCTAATGTAACCTCTCTCATCTGATAGCTTTAAACTCATATTAGGTCAAGGAGTTCCTAAGCTAGTGTGCATATATATATATATATATATATATATATATATATATATATATAGTCATCACCAAAAGTTTTGAGAATGACAAATATTAGTTTTCACAAAGTTTGCTGCTAAACTGCTTTTAGATCTTTGTTTCTGTTGTTTCTGTGATGTACTGA
>CM074947.1:17554351-17570116 GCA_037577455.1 Pangasius macronema
TGGCCCAGCCAATCACCTGACTTGAATCCAATTGAAAATCTATGGAAAGAACTAAAGATCAGAGTTCATAGAAGAGGTTCATGGAAACTTCAAGACTGTTTGTGTGGAAGAATGGGCCAAAGTCACACCTGAGCAATGCATGCAACTAGTTTCTCCACACAGGAGGTGTCTTGAAGCTGTCATTACCAGAAAAGACTTTTGTACGAAGTATTAAATAAATTTCAGTAAGCGTGTTCAATACTTTTTCCCTTTATCATTTCACATTATTACATCTAACTTAATTTATGGACATCTACGGTTTGATTACATGTGTGGATTGCACGGGTCATTACCAACATCTGCTTAAGGTTTCATGTCAATAGCACCTTTAGAAATATATTTATTGAGGAAAAATGGTGACGTGTTCAATACGTATTTTACCCAGTGTATGTGGTTCTTCCCCAAACTGTTGCTATAAAGTTGTAAGCACTTAGTTGTCTATACAAATGTTGTTGTATGCTGTAGCATTACAATTTCCCATCACTGCAACTAAGGGGCCCAAACAACAAACACAAAACAAGCTCCAAGAAGACACAGTTTGGTGAGGTTGGTGTAGAAGACGTCGACTGGCCTGCACAGAGCCCTGAACACCTTTGGGATGAGCTGGAACGCCAACTGCATCCCGGGCTTCCTCACTTGCCTGACCTCACTAATGCTCTTAGTTGTTAGGCGGAATGAACATAAATTCCCACAGCCACATATTAAAATCTAGTGGAAAGCCTTCCCAGATGAGTGAAGGCTGTTATAGCAGCAAAGGGAGACCAACTATGTGTTAATGCCCATGGTGTTGGAATGGGCACATAAGGGTTTACCATCATAGTGTATGCTTCTCATGATTGATTAGAGGTGCGAAACCGTGTGCTCTGTTACACATCTGTGGGGAGGACTCTTTTTTTTTTTTTTTTGCTATAGGCTTGCATAATGAAGCCTCTTGTGTCCTTACTTTACAGTGATTGGTGCATCTCCACTGCGGTTTGTGTAGTTGACGATGGCATTGAAGGACTGGTTGACCCACTGCCAGAACACAACTGCTGGAGTTGTCCTGAATAAGAGGGAAACATGAACATTGAAGGATTTAAAAAATGCAATACATATATGTGTAATATGTGGCATCTGACAATACTTTATAGATAAAATTTGTGGTTAAAACAAAAGAATCTTCACTGAATCAGGGGAGAAAAAAATGAATCATTCCCTAGCTGCTAAGAATAATTCACAGTCAGAGATTTCAAGGTTTGATTTGGTGGTTGTTTGGATAAATATATGATATGATATATGATAAATATATGATAACTATGGCACCCTGCCACCATGGCTTCACAAAGATTTCATGATAACAAGCTAGCTGGCTAAAGTTAAATAGTAAGCTAAATGATGAAGAACAGTTCAGATTCACTAACAAAATATACAGGGGACACACTGAATAATGAGAGCACTGTTCTCCTCACTCCTCTCTTGCTTGCAACCATCAGCCCCTTACATACACCAGTACTACAGGCAGTGAGTACACTCACACCGCAGCCCTGTGCAAACAGCAGACTGAGAAATCACAGAGATGCAACCTTTTCACCCTCAAAGAGAGCCTTAGAACTGGATGAAGCACCGCTGTGAAAGTAAACTCACACTGGGACAATGCACAAGCCAAACTCTAAGAGATCAGAGCAACTTCTTCCACTTTCACCAGTGGAGTTATAGGTGATAGCATTTTTTAACCAGAGAATGTATTAATTCCCTAAAATAATTGGGCCTCATTTATCAATCTAAGTTAGTAAAGTCAATTGTTTGTGCGAGCCAAACTTAAAAAAAAAAAAAAACATCCACAAAACTCCATAAAATGCAAAGCTCACATAGATGAAGTGACTTTCTCAGAGGTAGATGGGAATGTTGTTCTGAATCACGTCTATTCCAATAAAACTTTATATTATTTAACAGCATAACAAACCAATGAAAAGCAAAATGACAGAAAACATTAATTTGATGCAATTAAGTAAGGTGGAAAAAAATTTTGAAAATGGAGGAAGAGAAAGAAAGAAAAAAAAAAACTAAACAAAACCATCTACTGTACCCAGGTGATCATGGACACTAAGACACATCACTCTGGAAAACCAGAGTTTCTGCAAAGTGTGTGTGTCTCTGTGACTGGTGGCCAGAATGCACCAGTGCACCCTCCCCGACGGCGTGTTGGAGAAGTAGGAAGTGTTATAGTAAGCCCAGTGATGGCACACTAGGGAGCACATGACACACTGCAGCTTGAGACATACCAGATCGGCCACTTAGTGCTGTCTCTAATAAAATGTTGCACAACATTAGAAGAAGCTGTTGCTGAAAACGGAACTGACATATACACTACTTCAGTCACTGCAGTCTGTCCTTCTTTTATACAGCAGCATTCTTAATTAATGACGAGTCTTATTAGTCTTAATTTATGGATTTATGTTTACTTGTGTTCTTATTTATTTTTTTCCCTCTTTCTTTATTATTTATTTATTTCTCATATTTACTATTTCTTAGGTAATGCTTTTAATATGAAACAACTGTGTTTCACAAATTATGCATTAGATTTGTGTGTGTAACTGAAATAAATAAGCAATTTTAACTTATCGTAATCCAATGTAAATATAAAAGTGCAGTAACTCATAGCGAATTCTACGATTTGAAGTCGATGTTTACATTCGTTCGCCATATTACGCATAAATCTGCACACTACTCATGCACATTACTGTTTTGCTGGCAGTTTGTTAGCAAACCTGTACATTGCGATACATATTGTGTACTGTTGAAAAGTATCACAATACGATATTTTTGTCATGTTGCCCAACCCTGCATGAGAATTTAGGACACAGGAAACACAAATGAAATGCAAGCAGAAGAGAAACTAAGTGAGAAATGCTTTCTGTGCTGACTTATTTTCGGATGACTCATTACATTTTCTGCCATATCCTCACTTCCTATATTGAATTGTGTGCTTTCAAGCTTTACCCATCACTTCACCATACAGCATGGAAAAAAAGGGGGTAGGTTGGATAAATACACACGAATACTCTTTCTGCTTACAGCGCATAAGTACAATGCCCTTACCTATAGAATGTGAGCATGCAGCCTGTGATGGTCATGTTCATTGGCACTTGTGCAGACATGCGACCGACCAGCAGCATCTTCTCACCCGTATCGGGATGGAAGGCAGAGTCATAGATGTATTTGGCCCTCCACAGTTGATCCTCCGTCAGGCCTGGTTTCACAATCCCCTTCCTGTGTAGGAGGACACAGCGGTCAGTTATTTTAACACTGCAACAGTCACAAGTGCCACCAACTGCTTCATACAGAGCAGATGTCCTTCAAATTTTCAGCAGCACACGTTATTTATCATACTAGATAAATAACATGATTACATAGCTGAGCAGCTTAAGTTACAGATACAGTAAATTTGTGTGAATATACCACGGTCAGTAATATTACTAGCCAAACTGTGTTTACGCCACAATTTTCAATTTGGATTAGCTGGAAGGTGTTGATTAATTTTCTACAACTAACCTAATTATCTTTAGGTTAACCCCCTGCTGACCTGTAATCCTCCACAACGACTCGCGCATCCTCCAGGACCTCATTCGACAGCAGCACATTTCTTGGGTCAGTCACCATGAAGAAATGCTGAGCTCTGCCCATAAACGTACTCTGGTCCCATTGCGGCTCCTTAATGTTGATGTTCAACGGCAAATCCCCAGACATCCTTCCTCTTCGACGTTCTGTCCATGAAGAACACAACACGTAACTCGCTTTTAAAATGCTTTATGGTCACATGATCGGGTCAGGTCACATGCAAAACACTGTCTCAGAAAACCACAATCAGGATGATCACATAACACAGGAATTCTCCCGAGCTATATGTTCTCTATCCCTCATGTTTGTGTCTGTTGTGCAGAAAGACTGCTCTCTAGACTACATAACCAGTGATTTAAAGGGTCCACTTTTTATTTATCATCATGTTTTCAGCCTTCTGAAGAATAATTAAAATTAAATGCCACGTGATGTGCAATTACTAATGCGTTGGTAAAGTGTTTGGAGCCATGTCGTGGTATGTTTAAAATGATAGTTCAGCTAGCAATCAAACACAGGTCTAACCAGTAGCTTAATTCTTGAGTGCACATGTGACAATGTCCATTGTTAAAAGCGCTATAAAAATAAAACTGAATTGAATTGAATGTAGGCTGAGCTGCAGACATCTCAAGTCTGCCTTACCGGTTGAAGGACAACTTGTAAGAATACCATCGAGTCATCTAATGCAAAACTAAAAGAGTGAGATCTGTCAGTTCTGTCATTTTGTAGCTTCAATTCGACTGGTTTAAAAAAATCTTTTCATGAAAATAAAGCCTGACAAACTGGCCCTGACACAGCCCTGAGTTTAAGTGATTCTCCTCTTTTCATTCTCTATGAAATATGGCATTAAGTCTATCATCATCCAGCCTGCTCAGTTTGTAAACCTCAGGAATATCAGACAGCTAGGTTATTAGCAAGATAACTAAAAGCTAAGCTAGCCACCTACAAATATGCAAAAGATGTTGGTTAATTCAAATACATCTTCCACAGAGATGCGTGTTAATATTCAACTGAAGATATCAAATGAATAAAGCGTTAAGAACTGGGTGTGTAAGTACTAAACGCTTTCACTTTTAGAATTAGCCAGTGAAAGTAGCTGAGGTAGCTCTCTAGCTAACAAATAACATCCCGGCAATGTAACCTAGCTAGCCAACACAGCTAGCTATGCTAGGTGCTACTAATGTCACTTTCAGAAATACTCATCGTTTCGGTTCAATAAAGTGTTTGTTCAAATGGTCTAAAAGCAGAAACATACCTTTGTCTAACTCTAAAACAGAAGATGTACCTCGGGATGCGTGTAAATTGAATGACCTCTCAAACGCAGCTTCTACACAGCTGGATGTCTGCGGTGGTGAAGAGTAACCGCTCGCGCGCGCGCGTGTCCGTGTGTGTGTATGTGTGTGTGTGTGTGTGCGTCGAGGCGGTTTTGCGGAAGAGCGCGCTGATTGGCTGAACACGTGGGCGGGGTTTACAGTCATACCGGCACATTACCGCTTGTGAGCTATGCGGAATTTGCTTCAGAAGCCTGGATGACCTTGTGATTATTACATTATCACTATGTTAACCTGGAGGAATGTTTTTTTTTTTTGAATAAATACTTAGAGTATAATTTAATATTTTCCTCATGATGCACATACGTGCTCATAGCTCTAAAATGACAATGTCATAGCACATGCATTACAACCTTTAAAACTATATGAATGATTTATGGTCATTTCGAAAGCTTACTCAAGTCCCATTACATAAGGGTTAATTTCCTAAGCCTAATCTTGAGTTTAAATTTTGTGTCAACAACAATAGAAAGCAAGACCAACCTGGTAATCTAATTTCTTTTTAAGAGAATATGAGCTACTGCTGAAGGTTAGACGCTCAGGGGCGCCTGTACCTGCGCTTCACGCGTGCATTGACGCGCTATGGCCAGTAGGTGGCACCGCAGGAAAAGGCCTTTCCGTCCCAACACTGTGCGTAAGTCATTCTGGACAGGCCAAATTTCTTATAGTGAAACTTCACCTTAAAGAAAAATCTGTGTCTACATAATACGTATCAGGGTATAATTAAATTGCTTAGACATTATGTATGCTTGTGTAATGCTCTAATGCCATGAGAAACGATGGTCATTGTGCAGGTGAAAAGAGCACAGAGTGGCGAGTGTAAGCTGCTTCAGGTAATCCAATCAGCCTGGCTGAGAGGCGGCTGCATCTCCACCAGCCTCACTCCGCCTCAGGTGAGCTCATTCACCCAGCATGGACACAGGTAATACTGACTCTGCTCATTTGCTTGTGTTTTTATATAGCCTCTATATTTATATTGGTTCTAGTTCAAATAACCGGTGCCATTGCCATAAAGGCTATTTGTAAATATAAAAATCATAGCTATATACCCATATGCGTGTTCCACCTCAGGCTTCATTTGTGTGTCTGTGTGAAATCTTGTTTTCAGTGATTCTGGGATCCAAACTGGGTCGAATTATAACTTTACTTGTTTTCTTTTGATTGCAGAAGCTGCTCTTGAACTAAGCATTTGAACTAAGCTAAACGTTAAACAGTATTTCAGCCAGGCCAGCTCAACGCCTCACGGCAGGACTAAGCGTTGTGGTGGTGTTTGAGCCAGTTTTTTGGGCCAAAGTGTCCGAATTGTTTTGGATGTAAAATGGCGTCAGAGAGTTCCCTGCTTTTCGGCAGCTTGTTGCGCGAGCGCTGTCCGCGGTGCTGGATATAAACACCTCACAGGATGGATGCTGCTCACACAGCTCTTCACATTACTGTACAACTTAACTGCTTAGCCTTTAAGGGAAATATTGTAACAAGTCCCAATTCTGAGCAGTTATGCCTTTGTTTAAGGAACATCTTACTTAAACTGGGGAGAGTGTAGGCCGTGTAACCATCCCCTTTCTGGAATGTATTACCTGCTCATATCACCTTACGTCCCTTGGGAAATCATCGACATTGCAAGCTGCTCCTCGGAGATCGCCCATCCTTCGTCATCTTTGTTTATGAGTAGGTGAAGGTCAGGAAGAAGTGGATAAGTGACTATTGTCATGCATGTGAACTGTAAAGTGTTACTCCAGCCATTGTTTAGCCAGAGGAAGCTCTTACTCTGGACAAAAAGACCAGGTGGAGCACTTACAGAGAGTATACTAACATCCTCAAAAGACTACTTGGATCCACTGTTTTTTATTGCTTTGCCCCTTCGACATATGTTGCAACCATGCAGAATAAAACTCTTGGCAAATAGTGCAGAACCCCTTACGGTCTTGTTCTCTCGTGCTATTGCAACAGCTTCCCTTAGCACAGTCCATCTTGTGGAGTTTCCTTCCTGTGCCTGACACTGACATACCAGTCCTCCAGTCCAGTTGCTCCCTTTCCTTGTTGAACCCCAATCCCTGAATGAGGGTTCGAGGCGGGGTCCAGATCCCCATCTCACCATGGCATATTCGTCTGCTGAGTCCCGCAGAGAGATGACGAATGGGGCCCATCCTAACACCCATCCAGGAGGCCCGGGAACCTCCACTTTGCCACGATACTTGCACAAGAAGCAACAGCGGCAGAAGGGAATGAGATCTTCCTCTCCAATGGGTAGAGTCATCCTCATCAATGCACCTGTGGATGGTGAGCTACATGTATAATCAACAGGTCTGATGTTCATTTGAACTGAAAAACTCCTGTTATAAGATGGGAACATTTGAAATTTATGTGAAAGTGAATTATGCAAAGTTATATTTACATGTGATTTTTTTTACATGTTGTGTGTGGTGCTGTCTGGTTACAGGTGGGGACGATAGTGAAGACATCCACACAATCACTGTGGACAAGAGTGAGGATGGTAGGCTGGGCTTCAGTGTGCGTGGTGGCTCAGAGCATGGCCTTGGCATCTTCGTTAGCAAAGTGGAGGACAATAGTTCTGCGGGTATACATACATACACTGTATTACAAAGTATTACTCTGTTTTATCACATTAATCAATTAATTTCTATTTCTGTAAAGCTGCTTTGCGACAATGTCCATTGTTAAAAGTGCTATACAAATAAAATTGAATTGAATCATAGTGAAGGTAAAAGTAAAAAAAAAAAAAAAGAATTGGCCATTATTTTGTTCATATACATATTCTTGCATTCTCTGTGTCATATATAACTGCACAGGCTATTGATCTCTTATTTACTTATGTTAAAAGTGATTTTCTCATGAAACTCTGTGGTCTGACTTCAGCATGATATACTGCTTACGTTTAAGCGATTTTATACCTGAAATGCTTTGTACGTGTGCCGCAGAATTTGCAGGGTTGTCTGTTGGGGACAAGCTGGTGGAGGTGAATGGGATCAGCCTGGAAAGCATCACCATGAGCAGTGCTGTGAAGGTTTTAACAGGGAACAACCGCCTGCGCATGGTGGTTAGGCGTGTAGGGAAGGTGCCTGGAATCCGCTACTCCAAAGAGAAGACCACATGGTAAAGGAAAAATTTTCACCTTACATGCAAATATATGATCATATGGACAATTCCGGCATGGTTATGGTCAAATTATTCTTGTAATTTAAGATGTCATAGTTCATCATTTAATTCCATATTCCAAATCAAGCTGCTTTAGACCATTTTCTGTTTAAAAAAAGAGCATTTATTATAATATCTGGACATAATGAGACATAATACAGTTCATAATTGTTTCTAGCTATTTCACAGTTCAAGACCTTTGAAAAACTTCCTGGTAATATTACAATGTCTTGTGATGACCTAGAGTCTCAACATTTGGCCAGCTTGATTTTGACCAAGCATATGCTGTAATGCTTATACAAATGAGTAAGGTCTGTGTCGGTGAGCATGTGTCTCAGTGGACATGTCCTCATAAAAAGGTTATTTTCAGTCAGTCTGGAGATTCCTGCTGATTCTGAATTACTAATTAAGGCAGCAAAATTAATCACATAAAACAGGACAGGGAAAGCTGTACTGGGCCTGTCACCATCCCCTGTCTTTCATGCCCAGCAGTGTGGAAACCCACTGAATCTTGGCCTTTGCTCATTATCTTTCTTCCCAGCTACTCTTTCACCATAACAATGGAGGCAGGCTTTACTGCCATTTCATTAAGTGACATTATCATTGTACTAGCATGTGTCCAAGATTAAGGTTGAATGGTTTTGTATGTGTTAGCATGTTAACATGTTTATAATTTTTAAATGTTGGTATGTAATTTGGTGTGAGATTG
Source organism: Pangasius macronema (assembly GCA_037577455.1). Classification (NCBI taxonomy): domain Eukaryota; kingdom Metazoa; phylum Chordata; class Actinopteri; order Siluriformes; family Pangasiidae; genus Pangasius; species Pangasius macronema. The sequence goes on from CM074947.1 coordinate 17,563,178, forward strand.
TGTTCTGGCCTATGTTAACTAGAAAATGAGTTTTATTGTGTTGTGCAAATGCAGGTAAATATGTGTTTTTTAAAAATGTAATTGTGTGTAGGGTGGATCTTATCCACCGGAGGATGGTGGTGGAAGAGAGTGGTCGCACCCCCTCCGAGGTCAGCTCAGATGGAGCTTTGCGCCGGATAGTGCACCTCTACACCACCTCAGATGATTACTGCCTGGGCTTTAACATCCGTGGTGGCAAAGAGTTTGGCCTGGGCATCTATGTCTCAAAGTATGCATGAAGAAAGAGCTGTGTCTCTGTGGTTTATATTTAATGGGATTTTATGAATTTCTTGCTGTGAAATCCCTGTCTTCGGCAGCAAAATCTTAGTTGTTAACTTGCTTGTTTTGTTGATGAGGCTGGACCCCGGCGGCTTGGCAGAGCAAAATGGTATTAAAATGGGAGACCAGATTCTGGCAGCAAATGGAGTGAGTTTTGAAGATATTACACACAGCAATGCCGTGGAAGTCCTGAAGAGCCACACCCATGTCATGCTCACCATTAAGGTAAGAGGTCTCCTCTTTTGATTGAGATATATTACTTGGCATAATTATAAATTGATTCAACATTTTCATCATGAGCCTGCACTGGCTTTGTCTAGACTTAATTTAATGTAGGACACGAGCAATACATTATGTGCTTTATGAATATTTTACAGTCACTGGATACTGACATTATTTATGGAATGCGTCAAAGAATATTGTGTTTAAAATCACTTCTCTGTTGGAAACTCACTCATGCATTCTAACAGATGACAGAGACAGATTACGAATAATAAAAAGGCTGAATGATTAATAGGGAGAAGGCAGAGCTCTACATGTTTTTACTGAATGGCAGCTACTTCCCTACAGACATTCTCATCAAAGTGCTGTACAGCCAAACTTGTGTGTTTTGGAACATTAATCCCAGCTTAATCATTCTTAAATATAAGTGATATTTTGAGCTGAAACATGCAGAGATATTTTGTAGTTTATCTACAAAACACTAGTTTCAAAATTATTGGCATCCTTACGAATAATGATTTGTGATTCCTGTCCTGGAGAGTACACTGAGTCACTTCCTGTATTGTCTAAAGACACTTGTAGAGGAGTCCTGATTCACTCCTCAATGCAGGACAATATAAGCTCCTTTATATTATCAAATTTCAGACAGGTGAAACTTTATGTTATGGCCCTGAATGTGCTTAATGTTATTTTTAACTGCTTTATGTATTTTTTTTTTATATCCATTACCTGATGTGTGTGGGTTAGGGGTGTAATGCAATGTTATTATCTGTATCTGTTATTTGATCCAAATATTTGTATCTGTATCTTTGTTCGCATTTAAATCTAAACTGCGCATGACCGAAATCATAAGGTTTTTCTTTAAATAAACCCGATGCCCCTCAAAAACACTGGGAAAAAGCAGAGGTAGAACTGTCAGCACTATCAGCTTGGTGTGTGAATTAATCTAAAGGTTTCTTAATTCCACTCCCACAATTATTATTTGTTTGGTACCTGCCCTTTGATATTATCTAATAATTTTGTTGGTTTTATTTCCCAAAATATAAACAAACTAGTGGCCTAATTTAAACTGCCATGACCCTAACCAGGCAGTTATTAGGGACTAACGCATTCATGTTAATGAATATGGTCTTTTATTTGTACCACTAGCTTCATACCTATATCCTTCAATCTCGCACTCGCATCCTATGAAAAGGAAATTATTTTGAATTTTTAAAAACAAAGGGTTGTGACAGCAGATATTGACTCTGTTTTGTTTTTTTTACTATTTACTGCTATTCATAGTAGAGGTTTTCATGTAGAAACATATAGTCTCATTATTTTTGAAAGTATCTTTGCTTTACAGCATTTCTTTGCATGTGCCTGAGACTTTTACACTGTACTGAATACATTTGAAAGAAAAAACAATTATTTAGGCGTATCCTCCCCATGTCCGTGTGGGTTTTCTCTAGGTTCTTTGGTTCCTCCTCTGGAGTCACCTCACAAAATACACTAAAATTGCCTCTAGGTACTTGCACTTGTGAATATGTGTGTTTGCATGGTGCCCTGCAATGGACTGGCATGCTGTCTAGGGGTTGGTCCCATTTCACTGCCAGCATTTCAACGATAGGCTCCTAACCACCACAGTTACTGAAGATGAATGAAGTAGTTCTAAACTATAATTCTTTAATTCTAAATAGTTTCTCCTGTTGCGTGTGTGGAAAATTTGAATTATTGCAATTAATATAATCATTTTTGCTCATTTTTATGAAGGGTGCCAAAAATTCTGAGGGCATTCTATGTGTGCCTTTGGGTGATTTCTAACGGCATAGACTCATAGCTAAGGATATCATGCTGAGGCACATTAATTTTTCTACTAAGAGTTAAACACAGCTTCTTATTGAGCCCATCAATGAGACTGAATAGTAAAGGAGACAGCTGGCATTTAGTCGTCACATTGCTGCTTGCTCACTTTACTCAAGAGGGTCTCAGGTTCCGCCTGTGAAAAAGTGCCAGGGTATGTGCATTATTCACCAGGCCACAGGGATCAGATTAAAATCAGCAGAAAATATCTTTCTTGTGGCCTTTCCTTAACCTAATTCATTTTGTGGCATGCTAAGTGTGCTGTTCCTGGCTATTCCTTCTGTTGATGTCAGCACACTCCTGATGACACTTTCTTAATCCAAGCAGTGGCAGTTGGTCAGTGAAAAAGCAGCACCCTGCCCCGAAAAAAGTTCCAGGTTAATGTTCACAATGAATTACTAGATTGACTGGTGTTAGAAAAGGCCCACTATTATACTAGCCCAGTTTCTCTAGGCATCACCGAAGTTCCCTTATCGTAGATACCATAGATCGATTGATGGTAGATTTACTTCAAGCAACACAAACATCAATGTTACACCAATTAGCAGGTAATCTAAACCTTTCTAAATGATATTAGTTTTTTAGAGTCTTAAGTGCAGAATCATAACACATAAAATCTTCAATTATTAGTCTAAACTAAACCCCCTTTATGTAGGTTATTAAAGTTTCATTAATTAATAAAGGTTAATTCATGGTCATATATTATGTTAAAGGTTAATACCGACCTGGTGACTTCTAACCAAAACTTTTAAGAATAAAGTTACTGGTGTCCTGGGAGTGTCCATTTGCAGTGAATGTAGCTTGGACTATTTTTATTTCGTACTGCCAGATGTAACTCTCAGTATCTCGTAGCAGGATAAGTGTTTGTCTTTGTTGATCTTTGACCATATGGGTAATTTTTCCTGAAAATGCTACCTCAGCTTGCTTCTATGCTTCTCTTTGCTCCCTGCTGAGCCACTATTGACTGCCTCCACATGGGCAAGAGGAGATGAGGGGAGGACAAGGGAACCCCAGATATTTCAGGCTCCACAACAACTAACAAAAGAATATTAATACATTCATTGTTGATGAAGCCAGTTGATTTCCATGTAGATCTTGCCAAAAGATTGCATAGCACACTGGGACAGCTCTGCTGTTTTATTTTTTTTCAAGGGAAAAGCGTGGTGAGGGCTGGTATCTATGCTAATGATAGAGTCATGGCCCTGTGATAGGTAGAATATTCGAGTGAAAGACTGAGCTGCAGTCATAATAGTGTGATCAGGTAAAAATCCCTAAACAATACAATGTGATCTCTTCCGCCACCACATTCTACCTTATGCCTCTAAAACTTTATCTTCTGTGTTTCTAATGTCATCCTTTTTATGATCTTTTTTTTTTTTTTTTACTTTGAAAGGAGGCTGGGAGGTATCCTGCATATAAGGAGATGGTAGCAGAATACAGCTGGCTCAACAAATGTATGTAAACTGTTTTGCATACAACACTTATATACAAATACTTATATCTATTATTAAATGATACAGGTCCAAACTGAGATTAAAAGAGCACTCACTGCCCCACTCTAGTCCCTGTTTTCCATTTATCATGACTAAAATAGTTTAGGATTAGTGTTATGTCTAAATTCAGCTAATTATGTATGGGCTTATATCTTACACCTGGTGTAGGGGTAAGCTCAGTTATATAAACATTTATTTAAATAACATTTGAAAGGGCATTATTTGAATAACAGTCAAATATTCTGCTTTTTGGTTTTAAATAATTATGCATAGATATCACTGAGTTATAAAATGCCAGAACTTTGAAAGTATTTTCATTTACTTTTTCTGAATTGCCATTTGACTTTCTGACAACATCAGCAGCATTTTTTTTTTCTGTTTTCATTTGTGTTGGCCCAAAACAGCAAATGTAGTCTATAACTAATACTCACTACTAACAATCAGGTGAATTATAGGGTGGTGAAAAATACTTGAAAGACATTTTAAGATATTCTTGTATATTTGAAAGTATGGACTCATCCCTACTTAGAGGATGGAGATTTTGGTGATTTCTGTATATACAGGACTATAATTTTGTCTCTCTTGATTCTATTGTCCCAGTGGCTAATGGGGGCCAGCCAGCCTCCTCTCAGGGCTCAGACTCCTACTCGTCCACCTCCTCTCTGTCTTCTGGGACACCAGTCAGTTCCCTCAGCGGCCTCTCTCAGGTCATGTTTCCCCCTCCATTTGGCTCAGAGATGGTGGATGTGTGCATCTCTACTGAGGATGGCTCATCACGCAGGCCTAGCTCTGATCGCACTGAAACAGCCATCCAGACCGACCCCCTTGATCCTGACACATCACCCCAACCCACCAGGGTCATCTCCATGGACACTAGGCGGATGGTTGGTGAGACTGTTCTTTTGAAGGACACAGTGATCAGGAGTGGCAGTTTTGATAAGAGTCGTGAAGCACAAAAAAGGACATTTTCTGCAGGAGACAAGGAAATTCTGGACTCTCCAAAAACCGCAGTGCTAATGGCTCTCAGTAAACCTCGCAAACCCATCCGCCGATCCCAGAGTCATATCACTGTCTCAGGTACAGCAAGGCCTGTGTGCTGAGTGCCTTCTAGCATTTGGCTGAACGTTCTTGTAATACATGTTCACAGGGTCAGCTTCTCATAGTTTAACTGTATCATGTTGCTGTTGAGTGTCTATTCAACATAATCACTTTCACTGTCACACCAGTGGCAGCTTGTCGATAGGGGCAGGTGGGGCATGGCCCAGCCATGTACATATCAGCTGTGTAAGAAGTGTTAAGTTCCCCATATATTTTAAATACCATTGAAATATGAATGACTCCTTTTGAGAGACCTTCTTCTTCTTCTTCTTCTTCTTCTTCTTCTTCTTCTTCTTCTTTCAGCTTTTCCCTTCAGGGGTCGCCACAGCGANCAATATACTCACTCTCCCTCCTCTGAACATGCCCAAACCATCTTAATCTGGCCTCCCTAACTTTGTCCCCCAAACGTGTGTGTGTGTGCTTCCCCCAGAATCTTTCATTTGCACTATTTTCAGGTTTTCTGCAGGGTCTCAAAAAGATTTATATGAATGACTAAAACTACAAAACTTGGAATTACGTAGTCACCCTCTGAAATAAAATATAATATAAGTATTAATACGGAACATGAAAGCACTTGTGATTGAATGAAAGACAGGGTGGTTGGAACCAGCAAATTTGAATTTGTGAATATATGGAAATCCTTGACTCGCACTCAGGTTTAGATTATGTAAACAATACACTTTTCTCATCTTACAAACCCTCTTGTGTATATGCTAATATTATTTTATTGTACATTATAATTTGCTGTATGTAATGCCATGGGGAGTTCTCCGTGAAAGATCTGCAGTTGACTGGTGCGAATCCGACATGATGAGAAGTAAATATTCATGTAAACACAGACTGAACAATGTTTATATCAACTCATTCTATTTGCTTAGCCTTGCCACAGCCTCATGCTGCTATGATCAATTATTTCACCAGTAGGTTTACCATGCTGTCTTACTAGACCATTTAAAAAAAAAAATGTTGTTTGACGTCTTTAACACTTTAACTCTATTAGGAATTTATTATGCATTAAACCTTTTTAACTGTTCCAAGAATCAGAACTTTTGTGTGTTTGTGTTTTGATATTGAACAGAGGACAAGCAGAAGAAGAAGAAACAGCAGCAGGCAGTGAAGGCTGAGGCCTCTGGAAGTACCCTGCAGCGCTCCAAAACTTTTGTCAGTCTGCTGTTCAAAAGTGGTCGAAGAAGAGACAGATCTGCCTCTAGAGACAGGAAGGGTATGGGGACAGAAGAGAGGCATCGAGCACGTTCCAAATCACCAGGGGGTAATAATCCTTCCAGAAAGACCTAGTGTATATGCACACAGATGCAGAAGGAATAGCCATTACACATATCGTCCACACAGAAACACACACACACACACGTTTGCACTTGAAAGGCCAGCAGGCAGCATAATGAATGCGTATGGAGGCTGGCTCAGAGAGACCTGCTTACTGTTAATTATGCAGTAATTCCAATGGAGTGGCCTTTAGTCTAGCTACAGCAGATCAGCATAACTAATGATGTATGACATGTGTGCCCTCATTATCATGACCAGCTAGAATGCAGCAAAATCAGCCCATAACATTGCTCAGCTTCTTTAAGCTTTCCAGTGTTGTTTTCTGTTAGTTTTGTACAGCAAATTCAGAAGACAAGTTTCGATATATGAGCAGAAAAATGGGCATATGTGAATAGGTTTTTGGCATACACAATGATATTTGTGGATGACATTGTGATCTGTAGTGAGAGCAGGGAGCAGGTGGAGGAAAACCTGGAGAGGTTTACCAGAGTAATGGTGAGTGTGGGAAAGAGGTAATGAAGCGCGTGCAGGCAGGTTGGAATGGGTGGAGAAAGGTGTCGGGAGTTCCGTGTGATAGAAAAATATTGGCGAGAATCAAGGGGAAAGTGTACAAGACAGTGGTGAGAGCGGCCATGCTGTATGGTTTAGAGACAGTGGCACTGAGGAAGAGACAGGAGTCAGA
>CM074947.1:17570216-17599034 GCA_037577455.1 Pangasius macronema
TGCAGAAGATAGGGATAGGTGGAGAGTGATGATTCGCTGTGGCGACCCCTGAAAGGAAAAGCCGAAAGAAGAAGAAGTGAATAGGTTTTTGGCAGTCTTTGTGAGATTGTTGTTAGCTGCAGGACAGATCATAACTATATACCTTTCCAATTGGCGTTGTAGTAGTTAATGAATTGTATGCTTTAAGATGAATAACTGAACAATAAACTGGGAGATTGATATAGCATTAGTATTACCTTATTGTGTAAGTGCTTCTTTATTGATTATGTACAGTATGTCAACTACAATGAGCATCTACATACACAGTAATTTATGCATAATATCCAGCTCAACAAAGATTACTAGATGTTAATTTAATACTCTCTCAATCTATTTTCATTACTGGTATCAAAGACATTGTGCATTTTCGTTGCTGCTTTGCTGTGATTTGCATAAAGCTAAAGAGCGCAGCCGGTCCATCATTAATCTCCTGAGTTCTCCGCGCGAGACGCGTGCTGGTGTGTGGGAGCCCGAAGCCATGCCCAGTCCCGACACCATGGCCATGGTGGAGAGCATGGCGTGCAAACTGCTGAGTGAGGATGAGGTGGCTGCAGTAATGAGACACTGCAACAGGGTGAGCATGGGATTATGTATTCACCCTTCTACTATGTCTGCTAAACACTAAAGTGTGAGAGTGTGAGATGCACATGGTTACAGATTTGTCAGTTTTTGTGTCTTGCTTACTCTGTATTAGAGATTGATTAGTGTCTGCTCGCTGTGCTCACAGAAAAACAGATTGGCTATGATCAGGACAGAATGTTTTGAATCATATGATGTGTGGCACAAACACCACACATAAGCTGTGCTGTGGAGAGATCAACATTTTCAGACCTATACAGCTCTCTTGTCTAGCACTTCAACACTTCAAACTCATCTTAGATAAATCCGAGAACCTAAACTATCTCTCTTTAAAGCCATATTTTTTTTTGAAAAAGCATGAGCATTTAGAAACACAGACATCTAAGGGTCTTTGAAAACATGAGAGCATGATTAAAGACATCAAAGTACTAAATGTAAATAGGCCACTTCTTACTCTGTGCTGTAGTTTTTGGCAGAGCGGGTGGTGGAAGACTTGGTCCGCCCCCTGCTGGCTATCCTCGACAGACCTGAAAAGTTGCTGCTGCTGAGGGAGATCAGGTCAGGAAACAGAGGCTTACCAATTTCAGTCTACTGATCTAATTCCAATTTCTGAGACATGGCATAGGAAAATTTCATGTTATCAGGTTGACATGGCATTTTTACAGCACAGTGAATTTATTCATATTTAAAATTTTCATGTGTCTAGAATGATCATCCCCCCAACAGACTTGGGTCGGTTTGACAGCATGGTAATGCCTTTTGAACTGGAGGCCTATGACATTTTAAAGAGCCGCTCTGGTAAGACAGTAGAACATTTAACATTCCAAATGACATTTGTTTTAGTTGCAAGACCATATATTTTCTAGGTAAGATATAATTATGGTCTAAAATAGTGTACCATTTAAAATAAATCACAGCCTTAAAGATATAAATTGAATAGATGCTACAATATTTTACTAAATTAGTAATAGCAAAGTGTGATTATAGACTCTACCTGTGCTGTGAAGAGTCTGTGTGTGTTTAGAATATATGTGTTTTGCGTGTCCTCAGTGCGCTCCCCGGTTCTACGCTCTCCTCGGCATGGTGGAACTCCACGCCGCCATCTCATAACACCCATCCCAGGTAATGCTTCCAGCGCTGGATGCTATGGCCCTTTTTCCCTGACTATAAAAGCCAAGCACATGTCCTATTGCTCATTAATCCTCCTCCAAACACACACACACACACACACAATTCTGCTATATCCCCTCACCCTGTCAATATGAGGTCTGTGGAGACAATTCTGTTGTATAAATATGCCACTCATAAAAGACACTCATAGGATGTTTATCTGGAGTCACACATCTCCAACTCTGTAAATGGACAGTTAGACCAAGTCTGTCAGTCACACGGAGAGGACTGGGGACCCAGCGACTCGACTCGTTCCGACGACTGCAACACGTACCGCCGCCTCGGTCAATGCCTGTGCTCTAGACCTCTGAATCTTGAATGGGAATCAGTTGTGAAACACAAGTAAGGCGCCTTGCATTGTTTAACCTTTTGAAGACTGCCCACACAAGTCTGGAACTTATTGCTAGTCTTTTTTGTCCATTGTACATGGCCACAGTAGAGTAATTCAAACTCTTTAGCAGAGGCCCATGAAATCTGAGTGAGGCGCTCACTAAGTGTGCATATATACACGTTCATTATACATATCTGTACATGAATGCTATTAATTTCATTCTGCAATGTACAAGATGAGAGAAAGAGCAATTATGTCAGATGCTGATAAGGTCTTTGGATGATATCCATGTTTATATTTCAGTCTCAAAGATTTTTGTGTGTGACTTTGACCATATTTACACAGTCACTACATGTATATCGTTTCTGGATTATGTTAGTTTAACGGCATGCATTTCACTTCTAGTCAGTCAAACACCTCACAGATTAGGATGAGAACTGAAATCTGATTGCTGCATATTGCATAATGTGCAAATTAGCTAATAACACTTGTAAAATCAACCTCTTGTGTTGTTCCTTTTTCTCCAGTTGTTGTAAAAGAAGGTTGCTGCATGAAAAATAATAATTTTGCATGTTTTTATTCCCCTTAAAGCCTCCAACTTCAGCAGTCATGGAGCATGTGCTTTGTGACATCATGATTTGGGAAAGGTTTTGGATGTTGAATGTGGATTGGAGAGACAGATGTAGTTACACTTGTATAGCATGTGTCTCAGATCTATCAAAGTGGGTTGACTGAGCAAATCTAAATTTTAAATTTGTCTTGGATGCATCTACACGTACATTTTTTTTACATTTTTATCTGGTTGATCCTGACACTTAAGACTCATAAAAGAACCAGGATTTTGTATTGTGTGTCCTTGTGTGTGCTTGTATATTTGTAATCATACCAGTGGCTCTATGTCTCTTGCCTCAGACTACAGGGGAGGCTTCCAGCTGCAGGCTGCGCAGGATTTGGAGCGAGATCGACAGCTGATGCAGGAGCTGGAGCGGCTCAGACTGGCAGGCCTCCCCACTGGCAAGCTCCCTCCTCCCCGATCCTTCACACCTCTGTTGGACATACCCGTGGACAGCTACATTTCTGGTTCCATACGGCAGCGCTCCTTAAGCCCACCTCGCCCCAAACAGCTGCTTGACGAGTCCCCTCACAGCACAGAGTGGCGTGGACGTTCTCCTAAAAAACAAGAACATGATTTGCCCCAAATGGCAAGCCATGGCAATAACACTCCAGAGCGGGGAAGATCACCATACAGGAACGGCCATGGCAAAGCTACAAGGGCCAGATCTGGCAATGGAAGAGAGGTTAAGTACACAGTGATGAGTGCACACAGGAGGAGCAGAACACCATTAACACAGGTATTTGGGCCAGACATGCCTCACAACCCAGTGGAAAGAGAGCAGGCAAATGGACATGCTGGTTCCTCAGAGAACAGCCAAGCAGGTCTAACAGTGCAGGACTATGAGCTGACCACCGTATTCATCTCTAAGTGCAAACAGTCTCTCGGTAAGTGTGCATGGGCACTCTGAGTTGTGTGGTCATCATGTTTTAGTGAATTGCACTATTCTTGTGCAAATTAAAAGTCGAAACCAGGACACACTAATCACTGGGTGCACATATATTATTAGAAAGAAGATATTTGAAGAATTTCCCTACATGGCAAATGTCATGCTAACAATTTGATTATGGTTAAGGAAAGAGTATCTGCCCCACTTTACCAGTAGGGGTCAGTGAGTATCTTTGCTGTGAGGATCTTTGCTCTAAGCAACTCAGTCATGCTACTGTAGGGTGGAAAAAGCACAGATATGTACAGTATATGTATAGATAAGTATTGAAAATCTTAATTAAAAGAGAAAGTATCCAGTCAAAAAATGTACTCAAGTAAAAGTCATAAAGTTACTACTTTCCAAACTATCCAGTATTAAAAAGTTTTTTTTAAAAAACTGATGGAATTAAGAAGGTCACAGCAGATGACAATTTGGCATGAATCAATGTAGTTTTATTTTTCTGTGTTGTTGAATTTCATAAATAAAATGCAAATACAATGCATGGGCACATATTCTACTGATATATAGCTTACAGTCATCGGCTGGATGAGAGAAGAAGTGACCTTTGAGATTTTTAACAAGTACATTGAAGGTATAAGTTAAAATGTAAGTAGTAAAAAGTAACTTTTTTTTTGAAATGTCATTCAGTAAGTGTACAAATATTCAATTTCAGTAACACACAAGAGTATAAATACCCCAAAATAATACTTAAGTATAGTAACAAAGTATAATTGCTCAAGTATTTTCCACCCCGATCACAGTGTTTTTTGCTTTGCTGTTGTAAATGGAAAGTAAGGAAGTAAACACTTTTAAATACAGACATGATATACCTAAGGAGATAAAAAAACAGTGATTGCAAGGTTAATAAAATTTAGGAATAACAGTAAATGTAATTTAGTTTGAAGATTCACTTGTAAAGTGATTTCTCTCATCTGACAGGTATAAGTATCTCAGGGGGCATTGAGTCCAAGGTTCAGCCAGTGGTGAAGATTGAGAAGATATTTCCAGGAGGAGCTGCCTCCACCAGTGATGTGCTGAAGGTACTGTGCCCACTTGATTTACTGCCCACTTCTCAGTTACATGTGAAGAGTACAGCAGATACGACATGAACTACAGGCACTAATGACACTATTACACTGTATCACATTACACTATATGGTGCCTGCTTCATGTATTGTTTCAGTTTTCCACACTTTGCTAAGACTTTCACTAAAACCTGTGGGAAAAAAACTATTCACATTCTCTAGAAATTAGTATGTAGAATTGTAGTAGCTGTTCTATATGATTGGCAACTTGCTTAGCTTGATGTCCAGTACACAACAGTGGGTTTTAGTTTGCTCTTAATACATTTTTGATTAAATTGAGTGTTTAAAACCTGACAGTAAAGACCTGTTGGTTGTTGGGTTCTCTAATCAACTCTGGCTGAAGGTCTTTCTGCTGTTGAGATGTTGTCTGTTGTGCTTATGAGTGTTGTCCACTCAGATATGAACTGAGCACAGATATATTTTCCAAGGCTTAAATAGTACACTTATGTACATGCTCTCCGGAATTATAGGCACCCTTCATAAAACGTATGCATAAAATACACATTACACACAATAATTTAAATGTTCTACTCAAATGATAGATTAATTATTATTATTATTATTATTATTATTATTATGAATTCATAATTCAATATCCACACTACTATCTTTAAATAATAGTATTTTCTCTCAAACTATTGATATTCCTAAGGATTATTATAAATAAATAATAAAATAACAAATTGCCATCTTTTTAAAAACATATTTTTCATTTGTCCTTTAGTCATGTTCTGTTTCTCTCAAGTACATATGAGGGTACACACCAGAACAGAAAATCGTCTGGAGATTGCGAGTTCATCAAGAACTTTCTTTGGGATCAGTAAAGTTTACCTTAACTTATCTTATCTTATTACCATGGGAAAAAACACGTAACTTTTAACACAAAAGAAACAGGTGGTTGCTTACATGCACAAATCAGGTCATGGGTATTAAAAATGCAAATAATATAATATAATATAATATAATGAATATAATTCATCTGGAAATGAATTTCATGACAGACATGTAATGATACAAATCTCCTCTCCATCAGTCTCACATACAGAGTGAGCTGAGTATTACAAAGGCCAGGGTTTAGGGTCACTGGAGGTATGCCCTTCTATGGACAGTGACCTTTGCGGTAGTGTCACTGGAAGTTACGATCCAGTTTGGAAACCTTTAGGGATCGGTATGTGTGTGTGTGTGTGTGTGTGTGTTAGGGTGCCTCGGCCTTGATGGCAGCCTATCAGGTGTCAGCACTTCCTAGCTCTGCTGTGAGCGACTCATGTTGCAGTTGCTCTGGAGATCCAGTGTCAAAGTTTGAGTCCTTCAATTCCTATAGAGTCCTTTCACCTCCTGCATGTGATAAGGCCTAGAGGAAAACATTTTAAAAATCTGTCTATGAGTGTGTGTTTTAACACATGACAATAGCCAACATATCACTTATCGTCACACCTTGAGGCCAGTGGTGTAGTATGGCCACTCTTGAACTGCTGTTGTGTGTGTGCTCTGCAATTCCACTCCTCTCTCAGTGCAGAGGAAGTGCAAGTTATGGCTTGGCAATGTTAACACACCTCCTGATCCTTTCTTTCAGCTGATAACTGTGTTATCAAGGCAGCATGCACTAGCCACACTCGACTGGTTTCTGCCACAGAGCAGGCAAGACAGAACTTGACATGAATGCAGACATCTGAGAGAGACCTGCAGAGACCACTGAGGCCATGTCCACACAAATAAGGCTACATTTAAAAACATACAACTGAAATACTGAAATATTGAAAATCTGTCTTTTTAATATATTTATTAATTGACTGTGTAGAGTCTTTTTTCATCTAGCTTGCTGGTATGCAGCACATCAGACAGACACAGTTTATCAGTGCAAACTGAGTAAACTGTATAAATGGTTCAAACTGAACATGAGTATTTTCAGATGGACTCATAACAGTGTAGACATTGCTAGAAGCTGTTGTTCTGTCTGTAAGGGAAGTGCAGTCTTTCACTTAGCCCTCTCTAAAGCTCTTTTTTTGGTTATTTTTTCCTGAGCAAGACCTCATTATTTTACTAGGGCCCTGAAAGGTTCAGAAACAGCCCTGGGTGTCTATTTAGAGAAACTTTTTACTTACAGTATGTGCTTTGGGAAGCAGCATGGAATTATCACTGAATGTATTTTTGCTATTTGCAACCATTAGATGAACCAGCAACAATGGAGAAATACTTACAGCACATATTTTAGGATAGATTGCAGTAACATATAATATTTCTGCCAGAGAGGGCTTTAAATCAATGAATCCCCTATTTTTCAAATGTAGATTAGACGGATCATGAAAAATTCAAATATGATGATAATTACAGTGCATATCTTTCTTTGGTCCATGCTCACTTGTTTAATATTTCATCCCTCCGACACATCTCACACACATCTGAGGCATGACAGTGTATATCCTGTGTCAGTTGAATCCTTTTCCAGTGTTATCAATGCAGCATAAGGTCCTTATTTAAAGCTATGCCATAAATGCAGGCCTAGTGTACAGTAAATAAAACTGAGGGATAAACAAATCTGTAGCTTGTAAATGGCTATAAAGAGGGTAAGCCAGACTATGCTGTATTTCGTTTAATGGATTTCATGCTGTTTTGTTTGATTTGGTGTTAGTTAAGTGAATGCACCTATAGTTATATTTATATAAATTGCATCATGTCTTAATTCAAACGATTATAGAGGCAAATAGAGAGGTTATGATGCAGTGTAATTTTTGGAGTTTGGAGAACGTTCATATAATTCATATAATTTAATTTTTGAAAGATGAATGTTGTTAAATCTTGTTCAGGAAAAGTAGTCTGATTTCATGGTCTGTGCAAGTAAAGGTGAAGGGAAAACACCTCTGATCACAGAGGAAGGGACATTTCCAAGCAGATGTATCCTGGAATCTGGCAGTGACAGAGGAAGAGCGCTTTTAGAGGTCTTGGTTTGTATGTGGTTGTGTGTGTGTGTGTGTGTGTGTGTGTGTGTGTGTGTGTGTGTGAGAGAGAGAGAGATTACTGCACTTTATTTTTCCAGCAGTAAGCACCTAAATGATCCTCTTGCATGTATCTCAAACGAACACCGGAACTCAATTCCCACTAGGTAGAGAGGTGTCGTGACCATGTTTCGTCGTACAGGACACCCTCAGCCAGGGCTTCATGTCAGATTTATAGGTCTGCCTGATGTACAGGATCAGCAGGGCAAGCAGAGACTAGATTAGATAGCGTCATAGACAGCAGCACGGATTAGACTGGCTCATAGTTTCATGAATGCATCTCATGAGACATTGAGATCACACCATGGACACCAAATATTGAGAAGAAACAGGGAGGTTTATGCGTTAAAATATGTGGAACAGGACAGACCTCTTTTATATACTGTATATAAAGGTAGTGTGTTTGAAAGACTAAACATAGTCTCTTTGTAGTCTTAGCAAACTCCCGGTGAGCTGATGTTATGTTGCTCAACGCACAGCTTGCCACGTCTGTGTTTTGTCTTTTGGTTACTGTGGATGCAGGTAAACACAGAACTGATGAATAAAGGTGATTCACTGGGTTGGTTGAGCTCACTGACAGGCACTGAAGGAAGCAAACAAGGGAAATAACTAGGGCTTTGTCTTTCCTGTCATTCCCCCTGCATCCATGTTTAATTTATGTGAAACCATCACTATGCTGACAGAAATATGCAGAGACTAATGTGCACTTGTGGCAGGAGATAAGAACAGTAGAGGAACAAGTGAGTAAATGCTTGAAACATACCTCTTTTCTCTCCTCTGTGTGTAGGCCGGATTTGAGCTCGTGTCAATTGATGGAGAATCACTCCAGGGAGTCACACACCAGCATGCAGTGGATGCCATAAGGAAGGCTTTCAGCAACAAGGCCAAAGAACCCATGGAGTTTGTTGTCAAAATCCCGAAGAACCTGAAAGCCTAAAGCAAAATCTCCTGTACCGTGAACTCTTTTGTCTTTTGGGCTTTCTGTGTAGAATACTATTGTTCCCTTCGATGTACTATTTCGTTTCGACGGTAACATGCCTGCGAATCCATTGGCTGAACCAACATGCCCAATGGGTGACGTTTGAAAGAGGGCTTTCAAAGAGAGTTATTGTGGCTTTATAATCATTGGGCTTTTGGACCAACGTGTTTATGTCAAGAGAGTCAATGAAGATTCAGTGGCATAGCATTATTATCAATGCTTGAACATGTTTATTTAATATCATATCTACTTCATATCTTTTCCATTCCCCAGCAGTGAAGAATCTGTGTGTAAATTTATCATTAATTCTGCAAGTGCAAGAAGTATGTTGGCATGGATCATTACATTATAACACGACAACACATCCTCCAAAAACAGTACGAAGTTCTGGAGCAAAGAGTACACAAGATTATGATATGATATATGATATGATATGAGATTCATACTGAATTTATAATTCACTATTTGAATTTAGTTCTATCAATTTTAATCTCGTTTGGTCCCTTGAGGTAGTGCTTTGAAGACATAGTGAATCGGCTTTATACACACTCATGCAAAGACTTGCAATGCCTGCATTTGTTTATAACACTTTCTAACGAGTAAATTATGTACATAATAACAGAAAGTAATAGTTAAAGCAATAATAGCAGCAAGAACCACTCTGACTTGTGACTTCTTTTTAATCAAAAACATTGTATTGCTTTTTGCAGGAAATGTACAGCATGATAATATACAAGTGACAACAAATATGAAATGACAAAAAAAAAAACACATGTGAAACCCACATGAATAAAAGACAGAATAAAACAAATACCTTGTTACTTTGCTTTGGTCTATTCCCAGTGGCTACACCTTTGACAGAGATATTATGCATAAAAATTAGAATACAATACTAGGAATATTTACAAGTGTTTCAGTCGTGGTGTGAAATAGTATTCAATAGAAGAACAAAAAACACTGGGAATAAAGGAAGACCGCTGACTGTATACACAAACCATGTAACAGAGACATATAAGAGAGCAAACAGTCTGATCAGAGAGAGAAAAGTATCCTATGCTATTGATTAAAGGGCTTGCATCACTCCTTATGTTATCGCTGTGCTGCTCTGGTGTAGCAGATCTCTGAGGCAGTGGGAGTAGGGGATGTAGAACTAGATTTATATGATGACTAACACATGAATTCAGTAAATGAAAGGTTTTATAGAAATGATTTAACGAGAAGCAAAAATGTCCAGACCTTTTGATTAATACTGCTATTTGGCTTCAAATAGTTTGTAACTGAGATAATATAAACATAATAACTGCGATGCACGTGAAGCAACTTTGCTACAGTTGACTGATGGAGAATCAGAGCAGTAAGATTCAGCTAATAATCAGTAAGAATATAATCAGGGAACTGATACGAATCATCGTTGCAAGAAGTTGGAGAATGCTAAATTAGTAGTGATTGTGTCAGGCAGTGAGACAATGTTTCCAAATTTCCAAAAGTCATAACAGCGTGTAATTTCCTACCAGTCCTGAAATCTACATAGCAACACTGTGGAAATATAAGCAGTCAGTGTAAAGTGCCTTACGAAGCGCTCATGGCAACTGACTCATGGCAACTGTTACTTCTTAAAGTGTATGAGATAGAAAACTGTTGAACTGTTACCACAAAATAGGCTAAGTCACTATATATATATGCATATAAAAATATATCAAATATATTCCATTCCTACATATTTTAAAGAGTTTGTTCTGTAATAACAAAAAATAGTGTATATTGTGTATATACTGTATATCCCCGCCTATGTGACTATTTTCTTTATTAGGATTGCAGAAGCTGGAGGCGAATCTAAATTGAGATCTATGAATACATTGTTTTGACTAAGCTGCTAATGAGAGCACTGGCTCCACCCACTTTGAGTGGAGACATTGCTGACTAGAGCATATTTAATCTGCGTGAGCTCCACAGAGATCATTATAAACCTGATCTCAGGACAGCCTGACGACAGAATATCACCGTATATATATACTGTGCATTGTGCAATCTTTGAAGGAAGATGGAAAAACGACAATATATCAAATTTCATCATCATAAAAAAATAGTACTTCTAGATAAAGTGATTAGTATTGAGGTGCTGAGCACCCAGTGAGCTCTGAGGACAGACAGAACAGATGTTAGTCTCTGTCTTTGTGTTCCACCCTGACATGACAACAGCCACTATACAAAAGCTGTTTTTTTTTTGTCTTACTTACTGTTAAGAACAACTCCAAGACTGAACACACTAAAAGCAGATCGTGTGACATGACGATGCACTTAAACTCTGCAGAACCTGACCATGCTGCATTAGAGTTACATTAATATTAATGCTGATAGTAAGAAGTGGAGGAGAGTCCATTAGTGCAGGTGCTCCTCACCCATTAGTGCCTTTACTGTGTCTAAACACAGTACATGATATCAGTCCATCACATAGCAGGAGCTCCATATTCAGACTGAAATCCATCAAAGCAGACATTCATTATATTCAGGAACTCTTTCACAAAAACCCTCTTTTTCTCCATCTAAATGTTTGCCCCAGATTCACACATCTGTGTGGAAAAGACATGGCAATTGCAACTGTCACACAACAGGTTGTTTAGGAAATACTACTGTCTCGGCTGCATACTCACCCCAGTTAGATTCGGAGGAAGTGCTCTGGTGATCAGTGAGCAATTGAGAACAATCTGAACGTGTGTCAGATCTCGGTGGCGGCGATTTCCTCAAATCGCATGTCATGGCGCATGTCAAACTCCTCCATGTCCCTGTTCTCTAGCTCTAGGCTCAGCTCCCTCATCACACGCTCCAGCTCCCGGTTACGGCGGTACATCTGGATGTAGTTCTGTTGTAGCTGCTTCTGGTAGCGGATCACCTTGTCTTTCTCCTCCTGCCAGACACGGCGCTCCTCATCGAAGGCATCCAGCTGCTCCTGTCCATGCCTCCTCTCCAACACCAGCTCAGTGCGCAGCTGATCTACTTGCAAGTGCAGACTATGCAGAGCATCCGTACTCTGCTGCTGCACCCTGGTCACATCACTTTCGTATGATGGCAGCGGCTCCACTATCTCCCGGAAAGCAGGGCTGTGGACTTGATTCAGGCCACCTCCAACACGGCTCTGAGGCAGAGGCAGGCTCATGCACTGACCCTTGCTGCTGGGCAATGCCAACACGTCTCTCAGTCGGGTTGACTCCATCTCAAGTCGGCCCAGTTTCTCACGTAGTAGCTCGGCCTCGCTCTTGCGGCGCTGCAGCTCGTTCTCACATACTTCCAGTTCGAGCGTGCGAGTTCGTGCTGCTGCCTGGGCCTCATGTGAGCGCGCCTGGCTGGCCTGCAGCTCAGAGCGAGCCTCTCGCAGCTGGGCCTTCAAGGCCACAATCTCAGCTGCCTTCTGGCCCAGGTCAGCCTGCACATCCTTCAGCTGCTGCTTCAGCAAGGAGATCTCACCAGACTTTTGACACACCTGCAGTACAGAAACGTTGTGGGAATTTTTCATTTTCGATTCTTGAGTGACACTGAAAGAGCAGTATTGGAGAGCATTAAATGAATACTTGAACAGGCTCCCGATGAGCTGGATAAGCTCCTGTGTAAGGGAACAACTGTTTATAGCTGTAATAATGGGAACTAACTTGTTCTGCAGATGTTCCACCACATCCACAGATAAAGTATGATGTGTTGTAATGTTATTGCAATTGTTAGCAAACAACTGTGGTGTAAGAGGAATAAAACAATTCAGGGCATGTTGTTGCTGAAAATAACAACTTACAAAAGATGCACTTTTTTTCAGCTTTTTGTTTGGTATGGTTTATCCTGCGTTAATGTGCCCCCATATTTGATGGGTGCACACTGAACATAAGAATTTTTAAGCAGAGTATATTCTTACCTCCCACTTGGTCTCCTCCAGACGGGGGCCTAGCTGGTTCTGCTCCCTTTCAATGGAGGCACATCTCTTCTCCAGTGTCTCTCGCTCCTGCAGCAGCTGTGAGAAATCCTCCTGCAGCTTCTTCTTCTCCTGTTGGAGCTGGAAGACCTGCAGCTGCAGCACCTGTTGGGCCCGTTGTGCTTTCTGCTGCACCTGCTTCATCTTGGTTGCACAGCTTTGCCTAAGCTCCTCCATCTCCTGCTCACAGCGTTTTTGCTTCTCCTCGTACACCTAAACATCCAGAAACCATTCAGACAGCATTTCAGTTATACTGCAGAATCTGTGAGATTTATGTACTGTCTAATGATGTATTTGTAACATAAATGAAGAGATTGTAGTATATTCATTTATTACTGTAAACAAGCTGTTAACCTGATCTCTATAGGTTGTATGCCAAGACTGTGTTTTATGTGTGTTTTCTCTATTTGTCCATATGTGGTTTTGATATGTAGATCACATACCTGGCAGATGGCTGCCTCATTCTCATCCAGGTTGTCTCGGAGCTGCTGCAGCTCCAAGTCTCTCTCTCTCAGCTTTTCCTCCAGCTCACGAATAACGCTCTCATACCCCTCTGGGGGAGCAGGGGAACGCCCACATGATCCACTGTCTGAGAGTGGCTGGCCCGTGCTCTTGCTGGACGAGGAGCGGCCACTGTCTGAGTTAGTGTGGCCGTGTCCTCCAGTGGGCCGTGTGGAATCTGTACTTGTGGACAGTCCCTCGCTCTGCACCAGGCTGCAGGCTGTACTGCTGTATGTGGGCAGGCTGGAGAGTGAATTGCGGCCAGAGTCTGACATGCTGCAAGTCTGACTGTTGCGAGCATTGCGGCCACCACTGTACGAATTGTGTTTCTCTGCGCACAGCATCCCTGCTCCTCCTGGAAGTAAGAGGTTGAGGCTTCCGTGGCTCTCAGAAAGACTGCCCCCTGGCCGTGGGGAAAGGTACTGCACTGAGTTGCGGTTCTTGGATACTACAGGCTTGAAGGCGGTTGGTCGGATTACGACTTTCTCCATATTCTGTAATCAAAAAAGTAAGGTTAGTATGAGTGAATGACAAAATAGTGCTGGACCTATTTTCATGAAGCACATAGGGCTAGCAAAAAGCAATGTCCTCCTTGGCATATCCCACTAGACAGTCATCATGGCACCACTGTCACAGACATTTTCTGCTAGCGTCTTTAAAAAAATAAATAAATAAGGAGGCAGGGGAGTTATATCATACAGCTGCCATGTTGAAACTTACACACTGCTCCATTCATATTTTAAGCAGTGGGCTGTCACTCAAACCATCTCTGTGCAAATCAGGCTGCACATTGCTGAACTGCATGCCCAAATGGAGTAATCACTTTTAAACTAAAAAAAAAACTCCCAGGTGAACACACAGAACAGGGGTCAACAAATCACTATACACTATACTGTATATAGTATATTTACAATAAGAAAAAACTAACGTAGTCACATCATCTGCTAATCACAGGCTGCCTGGGCTACTCTTCCTTTATCACAAGGATAAAAACTAAAGCCCTATTCGGACACGGTTCAATTTCCATGGGGACCTGGAGTAATTCCATCATTTGCAGCTGCTCCTCTATGACTTCATTTCTGTCCAGATCAGCCGCATTGGCGTTTTTCTCCCTCATCTCCTGAGAAAATCACCTACTGTTACTTTGACCACCTCTGATCATTTTAATCCTGTCTGGACAGATATATTTAGTCACCTAGAATGAGTATCAACTTCCACAAAATCACAAAAAGATGAATACTTTGGAGGTTTTATGATTCTTCTCTAGCCATCAATTCTATTCTCATGATTCTTAAGTGCAGAAAGTGTTAAACTGCAATCAAGTGTTATAGTAAATGCAGTCGAACATTATTTTGAATGCTGTGTGCATGTATAGGATGTACTGATAATAAATATTTATTAAAATATTTCCATATTTTTCCAACAGTAATGAACAAGTGGTTTACTCATTCTTTTACTCAGTTTATTCAGCCTAGAAAGATATTCTTTCTGTGACAGTGTTATGAAATTCTATATTGTGATAAATATTGAGATGACCAATCTAGAAAAATGTAATAGCACTGTCTGATTACACCCACAGATTTCAGATTATGAGTTACATGGAGATAGATTTTAAGGTCACTCACATTGCCTTGACACCCTTATTGAGTGGCATTGAGTATAATATGGATGGGCTTCTGATTAAATGTAATACAGTGAACAAAAGGCCAATGCTGTATTGGCATTTTTGTCACAGCAGGTACTTGTCTGTCAACATAAATTAGTTGGCAATTCCACACAGATCAATAATCCCTGCAAAATCGTAATTAAATGAAATTATAATTTTAGGGACGATATGAATCTGTTACAGCGCAGTAATTCTTTGGAGGGAAAAAAAACAACCAACCAACCAACCAAAAAAAAAAAAAACTCACTTTCTCCAGCTTGCCCGAGACAGGGATGAGTTTGGGTGGAGGGCCTCCGATGTTGGTACTGTTCACAGTTCCTCGGTTGTCCTGTGTTTCTTCTGTGTCACTGCATGGGCTGCCCACTTTCACATGGTTATCATTCCAGTCACCCACCACTTCATCACTCATGTATCCATAGTTGCCATTGCCGGCAGTCATGAGGGTAGTGGGTTTGTTCTTGATAGGCAGAGGAGGCTGGTTGTCGAGGAGCTCTTCCTGAGAGCTGGCCCTGCGCAGTGTGCCCTCCTGTTGCCGAAAACAGCTGGTGGCAGGCAAAGGCTTGCGGAGCCTGGCACTGAAGTCGCTGACAGCGCGGCAGTGGCGTTCCTGGTAAGTGCGTCCAGAGATAAGGCTGCTGACAGAGCCCATGGCGCCTGTGGGAGGGGAGAGCGATACCGGGTGGCACTGCTGAGTGTCGACACTGGACTGTGGGTGATCAGAGGGCACGGGCAGTGCCTGAACCAAAGCCATGGCGACTGTGCGCCCAATACACACACTCTGCAGAGATACAAAGAGAGAAATCATAAAAACCAGTGCAGAAACATTTCAAGAATTGTTTTAGGAAATATGAAGTTAGAACAAACAGACCTGTGGCCCACTGATCTGAGTGCTTTCAAAGCAAAGCCTGAGCCTTAAGCATCCTTTAATTTGGAATACCATGGATCAGCTAAATAAAATGATGGAAAAGCAGAGTGAACTGAACTCTATGACACTGGCTGTAAACTGGGTCAGATATTTGTCTGTAAAACAGTATGTAGAAGTACTGGTTATGTGGGAAGCTCTTATATTTACCATGCAGCTGAGTGCTCCGTGTTGTCATGTGCAACCCCCAAAATAATGTATAACATACTCCCCCAAAAAGGGGTTTCTGAGGTGAACAGGCAGTCTAATCTGGAATAAATCATTTACTTCTCCATTGGCCTAACAGATCTGCTCTTCCTGTATTGTGATAGGAAGTCATCTGTTTTATATGTTCTACAGCAAATGTAATGACAAGGGAAGAACTTTAGACAAACAGCTGAAACAATCCTGAGAACCATGTGTCTCTTTGATTTTAGTTCCAAATAATAGCATACTAAGAGATCAGTCACTGAAAACAAAATCAGTATTAGGCTAAACATTCTGCTTCCTCGCTGTTTTTCCCCCTGAAACGTGGCCTGACAGAACTCATCTTTTTCAGACAAGGAGAGCTGGCAGTTTCTGAAGACCGTAGGTGAATCAACGTTTAATGTTGAGCAAAGTTTCCCTTTACTCAAATGAGAAGCAAAGTAAGTTGTGAATTTGGCAACTACCAATAGAAGTGAGGGACTGTGGTGTGTTTCTTCTTCAAGAAAAAAAATAAAAGAGGCAAAGAGGGGTGAAGAGGATAGTGTCACCTATGGACGATACAGTTCTATGCCTGTACTTTACATGCATGCGGCTCCACTAATGTTAAAATCACATCCATGGTTCACGCTTTCCTAAAGCTTGATTCCTTCTGGCCCCCAGAAGCGGGATACCAATTACAAACACATAAACATATAAATGTTTGAAGCTATATGGAATATATGACCTTGTAGGTTGAGTGTAGTTAAAGGTGGTTAGTGAAAAAGTCTAAAAGGTTGCAAGCTTAAATCATGTCCTTCACCCACTGACTCACTGCTCGAACTTCCCAGGCTGCATTATCATTGATGACTACACTGTTCTTATATTCAGCTACCCTTCAACCTTCTAAACCCACACACCAAACAAACCCTCAGTGTTTCAATTCATCCACAAGCATCCATGCATCTCCAGGCCCATGCTCCCTGACCCCACACATCAGGTCTATCCCCATCCCTGACTTTCCTCACATGCCCCACCTCTATCCTGCTCTCTGATTATTACACAAAGTTATCTTCCTCCCGAGTACGAATATGTCAAGCAATTCATTTTACAAAAATGTGCAAATTCTAAATGTCTTTATACACAGTCAAAAGTCTTTGAAAACCTTACCTTAAGTTTTTAATTAATCACCAAGATTTTTTTTGAGTGCAATATTATTATAAGATGTAAGCAAGAAATAGGTGAATTATAAAATGTGTGTAACTTTATTTTAATGGAAACAATCTAACTGGAAAAGATACCAGTCAATAAAGCAAAGTTTGTGACGCTGATGGTGACTAAAATGTAATAAAACAAACACTAATTGACAATAATTTGTACAAGAAAAACTGCATTACTGATATAGCCTACCCTACAAATGTGATTCATAATTCAGATAGCTTTAGGAAACATTTTATTACAGTCCAGCCTATTAAGCCATTCTCCTTGTTACTTTTAATTTTGCTACTACACTCACTAATAACTACAGCACACTGCAGTACGGTGTTTTCACGATACCAACATTTTCCACTTTAACACAAACACCGGGTGTAGCACCATGACTCTCAAAACCAAAACCATACTTTGGCCAAAAATAAATAATTAAACAAAAATGAACAGAGATACTGACAATCTGATGTCACTGAACACCCGAAATTCAGACTGTTAGTGTGGAATTATAATTTCCTCCTTGTTATGAATACAAAGTTCTTTATAGGTTAAATAGACCAAATAAGTAATTTAATAATTAAAATATGGTTTCACTTAATATGTTCTGAAATGTCAGAGCTGCATAGGCCTGACCAATTGGGTCTCAGGGGGCAATTCCAAGTTATCCCAAAAACATGCACAGGTTTAGCAATATGACCAACAACTGTAGATAAACGGCATTTAAAGTTGCAGGGAACGTAGGGATATAATCACACTACACCATTAAATAATTTTATAATTTGAGATCATAGTGTTTTGCACATTTAATATCTGTTTTGAACATCAATGTTATTGCATACTTTAAAATAAGGCCAAATAAAAGTCAGATGATTTATGCCCATTTTGCCCAAAGCTCGTCTTTTCCAAGTTGACAGAGAGAAATTTGTTATCCATGCAAAAGCATGAGCAATTTTATTTGCCAATAAGCAGAATCCAATGACAGATTAATATGTGCATGTTTGAAGCACAGAACATTATAGAATTGAATTGTTTACCATGTTGCAGCATTGAAAATGTATATCACACTTTTGATACCTTGTGTAACCCTAATGCAATATTACTGCTGTCCCCTATTCCAGCGCACAGCCTCAGCATTCTTGCCCCTTATCCACTATCACCACGCCCCTACCCAAACAGTCTCACTGAAACTAGAATAATAAGATTAGTGGATCCACAAGGACTGAATTCTCTCACTGCTTTTTCCTGACTTGACCTCAGGCTTCTGCTTCTGTTACTGATACTCTCATAAAAACACTCTGCTCCATCACCCTATTGGATCCTCCTTAATATGAAACCACTGCAATCAAATTAGAGAGACCCATTTCCAACAGGAAAATCATCAGTGTGAACCAAAGGCTCGGCTATTCTTGAAACTACACATTTTATACACATCCTTTTTTAAACCTTGAGCAAAACATTTTTTCAACAGACAGAGTGAATTGGCAGTTTGGTCAATAACCCAAAAACCAGAGCCATCCATAACCTGGTTGAATACCTGTGTCTACCATCATATAACAGCACCAGTGGAGGTAGGAAGGGTTCTCTGGAGGTTGTGAGATGGTTACATCATTTTCCAAATTACACTGGTAATAACTGTAAGTAGCTCTACATCATGTTCCTACATTGTGTCCCTGTTCAGTACTCATGTTACCGTTGCAAAAAGAGGGACCAAGGTCACCGCAGAGGTACTCAGCGATGGAATGGGTCATATGGCAATAAAGTTAATCACAAATCTGTCATCATCCTATATTGTACTGTACCCTCTGGTGAAAAGTGACCTAAACATGCTATTAGATAGGCACTGCAGTATTATTGCACCCAATGGACTCACGTTAGCCAAACAAACCAGGTCAATTAAACTCACCCAGTGTGCATTTTATCTCTGGTGTTACAATAGTGAGCTTGCTGAGGGGAACCATTGCAGGTGTTTCTCATCAAAAACCACAGCGCTAGCCAGAGCTGTCCACAGAGATCTTGTTATGATAAGTCTTAATAGTTGCAGTGCTGCCGGAAAGGATTAGCTGCGAGGCGTGAGCCTCCCAGGAACCATTCAGCTTCACAGTGGAAGCTGGGGGAGAATGCGTGGAAATGCCCAGGCTGAGCATGGAACACAGCAGAAGTCCAGATCTTGGTGTTAAAATCCCCACAGCCTTAATCCCATTTGGACACAGACACTTCTGCTGAGCCAGGTTGTTTGATGTGTATTCAGATCCTGATCAAAGCTCTTTCCCATGGAAACGTTGGCCATGACAGTGTACTGTCCCACACCACTGTTTGCTATCTAAACAGGAGGCTTGGGACCTTGTTTCTTCATCTACATCTAACAGTTTCCTATCTCTCCTAAGTAACATTAATGAGAGCACATCCCGGAAACGATAACACTGAGTATTGTTATGTAAGTAACTCAGGCATACCATCACGAATAAATGATGTTCAATTTCATTTTCAGTGTATTTATTCATCAAATCAAATCAGGTGTTCAGTGTTAACATCACACACAGGTGTGGAAATGCTAGAAAGACTACTTACTTACTTACTATAGAAAGACTATTTACTTATATGTTAACACTGATTGAGACTGTTACTATTACACTGGGATCAATAACTAAACAGGTCAGCTGTGAGTGCCTGTTTTATAGCACTGTGAGGATACGTTAACCCTTTGACCTCCTTCTAAAATACCAGTTTGTCACACTTTTATTAATGTTCCTCAGAGTCCAACCCTGAATCCCTCTCTTTCACACATTGCCTGTCTATGGACGATGCTATCCCATTCTTATCACTTTCTTTAATAGCGCCCTTCTTTTCATCTCTTTCCTATTTCCGTTACTTGGAAACCTTCTTTCACACCTGGCTGCCTATTTCCTGCTAGCCATGTCCTTCTTCTGACTTTCCCACTTCCTATTCCTGTACCATGCTGTTTTTAGACTATTTGATTCTTCACCACAAACATGCAGATTCCTTCCTGCCTTCTACAGTATCCTTTTGGTTGCATTAGCACCTTACTCTATTTTCTGAACTTCTGCCCTTTACAGTCCCCATTGATGTAACAAGCAGGTGTTTGGTGTAAATCAGCGACAGGAAAATATCTGAATCTGTGATTACAGTCCCATACACACCTCTACATTATACCACCCCTTCCAGAGAGCTCTTACTGGACATCCAGCACTGTGCCTCTCTGCTGCGACTTCCTGCCAGCTGCTCCCCTATTGTCTCCCTCCATCAGATAGCACTATCTAGGGACAGTCTTGGAATGATTCACCAACAATCTCACACAAAGCCTCACACACACACACAAACAAAATTGCACCAGATTTCTCTGCATGACTCTAAGCATGCTGTCTCAAGATAAAACGTTGCGGGTGATCTCTACAAGAGGTTACATAAAGCACAGAACAATGCTGCTTAACTAAGAAGGAAACGTGTGCACTGAGCACTAATGAGAGTTACTATGTTTACTCATATACACTATATGACCAAAAGATGTGGACACCTCATCGTTACACCCGTACGTGCTTGTTGAACATCTCATTCCAGGTTTAGTCCCCCTTTGCTGTTATAATAATCTCCACTCCTCTGGGAAGGCTTTCCACTAGATTTTGAAGCATGGATGTGGGGATTTGCCCATTCAACCGCAAGAACATTAGTAAGGGCAGGTACTGATGTCGAGTGAGGAGGCCTGAGGCACAGTCTGCGTCCCAGTTTATCCCAAATGTGTTCAGAAATTAGGCCTTTAGTAGCGCATCTGTATGAAATATACAGCTGCAATACTGATCTTTGCACATTCTAAAAGAAACGTACATCTACTAAAAGTAGAGAACATCCACACGACTGCATGCCATCTCATTCTGAATCTACAGCAGATAACCAGGTGCAGTATTGTAACGGTCTTCCTACACACAGTGCCATACTATAACTTTGAGATGCCTCTGTGACAGCATTAAAACTCACCATTTCTGCACTGTGGGCCAATAAATCCATTAAGACAGCACAGAGAGTCCTAATCTGAGAGAGGTCAGGAGTCATACTGTGCTCAGATCACACTCTGCTGCTGTTACCATGACACACAACATCGTGGAGCATAAGCTGCACACAAAATGTAGAACGAAGCTTCTGGACTGCCAGAGAGCTTTGGATTGACTTAAGCTGTTTAGTTTCGGCTACAGTTCACAGAGCCAGTCAGACTCAGTTATTAATCAGTTTCACCCATTCCCAGTGTTCTGCAGACCACAACTATGGTTTGTATGCTTTATGTACACTAATACAGGACTTGAATGACAGGTTTCTAAACAGATGAAATCTCCTCAGTAGAGAACTCTGACAACCTAACACCAAACATCACACAACGTCTGGGTTCTATGTGGCCTACCAGGAATTAAAAAGCTTCCATTTTACAAATGAAAAAGTCAATAAGTCGTTGCATGCATGACTGGAAATATTACTTTAGTGGCAGATGTGTAGCGAATGTACCTTTACTTGAGATGTGATGATAAGAAGTGAATAACAATATAAAAAGCATAGCAGTGTCCACAAACGCACTACTGATTTCCGCAGAGATGAGAAATCTGCAGCTAGCTGAACTAATCAGATATAGACACAAATGATTTCCCTTTAGCAGAAGTGAGCTTCACTGAGCAGCTGTAACTTGGATCACAAAACCCGAGGAGCAAAATCAAATGCCCAGTACAATAAAATCACATTTGTCTGTTCCAAATCGACCCTTAAAGACTGAATACAAATCATCTACCGTGTGTATGAGTGACTGTATGATTGGATGTTTCTATTGTAAACAAAACAAAAAATGTTGAAATAGAGGTCACATTTTTATTATAAATCCAAGCTAAAGGACAAGCTTATGAGTCACAAATTCTTTCAGTGTCTGTTCTCTTACAAAGCTAACAAAAACACATTCAAACTTCTCAAACTCCACTGAAGTCCACTGCCTCTCAAGTTTATCCCCGAAACCAAAAAACAAGGGGAAATTTGAAGCTGAACACTATAAAGCTCCCACCTTTTTTTTTTTTTTTTACACATCCCTCTACTATGAGACTTAACCCTGCACAGTTTCCACTCCTGTCTGTGTTATTCCTGTATCTCATTGAGGAAGCACTGGATTAAATTAAAAACATCATCTGTAGAACAAGGGTAATTGGTTGTCTGTGTTTTATCATTGCCACCCTGTTGCTTTTGCAAGCTTTTGGCTTGTGGCTGTTTGGGGATGTTGCCATGGCATTTGAGGCCTACATGCGCGCAGCCTGGGGGTGAAAGCTACACCAGAAGAAAAAGGTGGGGTTCAGCAACAAAAACAGTGGGAGTAACGAAAACTGAGTCTGTGAGAGCATGCAAGAGATAAACACAGAAGGTAGAGAGAGACAAAGAGAGAGAGACAGAGAGAGAGAGAGAGAGAGAGAGGGCGCTGTGACCCTTTGACCTCGTTCCATTGACTAATTCACCATCAAACTCCCTATACATAACTCCCTGTTTTTAATTGACTTTTCTCTCTTCTTACATTTTTTAAACGAAATCATTCCCTTCTCTTTTCTTCAGTGTGCTTGTATGTCCTTATTCCCTTACTTAAATTGTCTTTCACACCTGGCTGCCTCTTTCCTGCTAGCCATGTCCTTCTACTGTCTTTCTCATTTCCCATTCCTGTACTGTGGTGTTTTTAGAGGCAGGGGGTGGGGGGGTAAACGTGTGAGACATATAGCGTCTCATGGTATGGTGGGTGGGATGAACAAAAGGGTGTGCAAATGAAACCAGAAGCAGGGAAGTTATTGGGTAAAGCAGGCTTTTTAGCATCTCAAAGCATATGAGCCTGTGCAAAACATACAAGTGGTCTGGAGATGCCACACAATTCTCCCACAGAGACCTGGTTTCTCCACTCCATGCCGTATTCCGGCATTCCTAGGCTTCCCAGAACAGAGCCACCCTGCCGCGCTCTCCTATCAGATGCAGCGGGTGACATCAGCTACACAATACCAGGAAGACACTACCTGTCAATCAACATCATGCATGGAGCTTTTTCTGCTATCTGTAAAGTACTACTTGGCCCTAGCTGGCTGTCTCTGTCCAGACTTGTGTCAGGGAGACGTCCAGGATCTGCCGCAAACTGATCATTCTGAATGCACCCACACAATCTGTTGTCAACAGGGTGTGCTTATGAAGGTCTGCATTTTTTTTTTTTTTTTTTTAAAGAAACCATGACTAGAGGTGTGCACCAGTGTGTTTAAACACCACATAAAACCTTACAAAACCAAACACTATTAAACCTCATGGCATTCTATGTGTGTTTGACACATGGAATTTTGCTTGTATTAAAAAGCATGCTTTTGTGTATGTTTTATTATTACCCAACGTGCATTCTGGGAGTGTGTGCAGGATCCAGAAAGGTTATAGTGTGAACAGTGTGAAAGCAGGCTTCTGGTAGTGAAGTTCTTCAGTTGCTCTGTTAGAGCCATCGGAAGCACTGGGCGGCTGGTGTCTCCTCAGCTACTCCTGAATACCGCAGCATGAATTTCCAACCGCTAATGATTATTTATCCCAGGCCAGCGGTCAGACAGGCAGACACTGGGAATAAGAACAGCTCGGAGAGGAGCTGTGGTCACGCCACACTAATGCCCCTCTCCTTGCTCGCTGCTGAGCGGTCATTCTGCTAAGATGCCAGTGATGGGAGGGTAATGAGGCAAAGGAATGCTCTCTTTCAACACAGGGCATTCAAAATTGTCTGGATGGGTCAGTGAGCAGCATTTATTACCGTGTTAGATATCAGCTGAAGCCAGCAAGAGGGAAAGCTACAAGCAGACCCAAATCTGACCAAGCTGTTCATCCATTTTGTCTCTAAAACAGGTGTTGGCAAAGCTGAGCAAGAGCATGGTTAATATGTGAGGAGGATGAATATCTATTGCATATTACTGGGCTTTTCCAGGGCCTTTTCCAGGCCCCATGATGACCCATGATCTTCATCAAGCCACAATACATCAACAATGAGTGCAGTCGATGCAATTCTGCTAAAGCAATTTCAAGTAAATTACTAGATCATCTTCTATTACTGTGATGTATTTTTATTATACAGACAGTGTCAAACAATAACCAGAATCTGCATTAATGTTACAAGACAGATTGGTGTGCTGTGCATAAAAAGAAGTCATAAAACAGTAGCACAGAGGAGAGGACCCAGCGGCAAACAAATTCCAGTGCGACCTGAATCAAAAGTATGTTGGCATGAACATACAATTTTAAAAATTGCATACACAGCGAAGAATGCAGAAGCCACAAACAACAGGGAGAAGAAAAAAAAAACA
The DNA here is from genome assembly GCA_037577455.1 of Pangasius macronema. NCBI lineage: Eukaryota > Metazoa > Chordata > Actinopteri > Siluriformes > Pangasiidae > Pangasius > Pangasius macronema. Next base: position 17,594,689 of record CM074947.1, read on the forward strand.
GTCAAGGTTTGTAGTTTGAAAATATGCAAATAAGCCAAAGGGAGAACAGCCAAATGGGACTGTGGACTGTGTCACTTCAGATTCCAGGCGAGCTCAGACGGAGAGGAAAAGTATGGCATGGAAAGTTCTGATTCAGCGCAGTCAGCTGAGTCCAAGAAAGGGCTAATGAGCTCTCCTTCCTCACACACACACACACACACACACACACACACACACACACACACACACACACACATCTATATAAATACCTGGCATCTCCTCAACAGGAAAGGAGAGGTTACAGAAAAGAGGATGGGAGAAGAGAGAAGAAGAGAGGAGAAGAGGAGAGGAGAGAACCTGACCCAAAGTTTCCACCATCCTACATGCACTGCCACCCCGAACGATGTCGATCGTGAAACTTCCAGGGGCCATTTTGAACTGCGTTTGACTACGTAAAACCATGGCAAAGGTTCTGTTGACCATCAAATTTCCTTAAAAAGACAACAGCGCAGTGAGCGTATAAGGGTTCGATTCTAAGCCCTCTCACATACGAGAGTGATTTAACACATCTATTATTTTCCAGCAGAGTGACGCAAGCACCTTCTCCTGGTGATCTCATCTGCTTAAAGCAATGTTTGCAGACTTCTGACTTGTCATAGACTGTGCTATTTTAGGCTCAATCGGTGCACAGGTCTACCACTAAGCTGAGTCAGACCACAAACCCCAGCTCTTAAATATCAATAAAATCAGGAGGCGCACAATGGGGAAACTTAATAGTGAGACATCAGAGTAGAATGATATCACCAGAATAAATGCCTGGCAGTCGCTTGTTGACGCTGTGCTTTTTATTACTCTTTTCAAAAAGACTTTTTAGGCTTAAACTGTGTGTATATAGTGTCAAATTGCCCCATTTATGCCATGTGTCCAGTGGATTATGTTGTCCTGTTACTGTATACTGAGCATTATATACAGCACAGTAAAATAATAATATCTATAACCTCGGCTCTTCCTGAGATTCTTCAGTTCGGCTCTGTACACTTCCACAATCAAATCCAGCAAGACTATGTCCATTACTGCAGATTGCTCTACTGAGAGGCTCAGCTCTTAACAGCTCGTAACAGCTCGTAACAGCTCATAAGAGCAGTCCTCTAATATTGAACACCCTCACACACAAACACAGGACAGTCGAAGACAGCAAACACACACAAGCATGCTACAATGCCAATACACAGAGAGTGTAGCTAGCACAACACTTTCTGTAACTTCAATGTGCCTTTGGTTTTAGTGTAATACACATCAGCCAATAAACACATCATCAACAGAGAACAAAGTGCTGCTAACAATCTGTTTTCCTTCATTGTCTTGTAGATGCCCCACCTATCAATCTCTCTGTGTTCAGCAAGTTAATCATTCATCTGGATCACTTCAAAGCACTCAGAGCTTTGTGTCTAAAAACATCAGCAGTAATCTGAACTCTGGAAAAGACAGAGAGTGAGTGTGAGTGATTCGTGTGTGCGTATGTGTGTGTGTGTGTGTGTGTGTGTGTGTGTGTTTGTATGTGTGATAGTTGTAATCTCGTACATACCCATAGTGTTCTTCATGGTAACTTCCTCCTGTCTCTGCTTTCTGTCCTGGAGCCAAACTAAGAACACAAACCTGGCCTGCTCATTGTGCTCTTCAGCTTCACTCTCTCTTTCTCTTCGTCTCGCACTCACATGCTCCCGCTCTCTCACATACTCTTGCGCACACACATACACACTCTCTCTCTTCCTGCTCCTCCTCCTCCTGCACTCCTTCTCCTGCACTCCTTCTCCTTTAGTCAAACTTTCCTCTTTTTGCCCACTGCAAAGCCCCTTCCTCTCCTGCACTCTTGCTCTGCTGTCATAGCACCTCCCCCCTTTCCCTGCCCCCTACCTCTCTCACTTTGTGTGCAAGCTCCCCTCCCTCTCTCTCTCTCTCTCTCTCTCTCACACACACACACACACACACACACATACACACACACATAATCCCATCTCATGCTGGGGCTCAGTCTCTGCCCATAGTGTGTGCTCTCTCTCTCTCTCTCTCTCTCTCTCTGTCCAGTTTTCAATTTCTTTCCCTCTCTGCATCCTACTCTTTTTTTCTAGAAAGTGGGGGGCTACTTTGGATAAACTCACTTCCTGTTTCAAACCTAACGCTCAGGAGTTGCTGTGATGTAACTAAATGATGTTGACCGATGATGACTGTTTCTCTTTCACTCCTTCATAAACTTCTCTCTGTGTAATTTCCCACATACTCCCTAAGAAAGCCATGTCATGCTGAAACATACAGGCCACATTACACAAACTCACACATTCAGTCACGCCGACGGGTGAAAGGCATACAGTATATTCTCTGAATGTTCGCTGTGTACGGTTACTGTATACATGTAATAAAACACACATGATCTAAAAGCAGGACTGTGATTTGGCATCGGAAATTAAAGCTTCATCCACAAATGCAGTGCACGTTTTCTCTGAACTTGGTCCAATCTAAGCAGCCCACAGGCCATGACTTTTTTTTTTTTGTCTAAAGAAGTTCGTAAGGAGGGAAGAGTACATTCATGTGCAAGTTTGCTTTTAAAAGGGCCCCAGTCTCCCTGTGTTCCGGCTGTTACCACTCCTCTCCCTCAATTACTGCCTATCACTGAACTGAACAAAAGCAAAGGAAGCACAGCATGCTAACCTGAGCAGAGAGCCATAAAGCCAGGGATTGCTGTGAGGGTATTAAAGAGGACAAACACCAGACAAGTCGAGAACTGGACAGATGAGCATTTGAGTGATTAATGGACATCTGTGTCCTCCAGGGAAGTTATCATATAAACACGAACTGCCCATAAACACACCAGGAGGCTTAACCTGATATTTCAAAGGACTGTATGTGAACACACACATACATACACACATACATACATATACTGTATGTTCTCTAACAAATTCTTGGGGAGCATAATGAACAGGCAGGATTGGCTGATGGAGCAATAGGTGTATTTTTGAGTGAGGCTTTTATGGAAGGTAAAACACTACACTTTTACCTCAGTCCCACTTTTATCCCACTCTTGCCTGCTCCTGAAGAAATTCTGTCCAATCCTGCCTGGTCTCGGAATTATTCTTGCATATACTCACCCATGGTATTTTCTAATGAACTTAGTTGATTCTGATTTCCAAAATACTTTTTTAAACCAATTCTAAACCAAAAAAGTCTCTGAACAGGACAAAGCATTTATTGAAGATGAATGAATGAATGAATGCCACAAATGGGTGGTCGAGCAATCCACCATGTCCACAGCCAGAATGCGGCTTTTCTTTGTCCTGCAGGCTTCATAGCTGACTGCCTGCATAAAAAAACGCACACTATATGGCCAGAAGTATGTGGACACCTGACCTTCACACCCATATGTGAGCCTTCCAAAAACTGTTGCCACAAAGTTGGAAACACACAATTGTCTAGAATGTCTCTGTATGCATTAAAATGTCCCTTCTGCAGAACTAAGGGGTCCAAACATGACAATGCCCCTGTGCACAAAGTGAAGTACACAAAGACAAGGTTTGTCGAAGCTGGTGTGGAAGAACTTGAGTGGCCTGTACAGAGCCCTCATCTCAACCCCACTGGACACCTGAATTGGAACACCAAGTTCATGCCTAAGACTTCTCGCCTGACATCAGTGTCCAACCTCCTGGGCTCTTGTGGCTGAATGGGCAAATCCCCACAGCCATTCTCCAAACTCTAATGGAAAGCTTTCGCAGAAGAGTGGAGGCTATTATAGCAGCAAAATGGAACAACTCAATATTAATGCCCATGGTTCTAAAATGGGATGTTCAATACTCCAGTGTCCACATACATTTGGCCATATAGTCTGTTTGGTTGGGTCCAGGAAGTTGAGCTCAACAATCTTTGGGCAAGAAAATTTGGTTATTATTTTATTTTACTAGCCAGTAAATTAAAAAAAGAGTATTGACAAGTAGGCCTCACAGAAAAAATATGGATGAAGTTAGTTAGAAAGTGACTCAGCAACTGTTTGTTTTTATTTTATGTGTTGTTTTAGTGCTTGTCCACCGAACAGCGCAACTCGTCGTGGCTCGGCAGCAAATGTGAACCCAGGACATCACGGTATGTCACGTTCTCGCCACATAAACCTACCTGTGAAATTAGGAGAGTTTGTTTGGAATTACTAAAATATTACTCAAAATTCATGTAAATGATTTTGAAATGAAACCAATCATATCTCATTTGATGTTAAAATGTGTGAAAGTAAGCACAAGACACAAGGAGTTCGTTTTAATGGCAACATGTGAATGTGGCAATACTTTTTCACCTTTTATTTTTATACTGTTTTATTTCTGTAG
>CM074947.1:17603285-17614111 GCA_037577455.1 Pangasius macronema
GTATATGACTTTGGAATCTTAATCTGAAGTAAGAACTGTAAAATCCCCCTTGGTTATCATTGCCTTTACACTGTGCAATACAGCATCCATATCTGATTATGTAATGCTCTTAGATCAGTGGAAACAATGATGAGTTTGTATTTTAAAAATGTGCGCTAACTCCCCGAAGAAGTGCCTTGGCCCTGCAAAAAAGGGCCATGTGAGACAGTACGGCTGATGAGAGAAACCACAAGGATGACAAATAGACCCAGTCTAGCCACTCTATCATGACTTCGGTACAGTACACCAAAAACACTTTAACTAGCAAACTACATGGCAGTAACTGTTTGATACAAACCAATAAGAAAAGAAATCACAGTATAAGTGTATAGGAAAATTTGCACCTTCACCTCATTAGGCATTTTCAACTACCAAACAACCATGGTGGTCATATGGGCCAAAATAAATGCACTGGCTGACAGGGGAAAGAACACAAGAGGTAGGAGGGAGAATAGAGAGAGATCTGCACCACAATGGAGGGAAACAGGTTGCAAATCACTCAAGGACACAATATCGGCATAGGCTTTCTGCTTTTATGGGATACAGCAATGAGGCAACACGTGGCACCTATTAAAAAGCACACACACACACACACACACACACACATCTGCTCTCTTAGTAAATCTTGAGAATGTTGGTAGCAAGCAGTATTTCAGAGCCGGCTTTCTCTACTCCGCTGCCCATTCATTTTCCATTAGCTCCCAGCAGGCACTGTGCTTTTGTTCCTCTGACGTATAGTAAGGGGCCAGGGCCACTCTGTGTACCAGGCCTGCCAGGAGCTAACAGCATGTAAGCATCAGGAGAACGAGCTTAAAATCAAAAACCTGTATACACACATGCGGATACAGATACACACAAAAACCATACCACATGCACAGTTACATTACCCAGAGCCACACTTTTAGCCAAAATAATTACTCAAAGACAGCTGTCCTCGGACTACTTTCATCACAGAAGCAAGATAGGAGAACCACATTCTTGATCAAAAATATTGTACCTGTTGATTATAATGTAATATTGAGTGATTATCAGCACAATGCTCAAAGTGGAGAGGAGAGAGAGAGAATTAAAGAATGTCAGGGTTAGTCTTCTGAAGGAAAGAAACAGTTGTTTTGATGGACACTAGCGGACAGAGCAGCTGCCAAGCGGACCACACACACTCACTCACACTCCTGGGGAGCTACTGTCAATCACGTGCAGTTAGGGAGTACACACAAGCACTGAGCAAAGCCGCTAGGGCCAGACGTGGACATAGATGAAGCGGAACCCCTAGGATTACTCTGGCAACAGACTTTATCCCTGCAAATGGTGTCTGCATGTTTACTGATGATGGAGGGTTTTGTATAAAATATCTGAGCACGTTATGTTTTATGAGTGCTTTACCGGAGACAACATGGCAGTTAAAATTCTACTTCAAAACATCCAGAGAGAAAAGCTTCTATCTAAATACTAAAGAGTGTCTGGTTCTTTTCTGAATATCTGGCTCTGACACGCTGTACACAATCTAACCAGCGTGTCCCCGTCCTGCCCCTCCCCCTGTCAGTAACAATACTGTTCCTCCAATCACTGGCCTCTGACCTCCCAGCTCCGGCTACATGCCCTAAAGCCCGCCCAAAGCTCATTCAGGCTGTCACACACTGATCTGGTCATCCATCACCATCCTGACCCCAGAGGAAAATATACTTCAAAGAGCTAACTGGGACCTTTATTTAAATTTTTACGACGAGGTCTGATTTGACTCGTGAGACCAACACACACTCAGAGCATAAGTCACTGTCCAGAGCGTGCTGCTTATAATCAGCACGCAGCAAACATGCTGTTTACTTCTGCACATTACCACCATGCTAGTGGAACACACAACTGCTTTTACCTGCCTTGATTCCTAAGCAGGTTTTCTCTTGATTTCAACTCCTTTCTGCAAGTACATTCAGACAACTTTTCTACTTTGCAAAGAACAGTTTCAGTTTCAGAGTCAGTGTGGGAACCATTTGAAATTGTGTTTCAGTAAATATGTATTTGATTAATAGCATCAAATAAATACTTGCATGGTAGGTTGTGAAAGTTACAGCACTGTAACACATATGTGTGTGTGTTTACATACTCACTGTCCACTTTATTAGGAACACCTGTACACCTGCACATTCATGCAGTTATCTAATCAGCCAATCATGTGATACGGGCCAAGAGCTTCAATTAATATTCACATCATCATCAGAACCGGAAAAATTGTGATTGCTGTGACTTTAATCATGGTATGGATATTGGTACCAGATGGATTGGTTTGATTGTTTCAAAAACTGTTGATTTCCTGGGAATTTCATACCCAACATTGTCTAAAGTTTACATAGAATGGTGTGGGAAAAAAAGTGAGACAGTTCTGTGGGTGGAAACACCTTGTTCATAAGCGAGATCAGAGGAAAATGTCCAGATTGGTTTGAGCAGCCAGGAAGGATATAGTTACTCGAATAACTACTCTTTACAACTGTGGTGAGCAGAACAGCATCTCAGCATGGACAAAACACAAAGGTTTCACTCCTGTCAGCCAAGAACAGGAATCATGGGCACAGACTCACTGAAACTGGACAGTTGAAGATTAGGGGGAAAAAACATCAACTGGTCTTCAACTGCCCATTTTCGGTGAGTCTGTAAAGAGTGCTTATTTGAGTTACTATAGACTTCCTGTCAGCTCAGACCAGTCTGGTTATTCTCCTCTGATCTCTCTGATCAACAAGGTGTTTCAGCCTGCAGACCCTCCACACACAAGATGTTTTTTTGTTTTTCGCACCATTCGGTGTAAAATCTAGACATGTTGCATGTGAAATTCCCAGGAGCTCAGCAGTTTCTGCCAATCGGGCACCAATAATCATGAGGCAGTTAAAGTCACAGAGATTTTTTTCATTCTGATGTTTGATATGAACATTAAACATGAAGCTCTTGTATTCTGTAACTGCATGTTTTTCCATTGTGCTTCTGCCACATGATTGGCTGATTAGATGGACAGTTAATATTTTGCTATGCTGGAACTAAGTGACCTAGTCCAAACCTACTCCAGCATGACAATGTACCTGTGCACAAAGTGAGGTGGATAAAAAAAGATCTCCAATGGGTGGTGTGAAATCAAGTGGCCTGCACAGAGCCCTGACCTCAACCCCACTGAACACGTTTGAGATGAACTGGAATGCCGACTATGTGCCAGGCCTCCTCACCCAATATCAGTGCCTGACTTCACTAATGCTCTTGTGGCTGAATGAGCACAAATCCCCACAGCCACATTCCAAAAACATTTCTGTGGAAAGCCTTCCCAGAAGAGTGGAGGATATTTATAGCAAAAGGAGACTAAATCTGGAATGGGATGTTCAACAAGCACATGGATGTGATTGGTCAGGTGTCCATATACTTTTAGCCATACAGTGTATTTGCAAGGCTTCTAGCTATTGCTAATTTGCAGCCCCTGTCCCTGCTTAGGCTTTTATGATGGAAATGAATAATCACTAAATGTAGTGGTAAGGCTCGTAAATTATTCAAGCATAGCTGCAATGTGCAAAGGAAGAAGCAGACAGGTGGGTTAAAGGAGTAGTCTGGCATAAAACTTTACACTTAGCCCAAATGTAGCCAATCAGCCAAGACAGGTCTAACGTTGAGATTTAAATGATAGCTACGGAGCTAATGTAGCCAACAAGTGAAGTTTGTCTCATTCAAAAATTTTTTTTTTTTTGCCCACATAGTAGTAATATACGTATGTCTCAAACTGCATCCAGTTTGTAAATAAAGTCCCACAAACTTGCTGATTATGACAAAGTAGGAGTTACTGAACTCTATAAAATTAACAGAGCTTCAATGTGTAGCTGAAGAAATCTGGAAGTTACGTAGATGACAAACTTCCACTTTGAACTTAGGATTTGTAAAACAGGACTCTTCCTCCTTTCTTTTATTTTTACATGATTATTTACAGTATAGCTTAACAATGTAATTTGAAAGAAAATACATCAAAATAAGCCATAAGGGCACATATTTACAAAAACATTTTTATAAGATGGACTTTAGCTACTTATTAGCTGTATTAGCTATATCTGGCACCAGCAGAAGATGATGTCATTTTGATTATCTTCACCAAACAATTCCCTTAAGTGTTACCTTGTTGCACTTCAGCTCTTATAGGCTGAGGAGACTCAGGGCAGGAGGACAGTTTACACATCCCCGGAATACCACCACAGACTCAGTCTTCTCTTCACACACACCTGCAGGGATACACACACGCACTGGATGTTATAACATGCTGAACCCCACTGAATTGGCAACTGCAATACTACAGACAAACACTGCAGCTGGAGCATAGAGGACAGAACAAACAGACACACAGACCATCAAACAAACACGCCCGTGCACACGCACACACACACGCACACAGCTAAGCATTGTGTATCTTCAGTGAGCAATATCAAATATCAAGGGTCTAGGAGAGTAGAAAATCAAAGCTCTAGAGACACTCCCATTCTTTTTTTGCTCTTATGTTGTTTTCGAAAATGTATGAAAGTTATATCTAACACACCTGCTTCTAAGTGTTAACCACACAGCAGTCAGACGTAAAGGCTGTAATTAGGTTATAGAGAGAACATGATGAGGTCATGGCTGTGGGGAGGCAGCATGTGTGAATCAGTTTGAGCATTTCCCCGAGGACACAGTGCAGGAGTGGGATCAGAGGTGGTAATGGACGGAGGGAGGAGTTCACTGGCGAACAAAGGTTTTGCCCCGTATAAGCTGCTATGACTTTAAGCTCCTCGGCACATCTGTTCCTCACTCTGAGTGGCGGAGGAACACACTGCCACCCAGTGGACACTTTTAGTCCTCCGCTCTCTCTCTCTCTCTCTCTCTCTCTCTCGCTCTCTCTGTCTGTCTGTCTCAGACACCACACACACACACACACACACACACACACACACACACACACACACACACACACACACACAACTCCATCAGTGTCACTCTGAAACCTGAAACCTCTAATATGCACAGATAAGCACTTCGGCAGGCCACAAGGGACGACAGCTATGCTTTTATCAGCGAGAGTGTTGTGCATAGAACATGAGGCAAGAGCCTCTCTCTAACTCGGCTGCACACTCATCCAAAAACAAGCAAAATCCAATAAGGACACTGACTAGCTCTGCATTATGTGTTTGATCTATTTTCTTATGCAATGAGGAAAACATGTGACTTGTGCTTATAAGACAATTGTGACAATCTCACTGGTTACTGCGACATCAGACATCAGAGCTGTCTAGCCTGTGAGGTCTGAAAACTCAGATAAAGCCTAGGTCATGCTTCATCAGAAAGGAACTAAACACTGGAGCAATAATTCATCCAACCTTAGTAACTGCTTTATCCTAGAACCCTTGGGAGCATGCAGACATTGGGAGAACATGTGAAACTTCGCACAGACTGGAGTAACTGGAGCTCAGGATTGAACCAGGACCGTCATATATACATATATATTTTTCCCCAGTAACAGTAGTAAGTTTATCTACATGCAAATTGTGGTTTGTCTGTTTAAAAAAATAGCACAACAGATGAAAATGTTGCCCTGTTCACTATGACATTTTCAAAAGGAAGATGACACTGAATCAGACCAGCTTGACAGATTTGGCAAATGCGCTGAAAATGAGGTTAGCCATGTTGTAAACATCTCTACAAAAACGTTCCCTACACAATACCTCTTCAGAAACAGCTCCACTGCACTGACTTGAAAGAGAAATGTGCCCCTAACCAACTGACAAGAACAATGTAGCCTGATGAATTAAAATAATATAGCGTAGGCTAGGTTAAGAATGAAAATGAATTCAAAGAAGTAAAGTTCAATTAAGAGTTCAGTTAAAGAATCTGATTAATTAAAATAAAAAAAAATAAAAAAAACAGACTGATGGTACCACCTTATTATCGAGAATGCAGTTAAGCTAAGCTAACACCCCTGCTGCTTGTGTTACATTACACACATTCTACATTGTACTTTACTTTACTTCACCTTTACTTCACCTCTACTCCACAGGAATAGTGTAAGCTCCTGCTGATTCCCACCAGGGCATACATCACTACAGGTCAAACTCTGCAGAGGTGCACGGCCCGTTCAAACATTTTTTCCCCCCCAGATAAAGACTATGAGGTGTTTTGTCCTTCTCTCCAAAGTGCTTTCCAGATTTTCTAAAGGCTTTGTGAGCCTGTAAGAAAGCATAAACCATCCTTCAGTGGGATTGCCCCCTGTCCCTTCATGTGGGATATAGAAGGCCGGCACTTTTGAGAGATTAAGATGAGCATAGGAATGTCTGTTAAACTGTACCTGTGATCATTTCATCTTTGTGTTCAAGCTGTCTGACCACAGAATGACCCCCCCCAAAAAAACACACACACCACCACTACACACACACACACACACACACACACACACACACACACTAGCACTGCTATACATGTAGATGCCTCAGTTCTTACCTCACTCTTGAAAGACAGACACAGACAGAGCAGAAATGAGAAATAGACAGAGTCAGATAAACACACTGGAGTAAGTGTGCTTGTTAAGACAACTAAAAAAACACACACAGAGATCCCCATACTCACTAGAGCGGCCCCTCTGCTGCAGTAGAAATAAACTGTTGAATAATCAATTGCTGCATTGTGAGCCACTAAAGCACAAACCCAATTACAGCTAAATCATTATACACCGCTTTCAGCGGTTTCCTCATGGAGATTGTAGGTTAAATGCATCTGGCCTGCCGTGCATCTGGTGTGCCATACCCGCTGGGTGACAAACTGTAAAGGATCAGGATTTAAGGAGTCTAGAGAAGGAGCAGAAATAAACTCCCTGTCTCCTCATTAACCCTCTCCCCCAATTTACTGTTCCACCCCTTTTTACCTCCCCCCAATGTGGACAGCTTCTGTGCAGGGCAGCAGGACAATAGTTCACTAGTTAGACACTTCATTACTAACACCCTGTTTGCTTTTTACTTGTAATTAACATCTTGATTAAATAAGTCCCTGCAACCAAGAGCAGATTTATATTCCTCACCCTCATAAATACATATGTCCCATTATAGTTTCACTGTAATTACAGAATCATAACACTAGGTCATACGAATTACTGAACAATAATCTTTCAATACATGACGACTCAGCTACTGAAATTTAGGGGGCATAAACAGGGCTCAGTTAGTAAAGATGTGATGATGATCACTCCCAGCTAGAGCCACGACATTTATACCGGCTCTTTACACTAGGACAAACATTTTCTGCTTTCTAACCTGGCCAGTTATACTGAATGTGTGTGGTGGAGAAAGTCTTAGAAAATGTATCTACATTATTGCAAATCTGTGCTCACTTCAGGCCTGGCACAGAGATTACCTGTAAACCTACTCAACCCATTCTGTGACCTTCATTATGGCTTTTGTATTTTAATTAGAGATCGGCATATCGCTTCCGGCTAGTACTGATCACCTCTGTTCACCTTCCAAGCTCTCCTGCCTATCCTCCCTTTCTGCCTCGCCACAGTATAATCTGCCAAACTCATTTGTCCCCTTACATAAATCCATTCTGCTGTGATCTGAGCCCAGTCTGTCAGTCACTGTTTCTGCAGTTATTTCCACAGTTTTCCACAGTCCAAGCCCAAATTGGCTTCACTGCTATGACTTCAGATTTATGATGATGAATTTAGGAAACAATGTGAGTTAAATCAATTTGCAGTGTTCCTGCTGCAGCCAAAATGTATACAAAGACAGTACAGTGTATAATTTGTAAGAAACTGGGTGTACACTGACCAGACAATAATGTGAGCATGAACATTTCAAGGTTTACATTTCCAGATTATCTAAACATAAAGCAAATTATTCACAATTCAACTAAATTATTGTCGGCTTCTGTAAAGGTGACATTTTCTTTTTGCACCTTTGACTCGGAAACTTTAGTTCATCCTTTGTGAATTGCAAGGTATACAGAATAAGTGGGAAAAAAATAAAAAAACAAAATGAGTGTATTGGTGCTTATTTCTCTACCATTTTCAGGCTTTTTCTAGGTTGAGCCATCACAACTATTATTTAAAAAAAAAAAAAAAAAAAATTGGGCCAGCACCTCTGGTACGTTGATAAGCTTCTGGCATTTTGAATTTTGAATGCAGACGCTTAGACTTACATAACCCATAACACCAACTGGAACCATTTCAAAGTGGCCTGCTCACACTTGGAGCTATTTCTAGCTTTGACAGACCTAATGTTGCCACAGATCCATCCGTCCATTTTCCGTACCGCTTATCCTACACAGGGTCATGGGGTAGCTTGGAGCCTACCCCAGAGGACTCGGAGCACAAGGTGGGGACAACATCATGCACACACACTCACACACTCATTCATACATTTTGGAAATGCCAATCAGTGCATGTCTTTGGACTGGGGGAGGAAACCAGAGTACCTGGAGGAAACCCCCGAGGTGGTATTTGAACCCCAGCCTGGAGATGCAAGGCAACAGTGCTAACCATTAAAGCACCGTGCCCCTGATGCCTCTTAATTTCATACACTAAACTAACACAAAATAACACTTACAAGAAAAAGAACAAAGCTTTGTCTTGCTGTCCCAGTTTCTTCTGTCTTTGTTATGCATCATACATAAAATATGATGTGCTACTTTATTTTCTGATTATGTTCGGATTTGTTGGGAAGACAGTGCGGGAGGCAGGAGAGTAAGTGAACATGACACTGTCTGTGAGGTGAGAAGAGGCTTTAAGAGACTCAGTGAACAACACACACCTATCACAGCTTATGTAACAAGACATGATTTGCCTCTGAGACACCAAACAGTGCACATGAATGAGTACCAAGAGTACGGTCTTTACTTGGGCCTGGACTGCATTTCTGTTTCACGCCACCAGAGGGAAGACCAATAAGGATTTGTGAACTGCTGCTCTTTTTCTTCTTTCACATGCATTTCTACGAAATCATTTTTGTTCCAATACATCATGACAATGCAAACTTTTCAAACGTGCTTTTTCATCACCATTGCTAAACCCTAAAATTATAGCTCAGTTTCTATGCGCTTATATAGTGACTTTAGTAATACTTTCAAGCAGACAGCTTTGTCCCATGTGCAATTTACATTAACAAGCTAATAACCTCAAATTTATTATTGTCTTTGGATAGTTTGTATGGTAAAGTACAGGAGGTGCCAACTATGCTCCGTGTCTGCCAGTGAAAGAAGGGAAAAGGATGCAAGGTCAAGGAGGCTGGTCAGTCTCTCTCTGCAGGGCCCCTGGGGCTTTCACACACATCCCTTGTTTTACTTTAGTCAGTGTGTGAGAGTATGGAGAAAACCGCTTTATTATGCACTCCCAAAGACATTCGGCTCCTTTTTCTCAACAGCGCCTGCTCGGTGGGTTGAGACACTTGGTCTGTTTGTGAAAACTGTCTGAATACGAGAGGCTCAAAGAGAGCAGCTGTTGATGGCCTCCCTGCCTACCAGACAGCTCTGAGATCATTCTCTGTGTGATTCTCAAACTCTCCCATTTAAACCCCTCCCCATCAAACTCTCAAACGTTTTACTCTCAAACTTTAAGCAGACAGAATCAAATTCACAACTGTACAGTCGTCACAGCCCAGTGGCATTTACCATAAACCTTGACTTCACTAATTAAAAGATACACAAAGGTTGCAAAAATAGGAACAATTAATACAATAACAATCATTTAACATTATAAGCATGAGTTATACAACATAATCATAAGAGCTGATGTTTTATACTGGGCAAAGGGAGCCATAAAAATAAACATGATGAGAGAAACAGTAAAAATGAAAATATTCACCTTGTCTGAGAAAAAGGGCAGGACAGGCAAAGTGAGCAGTGTTTGGTGCCTGTGCTCGGTCCTGTACACTTAGCCTGCCAACACTGAACAACCAGTGCCTTGTAGAATCCACAGCACATTACACTGTCAAGCTCCTCTCAACTGTCAAACACGTAATGACTTAACCAAGTTTTTGCTGGAGGAAAATGCAGTCACATGCAGATTGGTGAAGCCCATGTTCTGCAGTGTAAACTATCAAAAATCTCTCAGAACACTAACTGAAAGTTTGCTTCAACTGAGCTTAGACCAACTCGTAAATGTTGACACTAGCCTCCAGCTGAAAATGTTAATGTCAGAACTCTAAATAACTTGATCTTGATGGAAATTGGAATTAAATTAGATTTAAATTATTTTCATATCCAGCTGTGGTCAGATTCTATCATGCCATAGTCTACTACAGCAGCAGAAACCTTACTAAAGTAATATGTCAAGCTGAAAAATTGGCTCAATATTTTGAGAGTTTCGACTTGCCTGAAGTGACACACTTGTATGTATAATTAGATAGAAAGGTTTGCAGAAAATGAGCATGCAGTTCATAATAAATAAGTAAGCTTTTGTATACATGAATAAAAGCTTTACTTTCCACTGCCAGTTTTACCCTTCACCCATTTTTACTATCCAAGGTTTATGTTCTTTGGACCATGTAGTCAGTTCATCATTGTGTTTTATACAGACTAGTGCGATGGCCCCGTCTCAGCAGAAAGAGGAATGTCTGTTGGTTGTTGGCTATTTCTAAATTCATTCCCAACCAATGCGATCACTCACTATAACTGACTGTGTGTGTATACACGCCTGAACAAAATCTTAAGACCGGGGGAAACATTCCAAGTATTCGCATTTCACGCTGGTGGATCATAAACAGGTTGTAAGAACTGCTTCAAAATGTCAAAAGAAGAAAAAGGAGCAAGAGACAAAAAAA
>CM074947.1:17643543-17655635 GCA_037577455.1 Pangasius macronema
GGGTCAGAGCATCTTTAAAACGGCAGGCCTTGTGGGGTGTTCCTGGTATGCAGTGGTTAGTACCTACCAAAAGTGGTCCAAGAAAGGACAAGTGGTGAACTAGCGACAGGGTCATGGGCGCCCAAGGCTCACTGATGTGCATGGGGAGTGAAGGCTAGCCCGTCTGGTCTGATCCCACAGAAGAGCCACTGTAGCACAAATTGCTGAAAAGTTAAAGCTGGCTATGATAGAAAGTTGTCAGATCACACAGTGCATCGCAGCTTGCTGAGTATGGGGCTGTGTAGCCATAGACCAGTCAGAGTGCCCATGCTCACCCCTGTCCACTGCCAAAAGTGCCTACAATGGACAGGTGAGCATCAGAACTGGACCATGGAGCATTGGAAGAAGGTGGCCTGGTCTGATAAATCACATTTTCTTTTACATCCTTTGGAAGACCGGGTGCGTGTGCATCGTTTACCTGGGGAAGAGATGGCACCAGCATGCACTATGGGAAGAACACAAGCTGGTGGAAGCAGTGTGATGCTCTGGGCAATGTTCTGCTGGGAAACTTTGGTTCCTGGAATTCATGTGGATGCTATTTTGACACATACCACCTACCTAAACATTGTTGCAGACCAAGTACACCCCTTCATGGCAACGATATTCCGTAATGGAAGTGACCTCTTTCGGCAGGATAATGCTCCCTGCCACACTGTAAAAATTGTTCAGGAATGGTTCGAGGAATGTGACAAAGAGTTCAAAGTGTTGACTTGGCCTCCAAATTTCCCAAAGTGTATGTCCTATCTGTAAGGTTTAAGGCACACTGTGGTCTCTGATCTGTATGAAACATGTCTAGTCTGCAAAGAGCCGATTACACCACTGCTGGTGAATCACTATAGCCTCTGTGAGGTCCACGTCAGCTGGTCATCAAGAAGGTAAGCAGTGAGGCATAGCTCAAAAGACCAGCAGCCTTGCTCTAAGGCCCACAACACGCAACCCATTATTTTGTTT
Organism: Pangasius macronema; assembly: GCA_037577455.1. Lineage (NCBI taxonomy): Eukaryota > Metazoa > Chordata > Actinopteri > Siluriformes > Pangasiidae > Pangasius > Pangasius macronema. The sequence goes on from CM074947.1 coordinate 17,644,534, forward strand.
ACGCTTTAAACTGTGCATTTTTTTTTCTTACAGGGCCTACGTTTTTAAAACATGCACTCACCCTCTTGTGGGTCACAACTAATAGTGGGATTCTACACTCACCAGTCAACCGTTTGACCAATTCTGATGTTTGATGTGAACATTAACTGAAGCTCTTGACCTGTATATGCATGATTTTTTGCACTGCTGCCACAAGTGGCTGATTAGATAACTGCATGAACGTGCAGGTGTGCCTAATAAAGGGGACAGTGAGTGTATATTATTACTCTTTTTCAATTATATACTATGTAGTAAAACTGTACTTTGTAAGTGTGTTTTAAGGATGTGGATTTATGATTGCTTAAAAGAGGCACTTGAATATAATGTTAACAAAAAGAGAAAACAAAAATCTGTGGTCATGGGAATTTATTTTAATAATCATATGGTGCATTATGTACAAAGCAGGCTTGTCTTACAGCAGAGGAAAATCCAACCCATACTGTGTAATCAAAATTGTGGATACGACACTTTGTGATAAGAACATGGAACTTACACAAAAGGTACAATAATGCACACTGCCTCATATAGGTTGAGTACCACTCATTTTAAACATTATTTTAAAAAAAACAAACAAACCAATTTCAATTTTCAAGTGGATTAAATTCCTATTACAGAGTGGCCTAAGAAAGGGACATAAAAAACAAACTGGTCACTAATTTGGGTCATCTGCTACTGTAGATGTATACTCTTTCAACTATTTGCCCTTCACTGTCTTAACCTTTCTTTAACCAAAACCATTAACCCACCTTTACTATTGCTGGGTCTAATCACATGCGTGAGATTTGTGCCAGCATTTGGGGAAGTGAAGAAACTGGCAAAAAGCTGTACTTATTCCACCCTGATGAAGGCCATGTAATTATACAGAGTGATTCTACTATGAGAAGCAATGATTCAAATGCTTCAGACCTTCTAATTGAAAATCAGTACTCATTAAGAGTTGACCAAGTTTGTGTATGTACAATTTTATAACTAGGGTCAATTTGAAGCTTGAAGGGGATGTGTAATTTCATTTATCAGGCAAAAAAAACCTCGTTTGATGTAACACAGAAATAATTCCTAATGAGTAGCCTTAAGCTAATTGGGGATGATGTCTCTCCACAAAATACTGAAACTGTACCCATCAAAAAAAAAGAAAGGAAAAAAAAAAAGAAAAAAGATGAAAATCAGGAGAATTAGCTAAATGCACCAAAATGAACATGAACACCTAGACAAGTCACTGAACATATAGTATAAAGTACAGCTGTCTCAACAAGTGCAGTTCTTCTAAGTACATATTATGCACTCGTATTTTAATCTGACCGCTCTGAGAATGTTGAATAGCATAAACAAAAGCACCCCATCACAAACCTCTACTGGCCATATACATTTCCAATCAATTCAAATTATAAGATAAAATGGTACTATACACCTGTCAGGCTCTAAAATCCAGTAGGGTGACTTTTTTTTTTTTTTCTTTTTCTTTTTAAACACTCCCAGTTCTGAGTCAGATCACAAACTGCAACTGCAAACCTGCACAAGTAAAATATCATCTATGAAGCATAGCATTTAGTGACAATTTATCCTCAAATTTTAGGTTATTTAAAAAAAAAAAAAAAAAAACGAACCAAAAAAAAAAAAAAAGATACTTCACAAAAGAGTTAAGAACAAACAATGGAATCCTGATCACAAAAGTACTTTATAAATGAGATTTACATTTTATATGGGATTTACATTTGATGTCATTTTGATGGAGCTTGGTGGTCTAAAATTCACACTGTTAGTCAAAAAAAAAAATCCACAAGAGTGCAGCTTGAAAAAAGTTGATTCTTTCAACTGGCAAGAGAGACCACATTGAAATTCAAACAATACTTCACTGTGAATCTGACCAAGCAGTGTGTTTGCTTTGATATACAAGAAGGCCCTTAATCTCCCTGAAGACACACAAAATGATCTCATCTAGCAGATCAAGTCCTGTGACAAGAATAACTCTGCCACATACAGTGGTGTCATCAGAAAATGAGACCGTTATACCATCCACGGGAATCAGTACTGTTTCCTAGATATCCAGTGGTGTCATCATTTTGTCTTCTCAGTCAGCTTTGAACAATGGGTTACCGTTAACCACGCGTAAGTCATTGACTGCAAAATAAACAGAATGTGAGAGTAAGTGCAGGCAATTAACAGAAGTGGTTAATATACGCTGTACAAGATGGATGTAATTCCTAAACTGCAATATTAATATTAATACTGTTAATGCAATATTTTTGATAAACCCCTTGAATTAAGGCTGAAAGTCTACACTTCAATCGCATCTTGGTTGCTTCATTTCAAATCCGTTGTGGTGGTGTACAGAGGCTAAATGACCAAAATTGGGTCACTGTCCGAATACTTATGGACCTGGCTGTACAATTTCACAGGACTGATCACATTACAGTTGGGTCAAAATAAAATTATAATCCAGACAGTAAAATGCTGACTGTAAACTTGACCAAATTCTGAACTCCCATGTTTACCCAGAACTGGTTTCATCTGAAAGTTTCTATAATGGGCAAATAAGCAGTTTAGGGAGTAATAATTCTACATCTGGTCACTGAATTTGTCCTAAATCTGGCAAACCAGCCATCTTCGATTTAAAATACCTTACCCATTTTCCATGGTCTTCATCATCAGAGACCCATCTCCTCTTTACTTTCTGCAATCTGCTTACATTTCTAAAAACAGAGAAACACCACTTTTAGACTGATGACATATAGCATTCATTTGATCAAGATATAACTTTGATACATACAGTATATACCAAAGCACTGCTGAATTCTCATGTTTGATTGGTCAGAAGGGGTTGGCTAATTTTCTAACACAATTGTAACAGCAGTCATAACTGATATGGTGAGTTTTCTGTTAAATGTTTGTTTAACATTGATGAAATGTAGTCTCAGGTGTCATTGCTCTGCAAAATGACAAGCTATTTTTTTGGTTTACAAACTTCAAAAATGGGAAAAAAAAGGCTGCTGTAACAAGTGATAACAGCTACTAACTTGTCTAGTGGATAGTGGATGTGTCATAATGCGAAACAGCATTCACTGTGCACTTTATTAGAACACCTGTACATTCATGCAGTCATCTAATCAGCCATTCACATGGCAGCAGCACAATGCAATACTCATATCAGACATCAGAATCTCTGTGGCTGGTCTGGAGTATTTCAGAAACTGCTGATCTCATGGGATGGAGGGAACGAAACCAAAAAAAAAAAAAAAAAAAAAAAAAAACCATCCTTTGAGTGGAGGGTCTGAAACACCTTGTTGATGTGAGCGATCAGAGGAGAATGACCAGAATGGTCTGAGCTGACAGCTACAGTAACTCAAAACAGCCTCTGAACTCTCTTACCAGCAAGGTGTTTCTGCCCACAGAACTGTTGCTCACTCAGTGATTTTTGTTTTTCACACCAATCTGTGTAAACTCTAGAGACTGCTGTGTGTGAAAATTCCAGTTTACGAAAGTCAAACCGGCCCATCTAGCACAAACATCCATGCCACAATCAGTCCCCCTTTTTCTTCATTCTGCTGTTTGATGTGAACATTAACTGAAGGTCCTGACCTGTATCTGCATGATTTTATCTACTGCCACATGACTGGCTGATTAGATAACTGCATGAATGTTGCAGGTGTTCCTAATAAAAAGAATGTACAACTAAAGGTTTGAAAAGTATGCGTCGTGGATTAATAAATTAGAAACTGCAATCTGGGACAATTCACTGTGATGCAAGAGGAATAAAACACTTCAAGGCATTCTGTTAAAGTATTAAAGTACAATAACAGTTCTCCAGTTTATGTTGGACATCTCCCTGTTGTGGATTATTTTCCGATATCACCATGCCCCATCGCGTTTTATTCCTTACGTAGTGTATACATGTAGCTCAGATTGACAATTATGCAAAAACTGTTGCAAACACTTAGTATAGCATGGCAATTTTCCCCACCTCTGTCAGCTCCTTAATACTGATGCTGTTAGCCTGCTGTGCCACTTTTCTCTTCACTTCTTCGATGTTTGCCAGATTAGGAGTGGGAGCTGGGGGAGGTTTGTTGGTGATGGTGGGCAGTGGAGGCATAGGGGGCATGGCTGCCAAGGCTCCCATGTTAGACAGTGCCGCAGTCATGGTGGCTGCTGTCATACTAGCCATAGCAGCATTCATAGGCATGTTTGGTATTGCAGGCATACCAGGTATTCCCATTGGGATGTTCATGGGCAAGTTGGGAACTGGCAGGGGCAGCGGCAAAGACAGAGGGGCTGAAGTAGGAGTTGGCAAAGGCAACTGGAGGATAGCCTTGGGCCTAAGGCTCTCTGGGATGGGCATCCCTGCTTTAGCACACATTGCTGCAGCATTAGCCTTAGCGATCTCTAACAGCTGATCCTTGTCTGTGAAAAGAAAAGGTAACGATAATGAATGAACAAGCTGCTAAGATGCCCATTTTCAGCTGCATAGACACACATCTCAACGTATACACTTACCTAGCTCAGTGAGGCGTGGCGGTGTCTTGCTAGTGCTCCGACGAGTTCTTGAGGTGGATCTTCTTTTACGGAGAATTAGAATGGGAGAATGGCTTGGCTCACGCTTCCATCGGTCTCGCCTGTCAAAAGAATGACCTCGAAACACGGGTCTCCTCCGGCGAGATGCTGAGCGAGATCTTTTAGATCGCGAATGACGGGCCCTTGACCGTGATCGTGACCTTCTCTTCCTGGTAGGGGAACGAGATTTCGATCGTTTGCTTTTTTCTAGACTCTTTGACCTCTTCCTTCGCGCAGGAGAACGTGATTTAGATCGCCTTTTTCGTACTGGTGATCTAGACTTAGAGCGTTTTCTTTTGGGAGATTTAGACTTTGAGTGCTTGGTCCTGGTATGAGATTTAGACCTCGACTTCCCCCTCTGAGTGACTGATCTTGACCGCGATTTCCTTCGCCGGGCAGGGGACCTAGATGTTGACCTCTTTCTTAGGCTGTGTGAGGAAGATCTAGATCTTCGTTTCCTTGTTGGAGATTTAGACTTTTCCCTACCACTAACAGACTTCGATTTGGAACGTGTCTTATGGGTTGAGGAAGCAGACCTAGAGCGCTTCCTTCTAATTGGTGACTTAGACATCCTGCTGGGCTTTAACCCTGATTTTTTTTTAGCTGGACTTGGTGTTCGTGATCTTGAGTTATCAGACTGCTCGTTATCATCTGACCCAGAACTCCCATCCTGAGGTAATGGTTCTGATGAAGAGGACCTTGATCTAGATGCATTTTGCCTCCCAGTGCCCTCCAGGGTGCTCTGAGACTCTTTACTGGAGTTTTTATTTTTTGATTCAAGTTCCGATTGTTCCAAGTTCTCATCTGAGGTGTTTTTCGGAGATGGATATTTATCCGTCAGTGGCTTCCACTTTTCTGTGGGAGCTGTTTGGTTTACTCCAATGGTAGCTTCTTCTATTTTGGACTCCGATATTTCTTTATAATCACTTTTATCTGACAAGTCTTGATCTTTCGCTGGTGACAAAGATCTAGACCTGCTCTTAGCTGGAGACTGACTTCTATCTGAAGAAAGTCTTCCTCTCGAATTAGATCTAGATCTGGATGTGTCTTTCTGTGAATTTGATCTTGATCGCTTACTTTTACTTATTTTTGCTCCTCTACTATATTTAGGTGAGGCAGTCTTTGAATGACGAGAACGTGATTTAGACCGCTTACTGCGCTTAGGAGATCTCGATTCTGACCTTGTCCTACGTGGAGATTTTGACCTCCTTTGTCGAACAGGGGATTTTGATTTGGAGCGCCTGGAACGCTGGGGAGAGCAAGATCTGCTTCGTCTTCGTGGGTTTCTAGACCGTGATCTAGATCGCCTGTTTCTCCTCATTCGGGATCTAGATCGCCTGAGAATCACAACGGACCTTGAACGGGTTCGTCTCCTTCTCCTGATTGACCTGGATCGAGACTTTCGTGTACGGGATGGTGGTGTCCTCCTTCGAGAACGTGACTGTGAGCGCCTTCCTCTCCGAGCAGATCTCGAACGTGACCTTGAACGGTTCTTTCTGCGAGAAATCGATCGTTTTGACCTTGACCGCGAACGGCGTAGCTTTACAACAGATCGAGATCTTGTTCGCCGTCCACGTCGTGGGGACTTGGTCCTGGATCGTTTGGTTCTGGTATTGGACCTGGAGTCAGAGCGACGCCTTCGCTTTCCAGACAAGGACCTTGATTTGCGCTTTGGTCCTCTGACAGATCTTGACCGTGACCTGCGACTTTCTGACGGTGACCTTGAATGCCTTTTTTGGGTACTACTGTTCCTTCTCGAACTAGAAACAGACCTTTCTCTGGATTGTGATTTATCTTTCCTGCGTGCTGATATACCAGAGGATTTCTTTGGAGTTCTTGAACGACTGCGGCTCGATTTATCATTAGAACGTGATCGAGACCTTAGTCTTGAGACTGACTCATCCCCCTTTCCTCTCCGATTCTCTTGTGGTTCCTTTGCTATGTTCTTCTTTACGAGCTGCTCTTTGTGTAAATTCTCCTGCTTGGGGATTATATCAGGGAGCTCCTGAGTTTTGCTAAAACTTCCGTTCTTTTCAAGGTTCTCAATTTTGATGTCATTCTCATCGTGCTGTTCTTGATTTACGGTTTGCAAATGTGCATCTTGTGGAGACTCATCTTCCCTCCATGCTGGTTTTATGCATTCCTCTTCAGTATGCTCAGATTTGCTAGTGACGTCTCCCTTTTTATCATCTGGTAGTGACAGCTTATCTTTACACCTGTCATTTGAAAGCTTCAGTGCAGTCACTGGTGACCTCCTGTCCAAGCTAGAGGGGTCCACTGCTTGTGGCAACCTTAACTCAGATTCCGATTCAGACTCGGAATCAGATGAAGCGCGAGATTCAGATGAACGTGAACGAGGCGAATTTCTCTGTTGCTTTTCTTCTTCTTTTCGTCTCTTTTTCTTCTTCTTTTTCCCTGTATGACGCTTTGTTTTTCTTGCCTTGTAGTCATCATCGTGTGGTTCTGTCAGGCAAAAGAAATTCAACACATGGGAAAAGTAGCATTAACTTGGAAAAGCACATTGCAGTCCACAAAACTCACGGGTCTAATCTTTGGTATTTCCATTAGTTAAGTAAAAATACAGATCAGCTCTCACCTGCAACAGAATTTTTTGCTGATTCTTTATCTTCATCACGATCGACAGGCTCAAAGTTGGATGGGTCTTCTTTTTTTACACTGGGGTAAATGACACAATGTATTTAATAGTCTTACTGCAAATGTGGGTTTATTTTAAATGCACTTTGAACAAACCCTACCTTGACTTTGTCTGAGACTCTTGGTCTGATTCCACTCCGGATTCAGAGCTGCTATCTTTTTCTTCCTTCTTCTTCTTGCGCTTCTTCTTACTTTTGTGCTTTTTGTGCTTCTTGTTTTTCTTTCGTGGTGTTTCACTGCCATCCCTGAGGGCATTATCTTCACACCGAATGGTTTCGGTTGGATCAGCACTCTCTGTGGAGGGAAAATGTTCACAGCTCTTTTTTTTTGCATTGTATTAAAGATTTGCTCATGTCTAAATCCAGTATATGCAACTGCTAGCTCTGATGAAAACCAGTAAAGTTTACATTCTTCACCACATTTAACTCATCTTGAAACTGCCATTGATTTCACTGCAATGAAATTCAAACTGTGATATATTCCAGATTTTTGCTTTCGACCACCAAAAGCACGAATAAATATGCACAAAAGGCTTACAATTTATTTGTTGACCAAAAACTTTTTTGTACTTCCTCCCAACACAGACATATCATTTTCTAGGCACAGCCATTATACCCACAGACCCTAATTATCATACCATTAGTGGAAACTTGCACTTTCTCTATTTATTCAAATCACTAACCTTTCACTTTACGTGTTCTTCGGAAGTGCTATTTTATTAGCATAAAAATTTGTTCCATGTACTGCCACAGAATCAGTGAAATGTACATATTTTCATATCTGACCGCACTCCAGTTTCTTGGTTATGATCTGTATGCTGTCATAATGCTAGGCTGACAATGAGCGCACAGTTGAGAAATATATTTTACGATGAGATAAAATGATTAATTATAACTATAATAGTAATAAAAATTAATACATACAATTTTGTCGGTTAAAATTTTACCTTTAACCAATTTCTTTTTGTTTTGAAGAAGAACAAATATAGTATCTTACCAGTAGACCACGAGTGATATTTTACAGCATTCCAAAGCCAAAGTGAATATATTAAGTGAAACGTACCAACACTGGTGTTGACGGCACACTCCATGTCTGCACCTCTACAGCCGTCCTCTTGAGCTTAGCGTAAAGGGGGAGTTCCTTTGACGTGGATGTCAGAGATGTTACTCTCACTGTTCACTCTGCTGAAAAAAAGGTGACCTTGTTAACACTAACAACACTGGACACAAATAACCCAAATACAATGGTTTTGAGTACAGACTCAATACAAAAAAAAGGGTCTGATTTTGCTTAGGTACTGGTTTCTTTCAAGCACAATTTTCCCAATGCCAAGCAAAACTTAAAAAGTCTTAAATTTGAATTTGACCTAAAACCAAAACAGAACATATTAATATCCTCACACGCAATTTATGCAAGTTTAGTTGATTCATACATTTACAGATCCTGCATGCTGAGAGGTGTAAATATGCATGGCATGATACCTTATCGTTTCTATAGTAACAGCTATAAAATAATAAATGAAAGTGAGAGAGAACGGGAATGAACTTGTCTCGCAGATGTTCCACAACATGAAATCTAACTGTGTGACATTTCATTCAGTAATAAATTATTAAACAGTGCAATTGGTGGCAAATCGCTGTAGTATAACACATTTACATAATCTATGTGGGTAAAGCATTACACAAGTCTACCGTGGATTACCTTCCTACACCAGTACAGCCCGAAATGACTAATTCTTACACACACACACACCTATCCATCCATCTATCTATCTATCTATCTATCTATCTATATATATATATATATATATATATTTTTTTTTTAATTTGTCTTTAATCAAATGCAGTACACATGGCATTTAATGTCCCATATAAATATATATATCAGTCTTTAACAGCTTTTTATGGGAAGCACTCTACCAGGAAACAACGCTTCTCACACCACTATGGAGCTCGGTTTAGCATCCCATTAACGATAAAACTATATCTATTTTCTTATTATACTGTACAGTAAATAAATAGGCATCTCACACACACACACTCGACAGTTACGATATGTCTTTCTTGTTATCATATAGTAGCTAACGGACAGCACTTAGCCAGTGAAGCTGTTGAGAAACACACACACACACACACACACACACACACACAGCTAGCCGCGTTAAATCATGTGGAATTGTCTATACTTTAAAAAGAGACATCTGGCCTTCAATCAGCAATTTTAAATAGTAAATAAATCTTAAGGAAACCGGTTATTCCTCTTATTTTATAACAGAGTTCAGCTGTGGCGCTAAATAGCGCCAAAACTTTCAGTCGTGAAGCGACAAAGTCATAAAGTCAGGAGAAGAGCTGCTCCAGCTCAGAGATATGAAACTCAGCGGATAAACATCTCTTACAGGAACATCTCCCCGCTTCTGTTGGACACAAATACACAAAGTCCTCGTGTAAAACCGGCTCAAACACGCCGTGTGCAGCTGCGCTACTGCTAACTGCAGCCATGCTAACGGAAACCGCCACAAAGCGAGCGCAGACGCTTCGAGAATTAGCCATGCTAACGTTTCAGCGCTCCGGTTAGCGCTCAGCCGAGCTACAGTCACAACGCGAAGCGAAGTGAAGACGCCGGGAAGGTGCTGAGCACCGCGTGGAGGGCTGGCAGTGTGTTTGTGAGCGGTGTGGAGCTGATGCGACGCGCAGGACACTGCACCAGAAATTAACCGCGTTAGCTAGCTTGTGTTGAGCTTTGCCTAGCTAACCAAGTTTACCTCACAAGCGATACAGCAGCGTACACAAAGATAATTTAAACAGGCTTGTTTTGTAGCAATTTATTGTTAAACAATGATTATTTCCTGAATATCAACTTTATAGGCACAATTAACAGTATTTTGCGTCTCGTCTGAAAACATAAACATCTGGCTAGGCCCATGAGCACAGCTAGCTCAACGGCTCGGTGGAGCGCTAACAACCGAACAAACGTGTGTAACAAATGTCTCTCCACTAATTTAGTCTAACGCCAGACCATTCAAAAGCTGCTGGTATTACACCGAAATGTTGAAGTATAAAGCAGACCAGCAGCTGCCGGAGCAGGAACCTACCCCTCTCCCTTTTCACAGAATGGCTGCAGCGCTAACAAAAGGAGCGGGTCTCAGGCTAAATCTCACCGGCCTCCTAGCAGGCCAGCTAAAGCTCGTTTAGCGGCTTACACAACAGCGCGATTCTTCACGAGCTGCACTCACGTAGCTTTGCATGCGATATAAAGTACAGCAGAGTAAACTGAACTAACAGAGTGGGCAGATGTGAAATAAATATACTGACCGCTAACTTTGATTTCCGGAATTATCCTGTGTTACGAAAGCACTGTAAAGTTGCTCGGTGATGGTCGCCATGACATTGTGCGGCGGGTAAACCGTCCAGTATCCCAGGAGCACGTGCTCTCCACTTACCTCCCACACACACGCGCGCGCGCACACGCATGTAGCGCCACCTAGTGATAGATAGAGCTATCTGACACCATCTATTTCCTGCATAGTTTGTGTGTATATATGTATACATGTGTTTAAAAACATGTATTAAAAACTATGTTAAAAAAAGACACAGGCTTTCATGGGGTGTCCTAATTTTTTTCACATGACTATATATATAATGTGTTTTGGACAGATGAATCTAAAATTGAATTATCTGGACACCATAACAGAGGGCATGTTTGGTGTAAGCCAAATACAGCATTTCAGCAACTGAACCTCATACCAACTGTGAAACATGGAGGTGGAAGTGTTATGGTTTGGGGATACTTTGCTGCAGCAGGACCTGGCCAGCTCACCATCATAGAATCCACTATGAATTCTACATTGTATCAGAAGGTGCTTG
>CM074947.1:17675379-17693886 GCA_037577455.1 Pangasius macronema
CTGTGCTTTTTAAAGGAAAGTTGTTTACGATATATGGCAAACTTGAGGGCTTTTCTTTATGCAAATGATTGTGGCTGTACACGAGCACATGTGATAAATACCAATGCATACTTAGATAAATGAGGCTCCTGCTGACCAAGCATTATTTAAGCAAATCAGACACTGACTGTGTATTAAAAGTATCAAACCCAATATATGTGTAACCATATGAAGACGTGTTAAAATGTAAAATGTTCTCAAAACTTTATTTCACAGCCCTGTCATGGGAGAGCAGGGGGCTACAGATTAAGAATGTGTGCTGAGAACAGGAGTGGCTCATGTTGTACCTTACACACACGGGCCACACGGGCCACCCTGCTGTAGCTGGAGTACAGACTGTGCTCCTGACTCTTCTCCGTGAAGAAGAAATAGATTTTATCGTCATCTCCGACAGAGCTATTCACACTCGCCTTCACCAGCGCCGACTCCACAAAATCAGCCTCTGCACAGGACCGAACATTTCTCTGTTAATATGATGCGTGTTCAATGTGGAGAAAATGACTTTAATCCCCACTGGAGAAACTTATGGAAAACATCACTATACAAATCCATGGAAAGCCATTAAACTGGAAAGTATCAGTCTATAAATACACTGATAATAACTGCAGAGCAGATGTGTTTTCCATGTGCTGTAACGCACTAACCGTAAAGCCAGCGAGTGGGGGCTTCCTCTGTTCTCAGCATGGGGTTCGGAGAGTTCCTACGAATGTCTGGAGAACTCCAGAACTCGTACTGTGAAGCCGTGTACATTTGGCCATCTGAGAAAAAGAAGTGGATTATGATTATGCATGAAAGGTTTATGACCATACAAGATACCACAGAAAGGATATTTTCACCACACCAGTAGTTACATTTTATTATTTATCAGTAATATGCTATTCTATAAAAATCAACCTGAAACTATTGCCGTGTGTTCACAATAGCAAGTTAAGTGACTGGTGCTGCTCCAGGTTTCTCTCTGTGGCTGTGAAAATGACAGTGACGCACATGTGTGCAACACGTACACAATTACTGTGTAATTTCTACACAATTCCATGCATTTTAATACTGGAGTAAACCCCATTAAAAGATCATTTTGTCATTCATTATTCAGTTCCAAATACTGTTGATTCTGAACTAATCCCAAGCAGGAAGTGAAGTATAGAAAATTGGGCAAACAGTGAATATCCTGCACTATAGACTCATTCTAACAGCCAATCTTTTTGATTAGCAGCTTTACTAGTAATAACTAATTTCCATAAAACATAAAATGTCCATGTTGCTGTAATTGCAGCTCCACCTCCCAAACGATTTGTGGTCGTCTGCTACTAGTGTGAATGTAGGGTTACGCTAAGACTTTACAGTGTACAGTGGTGCAGATTATTTCCTTACCAATAAGCAGGCCTGTGTAGCCTTTAGCAGGGTCATAAGGGCACCTTTCTCGACCCTCCTCAATCACTGAAGACATTTTAAACTCCCTACTATCCTGCAGAAACACAAGAGAAAACAGCCACCTCAAACAAACTATAAAGCTATGAAGACAAAAGTTGTAAGCATCAGACAAAAATATGAAACCTAAGGTGTGGACTTCTAGAGCGTTTTCAGTATTTTACTCACAATATATGCACACTGTGGGCTAAATGCATGGGTGCCACAAGTATATAAGTGGGTGCTGTTGAATCTCTGCAGGAATCTTATGTGGTTAAAACATTCAGTCTGTAATAGAGAATCAATGTGTCAGTAAACTGGAACAGGTAAAAAGATATATGTCTAGATGTGTAAGGATGATATTGACCTTGTTATCTTTCCCTTTGTTCAGACAGAGCTGCTTCCGGTCTTCAGGTGCCTCCCAATCAATCTGTACGAGGAAAAGATCAACACGCTTATTTTATAGGCAAAGTGTCTTTCGTTTATGTTGACGTATCTACATTCACCATACACTTGAATAAAAACACCTGTACACCTTCTCATTCATGCAATTACCCAATCAGCCAATCATGTTCCAGCAGCGCAATGCATAATACTGCGCGGATACAAGTCAAGAGCTTCAGTTAATGTTCACATCAAAGATCTGAATGAGGAGAAATGTGAGCAGTGACTTTGGCCGTGGCATGATTGTTGGTGCCAGACTGGGCTGGTTTGAGGCTTTCAGAAATCTCCTGGGATTGCCACACACAACAGCCCTTACACGGAACGGTGCGAAAAACAAAAAGCATCCAGCGATAGCGTCAGTTCTGTGTGTGCGGTAACACCTTGATGACGAGAGGTGTCAGAGGAGAATGGTCAGACTGGTTCGAGCTGACATGAAAGCTACGGTAACTCAAACAACCACGCTTTACAACGGAGTACAGGCGTTCCTAATAAGGTGAATGTATATACTGTTTGGTAACTGCCCTTTTTTCTATTCTGACAGCAGAAAATCTACAAGGCTGTTTTTTTCCACTACACAGTTTTCTCATATACGTGATCATAAAACAAAAATCTGTGATGTGCCAGTGGAGTACTCACTGTGTGACTGGAGCTGGAGATATTAGAGGCCTTCAGGGCATACAACGCTCCTCTAGCTCCCACATACAGCAGGCCTGGCTCCTCCTCCAGCAGCAGGGTGCTGTAGTTCAGAGCAGAGCCACTGAAGCGTCTGCACCCCCACAACTCTGATGTACACACACACACACACACACACACACACACACACACACACACACACACACACACACACACACACACACACACGTCATACTAAACCCTCAAACTGGTATAATATTCCAATTATTGCTTTAATCTGAGTGTGTACCAAAGATTTCAATGACAATAACATTGCCAGTTCAGTAGCTGTAAGGTGAGATACACTAACAATAACCTTCTATCACCGCCCATGCACACAAAGCAAAATGAATAATTAAAAAAGAAATGAAGAGGAAATAAAAGCTGAGGTGTTTGTTTACAGCTTATGGCTATGTGCATACAGCTGCATTTCTTCATAATTGCATGATTTTTCCCATTAGTCTTAATTTGGGGGTTTGTGTTGGCTGGCTTTCTTTATTTTTTTCATATTCTTTAAATATATTATAGCCAATAATATCAAATATCATGGTTTGCACAAAGTTTTCTCAATAGTATTCTTAGTCCTTGACCCATTAGAATGTGTTATTGAAAGAGACTCCAAAGCACTTCTGTAGATCGCTCTGGGTAAGGGCGTCTGCTAAATGCTGTAAACGTAATAAAAACTCGACGGTACATTCCATATATAAAAGTGCAGTAATCCATGCAAATTATATGATATGAAGTTGTTCAAGTTGAGGTTTACAAGTTGTTCCGAATTCCCAGGGTTCTCGTGGTTTACGAAGAAATCCATTCGTACCCAGCTTGTTGAATGTGGGTATAACAGTTAAGTAGGCTGTATACACTGCTTGCTTTATTAGAAAATAGTGATGGCATGCTTATGTGGTACTGTTTTTCCATTGATACTGTACACCACGTAGCAACATGAACAGACAAACATACACTACACAGTTCTTTTCTCCTGTGTGGGTGTCTCTGGCAGGAAGAGCTTTAGAGGCAGTAACGGGAAAGATTGTATGCTCCTTTAGGAATGCTTTAGCAATCAACTGGAGGGACACAGACGTCAAACAAAGCCAGAGAGTGACAGAGTGGAGTTAGTTTCAGAGAACGAGAGAGAGCAATCACTGTGCTTTATGACTCCCTGCTGATGCTGCTCCCTACTTTACCTATGAATCACTTGATACAAACACATTATTCCTGTTTCACTATTCCTGTCTCAGTAAAGACAGTCTTATTGTTATCTCTCAAACAGGGTGCGTATGTGTGTTAGTGTATACCCCAATCAGCCATAACATTAAAGCCACTGACAGGTGAAGTGAATAACGTTGATTATCTTGTTACAACAGCACCTGTCAAGGGGTGGGATATATTAGGCAGCAAGTGAACTGTCAGTTCTCGAAGTTGATGTGTTGGAAGCAGGAAGAATGGGCAAGCGTAAGGCTCTGAGTGACTTTGACAAGGGCCAAATTGTGATGGCTAGACGACTGGGTCAGAGCATCTCCAAAACAGCAGGTATTGTGGGGTGTTTCCGTTATGCAGTGGTTAGAACCTACCAAAGGTGGTCCAAGGAAGGACTACAACTGAACTGGTGACAGGGTCATGAGCACCCAAGGCTCACTGATGGGCGTAGGAAGCAAAGGCTAGCCATTTGGTCTGATCCCACAGAAGAGATACTGTAGCACAGATTGCTGAAAAGGTTAATGCTGGCTATGATAGAAAGGTGTCAGAACACACAGTGCAGCTTGCTGCATATGGGGCTGCCTAGCTGCACACCGGTCAGAGTGCCTATGCTGACCCCAGTCCACTGCTGAAAGCACCTACAATCATCAGAACTGGATCATGGTACTGTTTTTCCATTGATACTGTACACCTTGTAGCAACATGAACAGACACTCACACACACTACACAGTTCTTTTCTCCTGTGTGGGTGTCTCTGGCAGGAAGAGCTTTAGAGCAATGGAAGAAGGTGGCCTGGTCTGATGAATCATGTTTTATTTTACATCAATGTGGACGGCCGGGTGCGTGTGTCACATACCTAGGGAAGAGATGGCACTAGATGCACTGTGGGAAGAAGGCAAGCCAGCAGAGACAAATTACAGGACTTAAAGTATCTGCTGCTAAAGTCTTGGTGCCAGATACCACAGCACACCTTCAGAGGTCTTGTGGAATCCATGTCTCGACGGCTCAGAGCTGTTTTGGTGGCACAAGGAGGACTTGTACAATATTAGGCAACTGGTCTTAATGTTATGGCTGATCAGTGTATGTGTGTACCTTATCTACAGAAAACTGGGTCAAATATTTAAACTACTGAAAAGTGCTTTAAGTTTACAAAGTGTCTCGTCTTTACAAGTGTCCAGCCTCTGAATCCTTCAATACATCCAAACACACACACACACACACACACACACACACACACACACACACGTATGCAGACAAAGCAGCACACCTCACTTGTACAAAACACGTCAGAAAAGTGAGTCAGCAACACAATCTCCAACCAACGCACAAGAATTCAAAGTTCACGACTATCATATCACACCACACGGTCAAAGACTAGACATGTGACGTGTCTCAGTTCATTCCCTCTTTAACATACAGTGCATTATTTATAGTGCAGACATTCTGTAATCTTCTCCGATTTCAGTGTACAAATAATACTGCCAGGATCGTTCACTACGTTATCACCTGTAGTGCACCATAAATCCAGTGCACAGCCAATGCTCACTACTTACATCATCACTAAAGTAGCAGAATACATGGCGATTTCTTTCAGCACAAATTTTACAGGTCAGGATGGATACAGGCACAAACAGCCTCATATATAAAAACTGCTGTTTCACCACCCTTGAAGGCACTTGTTAGTTGTTTATTTAATACAGAAAACATTATAACTGTCTCTTTTTTGGTTTCAGTTCATTGGGTTATTTGTAACTTGTACATTGTTTATGTAAGGGTTGGTCATGATGATGTGTTTCCAATGCACTCACTAGGAAGTGCCTGAATTCAGTCCCTCACTGCTGCCTTATATAGTGCTGTTTACAGAACAGTCTAGGGGTGTAACACAATGATCTTTATGCATCTGTGCTCAAAACATTTGTATCTCTAGCCGTATCAAGCTTTCATAACTAGGAAACTGCTCACAGAGTTATTATTTTTGTGTGCCCATAATATGTTCTAGCCAATATAGTTAGAAATCTATTTTAATCTATTTCCCAATATATAAACATACTAGTAGCATAATCTAAAGCACTGTGTCCCTGATCAGGCGACCAGATGCCCTGTAAACCTTTCTGGCAAGTTTTATTTAAAAAAATTAATTAAATAACACAAAAAAAATGACAACAAAAAACAACAACAACAACAACAAACTATCAAATGAATAATGCACCTCCTATTCATATCTATTCAATCTGAATATTCATGTATGGTTACATTCCTAAAAGCGTCTATATAATAAATAGTAACAGACACAGGAGTGGCTTTAAAGAGTATCACCCAAAGTAGTGCTTATTTCCTTATTCTGTGTGACAGACACATTTTTGGTAGGCCATAATCAGGGGAAAACATAGGTATGACTAATGTTAAGAATGGTGGACTGTGGCCTTGACAGTGCCAGTAATGAGATAACTCATTTCCTTGAGTCTTGAAGTAGAGTAATACAATTTTGAGCCCTATCCTTGTAGGGGCAGTCTCTCTCTCTCTCTCTCTCTCTCTCTCTCTCTCTCTCTCTCTCTCTCTCTCTCCTGTGTGTGTTTTCAGTCATGCAGTTACTTTGTAATATCCTATAGTAATAAATCAAGCCAAGCTGGCTTGTAGTATAATCTTTATACCTTTAATCTTTAGTATAATCTTCTGATCCACTTGCTACTGCATGTACTGTATATACATCCTCACATATACCTCCATCCACACTTACCCACAGCTACATAACATGCCCACACTTGTGGCCATCCATTACAGATCCTTTATTAGTGGAACACACAGACAGGTAGGTCACATGCAGGCTGCCCAGACCTGGAATCAGTAAATTCATCATATAAGCCGTGCTTAAATCTGTTACACGAATTCCAAACCGAGGTTATCCGAATCAGACTATGATAACGAGAGAAAAAGTCAATGGCTTCCACAATATCACCACCCTGAAAAGGGCAAGGCAAAACAAGCAGTGAGTACAAACAAGCACGGAAAGAGGCGAAAAAACACACACCCAAAGCAACCACAACAACAACAACTACAGCGCACACACACACACACACACACACACACACACACACACACACACACACACACACACACACACACACACACGGCAGCCCAGGCAAGTCTATTCTCAGAACTGCTCCTGAACATCTGGCTTTCAGTCACCTTAGTGAAAAACTTATGACTCACATTCATAGCAGAGACATGAGAAAAAGAGCAGCAAACACACAATACAATATTTATAGCTCGTTAGCAGCGTGGATTATAGAATGCTTTTCATTTCATAATCCATTCTAGTCAAAAGTAACACAATGACCAGAGGAACTCCCTCTATCTTTATTCTGACAAGTAGCTTCATCATCAAAACTGCAAATATGGTGTTTAGTGACACCCATGCAAAAGTCCATGTGCACAGACATTTATTTTCCCTGACGTTTGGATGACTGTGCTAAATCACAGTGCAGGCTTCAGCATGGACTCCGACGTACACGCTGGCTCTGTAACACTCATGAGCATAAATAAATAAATAAATAAATAAATAAATAAATAAGGGCTGTGGAACTGAAGCTACCACACTGCAAGTGTTACGACAGTGTTACACGGCATAACATTTTGGGAAGACTCGAAAATTATATGACAAGTGATGACACGTTTGACACATTTTCTGCCACCCATCCATACACACACTGCGACAGTCCTGCCTGCTGAATTCCAATGAGAGCCAAGATCACTGAGCGGACAGCTGCGAGTTCGTGTGTGTACTTGTAGGATAGAAAGAGAGGTACTGGAGTAAAATAAAAGCAAATGCTGACTAATGCTTTCTATCCAAACTGATCATTATATAAATCAACAGCAGAGAGTCAGAGACAGACAGAGAGAGAGAGAGATATAGAAAGATAGCAGAGAGTGTGTGTCGCCACAAAGGAATGTTTTCTGAGTAAACATCTTTGAAGGTCTCACGGGGACCAGAACAAGGCAGAACGCAGAGCGCTCACTGCGACATTTTCTTTTCCGTCATCTAGAAACTGATATTTGAGGAATTACCGAGTGCACATCGGATTGTATACGTGCTGTGCTGAACCATGTATTCAGTTGGCATTGCTCTGATTGCTAGTGTGACTATCTTCTGAGTGTGCCAGATGAACTCTTGCCCATTCAGTCTTGCGTAACAGTTAACTTTAGCCACAAATGGTGCTGTTCAGCCCTGCCTATTAATTACTACACCCAGAACAAAGTTTCTTCCCACAATGACTCACTGTTAGCAAAAGCTTTGTGTAAAGATGAAGGTTTCTGCTGGAAAAACCAGGAAGACAAAACAGTAAACAGCCTGAATTTTCTCTCATATTAATAACTGTCACTCCCTCCCACACGACTCTGCTAGTCCTGAATATCAAAAGCACCCAAAATTATTATCTGGTTACAGCACAAGTAATCTACATTTTTATACAGACTCGTCATCGCTTTCATCAAGCCATCATTTGGTCGCTTTTAGGTACTTTTAACCCATGACAATCTTTCCAACCTTCATCATGATACAATGGTATGTTATGGTATGGTAGTGCTACAAGGTGTGTGTGTGTGTGTGTGTGTGTGTGTGTGTGTGCGTGTGTGTGTGCGTGTGTGTGTGCACGTAGGTTTTACTATGCGGAGGAGCGCTGAGTGATGATGACATCCATCTACAGCTGCTTTGCCAGTTTTGTTCCAGCTAAAGTAATTGCACATACTAAAAGAAACCCACACAGGTGCCCTCAGTAAACCCACACAAATGATCTTTCCATCTTAAAAGTGTTGTCTTTTTTATTCCAAATACAAATTTATCTCCCTTAAAACTCATTTCTTCATTCTCTGTTCAACAATCCAATATTCTACCCCCTTATCCTCTATGCCATTTTTCCACATTATTGGTACAAATGTCCAAAATACAAGTCTGACAAAGGATTTAAATGAGTTGTAGTTAACAAGGGTGCAGAAAAAAATGAATAAATGAAAACAGCCGCAGTACAGGTTATAGATTCAATAATATGACAAAAAGCTGTCACATTGTATCCACTGGATTTTTATTCCCTTTCACTGGGAGTTAACAGAATGTCTAATGTGCTCATTAGATTAAACAATGTCATCTTAAGCGCACAGCGTCTCGTATCTAAGTGCGCGGTGTGACTAAATGAAATGATTAAATGGGTGAGAGAGAGAGAGAGAGAGAGAGAGAGAGAGACCTGTGTACCATCTGATACTTTTATATACTGAACAAGTTGCTAAGAGACTCTGTGAATAGATTTCTCTAAGTTAGTGACTGATATAAAAAGAGCAGATACATGCATCAGGAGGAGGCGAGAGAGAGAGAGTAGAGGGGAAAAAAAAAAGGCATAGCATGTGGGTGGATAGAAGATGAATGATGGGGAGATAGGATTACATGCACGTACTTGCACAACATGAGTACACACTTCAGTTGCGTCAGCACTAGCGTCACTCGTTTCCAGCAATTTAAAAACATGCAGTTTAGTTCAGCTTCGCCTGCCTGTTTGCTAAACCTTCTGGTCATCAAACCAATAGGTCATCCTTAAGCATGTCAGAAATAGAAGTGAGCTCCTCTGTCGTCTGTCGTGCCCTGCGTTCTTTCTGCTCTGAGGAGTGCTGAAACCCTCTGGACTGTTGCTCCAGGGCTGATCATGGCAGGCCTGGGAAAGATTTATTCTCATCATATGTTTTCAAATTAAACATGTGCCTTGGGACTTTTGGCAACCATGCTTGCTTAAATCCAAATAGGAGATAAAAGGAGAGGCAGGGTTGGTTTGAGTGACTCTGCTCTATACACCATGTGCAAAAGAGTGCGGTCGACCTGGCAGCCCTGCTCTCTGACTAGGAAAGATGACATTCCTCACCATCCGAGTAACAGAAGCCAATCTTAAGCATCTAAATGCACTCCTCTAAGCATAACATGCGTGAAAAGATTTTAAAAGATGCCTCGGTGCTTGGTGGGCCTCGCATGTCTCAGAGGAATCATGCAATAGTCTCCTCCCTTCCAGAGAGGAATTTGCAGTAAGGGAGAATATTCTTGTGCTACTTGGTGATACTTGCAAAACTAAATTGAGAGGAAAGGATATAAAAAACACACACAAAAAAGCACACTTCTCTACATATAACCCTGGAAATCCATTCATTTGTGTCTGCCTCTGATGCTTCATGCATTACTACTAAACGTAAAGCATGACTGAATAATCATCCAATATAATTACAGGAAAAAGATGTTGTATGTAGCATTGTTGTGTACTTCAGCTGTTCCGAGTGTAAATGTGAGTGAGGTGTTAGAGGCTGTGGCTCATACCATTGAAAAGGACAGTAGTTCTGGGAATGACATCCAGGTCCAGAGGAGGTGTGAAGGGATAAGCCCTCAGAGTAGACACAGCACACAGCAGTTGCAGGCAGGACAGCCACGCCACGTTGCTTCTCATCCTCATCGCCACTCGTTTCGCCCAGGAGAGGTGAGCACTTCAAATCCACACTCTCCCCCTTCAGCAGAACAGGACAACACTCTCACACAAATACGCACTCAGTAATCTTGTATCCTGCCTCCACAACAAGGTCCCAGCAATCCTAACTACCTCATCATCCTTCTGGACACTTGACCTAAAAACAAACACAAAAACAAATGGTTAGAAGAGGCAGCAAAATATGGAAAGAATATTGCTGAGGCTGTGGTAGAAACCGAAAAAAAGTCACAGTAGGATTCACAAAAATAGCCAGCTGAGATTTTCAACCAGAGTTGTCAAGTGAGAACGTTAAAAACACATCCCTTGCAGTAGAAAATGCTGCAGCATCCCTGAGTACTGTGCTCTGTCTGATGTGCCTGTTTTTAAGAAATATAATGGATGGTTAATAAATGACAGATACTCAGTGGGAGCTACAAGACTTCAGATAGCTCACTTCATCTCCACTACAAACACCAGACGTATTCAAACGTGTTCCCCATGAGGTGCACTCCCCAGTTTTTGGAGAAGTTGCGCCCCCGAACCCACAACATTATCTATATACATTAATGATGCCTACATCGAGCAGATCCTAAAGGCTGACATGTCTGATACAGTCATTTTCAACCTTTAATTTGTGGTATTTTCCACTACACCCCTCTCTGGTGCCTCCCCTGCAATTCCTTCACAGTTCGAATACCTCGGACATAGACGATCAGCCCAGCATCTGCTGCACATTCTTTGTAAATATTAAAAAAATCTTTCTACACGTCTACTTCCATGACATCCCTCAAGTGAAAACATCTATCATCTGATACAAAGTCAGTTTCTCAGTTTTTTCAGGTGTACTTAAAATGGAATTATTCCTGGGTTTGTGTTCAAAACAGATTCTAGTACAATTCTTAGATTTGCTAAACTTAAATAATAAAAAAACAGTAAATTTATTCCATTTTCTAAACAATAAAGTCAAAATGCACATATTCAAGTCTACTAGTGACCACTATAAAACTTCGAAGCAAAAGTACTTGATGATTTTAGCATGCATGATGTCCAGTGGTGGTGATAAAATTTCCAGAGGTTAGAGACCCATATGGCATAGTGAGGTACTACAGCTTCACACTGTGTAGCGGTACATGGTTAAAGACTGACCTGCATTCATTTGACCAATCCAAATCTTTCCTTTAATTGTACCAATGCCACTATTTACCAAACAGCAGAAAATTTAAATAAATGAAATTGGTTAAAATCGTCAGCAAATTATAACGTCATTTACATCAGGATTGTAAAGGCCAAATTTACCAATATATATTGTTCAGCTCTAGGAGGAATGAATTTAATATCCATGCAACATGAAAGAAATGATGTATATATGCCACTAGGTTATGATAATACCTTTTAAGTATTAAGATGAAAGTTTTTTTTTTAATGGTAGAATATTTAGTATTTTTTGATGCTACACAGTATATAATAATTAACATAAAGAGAAAGTGTAAAAGACCAAGTTCCATTAACAAAGCATAAATCTGATTTAATTCATCAAGCAGCCGGAGGCTACACTAAATTGACCAAACCTACACAAAATTGCTTGAACACGAACATGCTTGCCTTATTGAGAATAGTGCTGCTCCTTCCTCGACCACGCCGATTAATCTCATGCAGGTACAGGCATTTACATAGAATCCAAGGTCCCAAATGACACAACATCTAAACAGTAATGACGCCAATGGTGTAGTGACATACTCTTCAGTATAATAGCAAGTTTGTGCGGCCCAAGTTTTCACGCCTCATGACTGCTCAGCATTATAGATATGTTATAAGGATAAAACCTGCACGTGATTGTGACCGTGATTGTGACTGAGTATCAGATGAAAGAGCAAAACCCTCAATAAGACCTTATCTTTTATTTGTCCACAGCTAGGTTACTGTGACTGCCTGAGTAAGCAGCAGTGCCCAACTATGCATCAACAACCTGCTGCAGTGTAACTTTGCTCATTCTGTAGGATCATAAACAGAACATATCCTAGAGAATGATCTTGTCACCTAGCTAGCTAGCACCAAACAGATATCTTACCTGTTCAGCAAGAAAAACACCGAAAACGCCATTTCTGAATCCTTTCTCTCTTATAGTGGAGTATCAGTCTCCCTCTCACTCCCATTTGCCTTGTTTTCATTCTCAAGTGACCTTACAAACTCCCTCACCTGATTGGCTGAGGCTCCTGCCAATCATCATGTATCATCAGACTTCTTTCGTGCCTGAAGTTAGGGCATGATTATGTATGACATATGCATATACATTTCTGGCTACTTCCAACCTGGCACCCATGACACAGCTCTGACTACGAGTTACTGTTCAGGATTTTCAGGGCGACTCACAGCAGCTCAGGAATATTCAATGAGAGGATTTTTTTTAAAACCTCTGATTCATTCATCACGGTTGTTTTCATTTTTGACAAAAGAAATCCCATGTAATTTAGCTTTTAAAAGGAGTAGAAACATGTCTATCAATGCCTGGTGGTTACTAGAGTACACAAGCTCTGTAAAACACACACACACACACGCACACACACACATACACACACGTCCTGCACAATATGATTTAGAGGGACAGTTGTTCTACACTCCCACTGTTCCCTTCACCTCTCTCCCCATCGTTCTTACACACTCTGTCCTTCCCTTCTATAAACAGTCCAGAACACTCCCTCTCTGTCTAAGATAAACATGCGCTTGTTCCCATTAAACAAGCTTACGCACCAGATGAGAGCTGTTTTCTTTTCCTTCCTAACCCCTATTGCTCCCTAAGAGGCCATGAACCCAGTCCCCTCTTAGTTTCTTTCTCCCGAAATCCCACACAACTAAAGGCCAGGATCTCTCTCTCTCTCTCTCTCTCTCTCTCTCTCTCACACACACACACACACACACACACACAGCTGCTGCATTACAGGAATCAGCAATACACAACGCTGAACAGTTATGTTGGTTCAGCATCGGCTGCTGTGTGTCTCCATGACTACCGTTGGGCTGTCACAGCTGGTTGTGAGTGTGGCGTACAGGTGCAGTGTAGCCGACTTTTAATAACAAGCTGTTGCACAAGCAAAACAGGATGTGACAGGAGCTCAGGAATTTCTAGCACAAGTACAACCACTGCCAAAATAACATCTAATCCCTTACTAGAAAGAGCAACCAGAACTGCAGGAACTTGCACGTCTGCTGCAGACAAACAACTAGGCATTCGTGACAGCAATTAGCTTATCCACTGTGCAAACATTTGTACATCTTTGCATCTTATTCTAAGGTCTCTGAATGTTGTGCTTGACAAGCATGGATCGTTCACACAAAGCCAAAGCATAGTTATAGCCATAATGACTAGACTAGTTCTAACGACTAGGACATATTGTCACCGTTGTAAGACAAAACTTTAAGAAAAGAAATAGATGTTTACGAAGAAGAAGAAGATGTTCTGTTTTTTCCGTTTCAAAATACTGTACAAAATTTCAATCTGCAGGGTGTCTGAAATGTCAGGAAGCAATGGGGATATATTGAGAAAAATACGTTGATGCGAACATCGTACAGCAGCTGAGAAAATGCGCAGAGTGTAAGTGGGAAGATAAATAAAAAAATTAAGCATATGTAGTTTTACTTTCATTTCTTCCTGACTTTTTGGACTTCCTGTACGTGCAGTTATGTAACAAAACATGTTTCGATAGAATTAAACCATTTTCACATATCATCGCGTAGTAGGTTTCGACTGATACATTTCAAAACTGCTGCTGGTGTAGGGCATGACAACAAATCCATTTTTCTTTCTTTTCTTTTCCTTTCTTTTTTCCTTTCCTGATGTTGAAATTAAATTTGATCTCGTTACAAATCGCTAGCTGTGAAAGGCTCGACAGACAGATTTCACAGCCAGATTTTTACGGCCTTACTTTTTAATTCCAAAATAGTGAGCATTAGAGCATTTCTATCTGTCCATTAATAAGTAAATATTCACACAATATAAAAGACAGCTTGCATTTTCAACTAAAAAAAGGAGTTTTGAAGCTTTCAGTATTTCCTCACAGCTCCTGTGACAATATATCCACAGAACAAAAACAGTTGTTGCGGTGTGAAACCTAAGCGAAGGTATAAAGAATCTAAGAGGCTTCAAGATGAGCTATGTGAATAAAATATGGCAATATTTTGCACGTACAGTTTGTTTAGAGACGTCTTTATAGAAGTCAGTGCAGAAAATCTAAACACAGCACCTAGCAGGTATATCTCACCACACTCTCAAACAATCCTAAAGTGAGTTAAAAGAGATATAAATAGGGTGAAGGAGGAAAAAGAAATCCAACTGTCAGTATTACAAAAGCTATCCACATTGGGTTTCACGCCCACAGCAATATCCCTTCAGCAAATGCCCAGAAATGGTACAAAACAGAATGATTTGGAAACCTCAACTCCTCTAACACTTCTAATGTATTCAACATTTCAAATGGCACAGAAAGATATATCCATCTGTCTACATCTGAGAACTTGAAAACCTGAGAACCTGATAATATTCCACAGAATTCAACCCAAAGTCAGATTTAGCCCAATGTTAGATGGTCATAAAATACCAGTTTATCACATCATCATCAACTGAGCTGCATTATTTAACATTTTATAAGCCTCACAAAGCATCCAGGTTAATCATGAAAACAACAACTTTGCATAGCATGAACTTGAATGTAGCATGTGGGGTCTGTTGGCAGCTCAGCTGCGATGAGAAGCCGCATGTATGTTTAACCAGCTGTCTGTCACACTGAATACATACATCCTCATTTCTAAAAGGTCAGTCTTCCATCAGCCACTCATACAGAAAGAGCTCATATTAACCACAGCGCCCTTCAGATTGTCACTGCACCAACATGTTGAATAGAAGCAGTCAATTAGTACAGTGTAATAAATTGCTGTAAACTGGGGTTGCCAGTAAAGTACTGTAATATCTTAATGTTGTATAAAATGACACATAACCCAGCACACTTGCTCATTTGGCTGATGCAGGATACACTTGAGTTGAAGGCTATGGGTTTTACCCAACCATGACAGCTGAGCAGTACAACCACACACACAACCTTCTGAGCGTTGACTCCGCAACTAGCTTGCATTGATGGGTAGTCGTGGCCTAATGGTTAGAGAGCCAGAAGGTTGCGGGTATCCTGAAGGTCATGGGTTCGAGTCTCGGGTCCGGCAGGGATTGTAGGTGTGGGGAGTGAATGACCAGCGCTCTCTGCCACCCTCAATACCACGACTGAGGTAAGACCCTTGAGCAAGGAACTGAACCCCCAACTGCTCCCCGGGCATCGCAGCAAAAAAGGCTGCTCCAGGTGTACGGTGTGTGTGTGTGTGTGCACTTGGAATGGGTTAAATGCAGAGCACAAATTCCGAGTATGGGTCACCATACTTGGCCACACGTCACTTGATTCGACTAATTCTAGCACTGAATTGATGCCACTAAAGGATTGCAGTGAATCAGTGAAGGTAGTTGCGCTAGCTGTGGTAGCTCAGTGGTTACGGCTTCAAGTTGAAGATAAGAAGGTCATGTGTTCAAATCCCAGCACCACCAAACTGCCTTTATTGCATCCTTGAGCAAGACCCTTCAGTTCAGCTGCATCCTGCATCAACTTTACTGTAAATATGTTTAAAGGGTCCCTAGAGGACTAACGGTTAGGCCACAGCGCTCTCACCGCTGCAGCCTGGGTTCGATTCCCAGCCAGGGAACCGACCCCAGCCAGTGTGGGTGCGTGCAACAGTGCGCTATCAGTGCCAGTCACAAGCCCAGGAAGGACATCTGGTGTAAAAACTGTGTCAAATCAAACATGCGGACCAATGATCCACGGTGGTGACCCCCTAACAGGGGCAGCCGAAAGAGAAACAACAACTGTAAATGTGTTTTACATTTGTTTACTGTAAATTCTACAATAGCTTATTGGCAACCCAGGTACTGTAAAGTCTACAGTAATTTTTTACAGTGTAACTGTATTTCATTAATGAAATCTTTTCGATAATGCTAACAAATTTAAACAAACTAAAGTCTATTGTAGCAGCATAATTTAGTTAAATTCTGATAATCTGATGGATCACTAATACTCTACGTAAAGCCATGTTGCCAAATAATAATAATAAAAAAAAAAGTCTGAGTCAGCTATGGTGAATACAATGATGACTGACATTATTAACAAGGGTGGCTTTGGCATGTTATAACTGCATCATTACTGATTAATAAAGCCTTTCTTCGCTAGTTAGTTAGTATTGTGTTTTAATGAAAGCTCAATGTATCTACAGAATCTTTTCTTGCAGATAAAAAAATGCCTGACTGTAAATAAGGCACTGTGTTTGCTTGTCTTTATACAAGATCCATGCTTATTTATTGACTCGAGGAGGCTGGGAAGCCTTGTCCTTTTCCCATAAAGGAGAGAAGAGGGACTCTGGTGAGCTATATAAGGAATTAATGGAGACAAAGTGGTCACATTAGCAGTTCTTTGGCAAAAAAAAAGAAGAAGAAGAAGAAGAAGAAGAATGATGTCTTTCTGTTTTTTTCTATGGTTCTCTCATAGGCTAAAATAATTACTCCCCAACCATAGAGCTCTATTTTTTATAAACGTTAACTGTTAATTATATTTTGGCCATTTTGCCACATTATGTAGTCACATGAAGTCCCCTATGTTTAAAAACTCAAAAGCTTTTTATTTATTTATTTATTTATTTTTAAGTAGAAAGTAAAGTAGAGCATATAACTAGTGGCAGTGTTAGCATGATTAAGCCTTGTTCTGTGCAGTTTAAAAAGGGATGACAGATTTGTTGTTTTATGAAGTCATTACGCTTCAGCTGACAAGCTTCTATTTTGAGCAGCATCCGTATACAGCGAGACAGAAGGGCTGCTTTGGAGTATGTTGAGTTTAACGAGTCAGGATGCATGAAGGAATATTTAGTCAGAGAAACCTAGAACCTGATGAATTTATCTTCTAGGTCTGGTGTGAAGCTCGAGCGCACACCAGGAAAATGCAGCAGCGCTGTTTGATAGTTAACATTTTTCATAAATTACCTACAATTGTGTCAAGTCAGAACACTTATATATAGTCACTTAATCAAGGTTTAGGTGTTAATTAAATGAAATATTTCCCAGCAGTGTTTCAAAATGCTTTTTATATTGAATTGCAGTGTAAGTAAATTCAATTCTTTCCAAAAGCTTTCCATCTAACATGCTTTCCATCACTGCTAGAAGAATAATGTCGTTACAGTGATTATCCTTCCCCGGTCCTGTAGACAAACAGCTCTGCAGTTTAGTATTGGATTGCCTACTATTATACAGTAAGTACATTTACCACACCTGATATAACTCATCACCTAGCACCAAGCCCGTTGTGAGGTCAACTAGGTGCGCTAGAGCAAAGAAAACACATCGCATATCCGGTACCGTGTTTGGGAACAATTCCTGTACCTCACGCCAGCACTGGCCAGTCTGAACCGCACATGCCTTATCTGATATGAACGCACTGTCCACACGACACACTGACCATCAGTATATTTAAAACTGGAAGCGTTCCAGGGCATATCATAAACTGTCATTCATAAATGGCAAAGAGAAAAAAAAATCAAGGACAAACTCAAACATTCTATCTCATAATATCTGTCTTATACAAATGTGATTAAAAGTTATATTTCAACATCTTTGCTGGGAAAGAGAAACTATGACTGTAACGTATTCTGACAAAGAGATGAAAGGTGTCAGAGTAAGTGCTGAGTTTATATCAAGGCCAGCTCAATGGCACAGTGGGTAGTGTTGTGGGTCGTAGGTTCGAACCTGAGCTCGGGT
Source organism: Pangasius macronema (assembly GCA_037577455.1). NCBI lineage: Eukaryota > Metazoa > Chordata > Actinopteri > Siluriformes > Pangasiidae > Pangasius > Pangasius macronema. The sequence continues at coordinate 17,693,462 of CM074947.1, forward strand.
TACTCTCTGTGTGGAGTATCGCATGTTCTCTCTGTGTCCGTGTGGATTTCCTCTGGGAGCTCTGATTTCCTCCCACCTGCAGTGGTAACTTTAATTTGAACACTTGGTGTGTGTGTGTGTGTGTGTGTGTGTGTGTGTGTGTGTGTGTGCGCGCGCGTGCGGTGCCCTGTGATGGACTGGTGTCCTCGTATTCCCTCCTCTTCCCTGGGAAGTGTTCCTGGGATAGTCTCTGGATCCACTAAAACCCTGACCAGTATTAAGTAGCAACTGCTGAACATTGATGGATGAAGGTATTTTGAAAAGATTCAAGTTAGTTTACATGCATTAAAAAAAGTAAGATCCAGAGGAAAAAAAATGCAAAAGTGGTGTAAAGTACTTTGCTGAAACTGCTTAGTAGTTCACAGGGTACACACCTATAGCCAGAA
>CM074947.1:17721277-17769422 GCA_037577455.1 Pangasius macronema
TGGATCAAAGCAAGGCATTCTTGGGCTGCATTTTGGTGTGTTAGTGGAGGGAAAACTGTCTGTGGCCCAGTTTAATGTCCCAGAGGTTCCTTTGGATAATTGCTATCATGAGACTGTTCTAACAATAGTATAGTAGTTAGCAGCATTATCTGTTATGCGGAACCCAGAACTGATTCTCCAGTTCTTTTATTTTGAAACAGAAGTTGTTAAAAGGCTAATCGTAAGTTTTGTTTCTCCAGCCTAAGCTAGTGTTAGAGAATATGGTCAACAAAGTGAGCTAACATATAGCTAACATTACAAATGTCCAAAGACAAAGCTAGTAAGTTAAAATTGAAAAAAAACATGATTCATTTGTTTATAAATAAATAAATAAATAAATAAATAATAATAATAATAATAATAATAAATAATAATAATAAAACCAAGTTGTAGATGATGAACCGTCAGTTGAAGGGTGCTAAATACTCAGGTAGGAGACAAATGAACCAAGTGTCTGTCTGTCTGTCTGTCTGTCTGTCTGTCTGTGATGTTTTTCTGCACAGTACTATGACCACATCTTTTTATTTGAGGATCTCCTGCTTGTTTCAGAACTACAATTCCATTGTAATGTGTGGTGTGTGTTTGTGTGTCTCAGGGGTCCGAGCTTTCTGGTTGGGCTTTAGGTCGCTTCAGCTTTGAGGGCATTGACATGAACCATAACTTTCCCGACCTCAACAACATCATGTGGGATGCTCAGGAGCTGGCAACAGACAAAAAGAAAGTCAGCAACCACTACATCCCCATGCCAGAGTACTACACCACAACTGAAGCAACAGTATGTATAACATATAACTGTCATTTCTGAGTAATATACAGTAGTAATAATAATATATTTGGATTTGATGTCTGATTTAAGATTTTGTCTGTCCTTATACCTGTTTGTCCTTTTTTATTGTTTGTCTTATTTTAAAATATATTTAAACTATTTAAAATAAGTAATACATATGGTATGCGCCTATGACAATTTTGCATTTGGCCTACCTGTGGACCGCCCATATTATTTTTTTGAGATGATTTAACTGTGCTAGATTTCATTGCTAGATTTAACTAATTAACAAAGAAATTTCTCATGATAATGCAGAAAATAGCTCAAATCAAGTATAGAGGTATTGTAAAGTCTGGTTCACAAGATCTGGATGAACAAGAATATTGATGCATTTTTTACTGGAGCACTGAGCAGTTCCACCTCCACTATTAACCTAATAGTTTAACAGCTAAGTAAAGCAGTAAAATCCTGAGTCATCATCCTTGATCATTTAAACTTCACATAAATGGCCTAAGCTAGGAAGATAATGTAAACGCTACTATGTAGATTTGTTGTAATAACTAGCAATACAATTATCTGGTATATAATTTTGTTTGACACTCATTAGATCTGTTATGATGTTGCGTGCATAATGATGTGTAAACCACTTCAGGCTGTTGTATGTAGTTAGTACTGAGGAACCTATTTACAGTGCTGCTTGAACGTTTGTGAATCCTGAAAGGATGGTCATTATTTTAGCATAAAACAAATTTCCTCTAACCCCTAATTTGTTTAAAAAAAAATAAAAATAAGTGGTTAATATGAAACAAAAACTCAGATTTCATGTGTGAGCCCCTTCAGTCAATAGCTTGTGGCACCAACATTAGCAACAATAACTTGCAGTAAATGTCTTGTATGCACACTAATCAGTCTTGATCCAACATCTATCTTGAGGGATTTTTGTGATCTACCCCTAAAATTCAGCCAATTGAGTGAGGTTTGAGGGATGTCTGGCATGAACTGTCCGCCTTCAGGTCCTACCACAGCATTTTAATTGGATTCATGTCAGGACTTTGACTGGGCCAATCCAAAATACAAATCTTTTGTCTCCTGAATGCTTTGAATGGCATGATTTTCTGTTCAAAAAGCTCCTGGAACACCTTTGAATTCATGGTTCCATTAAATGATGTGGAGTTGTCCTGGTCCAGAAGAGGAAAAGCAGGCCCAGATCTAGAAATTCCTACCACCATGACTGACTGTTGGGATAAGGTTCTTTTGATGGTAGACACCATGATTCTGACTGTGACTAAAAAAGTCAATTTTGAACCTGACTGTCCAGTGAATGGACTTGCAAAAACTTTCAGGTTTATCCAGGTGTTCTCTGCCAAAATGAAGGCAGGTAGTTTGGTTATTTATTTGAAAGCAGAGACTTCTTCCTGACAACCTTCCCATGAATGCCATTTCCATTCAGTGTTCTTATCGTTGAAGCATGCACATGTTACCTGACATGCAGCCACTGAGGTCTGAAAATCTCTAGATGTTATGTTTGGGATGGCTTTTACCCGATTTATTATTTTTCTTGTAGCTCTTGGGGATATTTCGGAAGAGCGTCCACTTCTAGGCATGGATGCTGTCATGTTAAATGCTTTCCATTTGTAAATTATTTGGCTCACAGTGTACTGATGGAGCTCAAACCTTTCTGAGATAGTTTTATAGCCTTCCCCTGGCTGATATGCTTTCATCACCCTCTTCTTGGTGTCCTGTGAGAGCTCCTTTCCTCTTGGCATGGTGTGTTTTACATTCACACACATGGGTAACACCAAACTGACAGGTGCTACCCAAACTTCATAAGATCTTTCCTTTGATTGGTCAGTTAGATTCCCAGTTATTAATACACATGACTATTTACCCACTTGATTTAACAAAAGAAACTTGGTGTTCATTTAGTTTTGCACTAGCAAAAATTGCCTTTTTATTTTTTACATGTACAAGTTCCTTGAAATTGACAAATGGATTTAGTAAATACAAACATATTATGTCAGATAAAAAGAGATTGGTTTGTTGAAATGAAGACTTCATGATAAAACTACATATTGATAGACTCTATCAACAAAGCAACATAGAAAATAAAGAACCAGGACTTTTAAGGCTCTGTGCAAGAAAACAGTCAAGAAATATTGCTTTGACTTTGTGTACTATTTCGATTAAAATGAGGTACCTAGAGATCATTAATACCATGCCTTTTGTTGTACTACTCCTCCCAAATCAGTGTAGGTGCATTCGTTTTTGATATGCCTTGCTATAATTTACATTTTCACAAGCTTTACTTACAGTTCACATAAACCGAAGGTGGTAGGTGGAGGTATGGTACCATGACCCAATATAACCCCAGCCATATAACCCCAGGATCATAAAAGTGGACTATATTGGCAGCTTTATCTTTTCATAAAACTAAGCAACTGAATTTCATTTGCACTCAACATTCTCCACTTGGCCCCAAGCAATTGCTTTAATTTTCATTTAACATTGCCTGTAGATGAGGCAGCACAAGCAACTGGAGTCTCTTTTTTTTGGTTAATGCACAGTTAATCCTTGTCCTGTTTTAAAGGACTTTAATTATTCAAGAATCAAAATAAAAACACTAATACCAGTTTGTTATCTACTGAATGTGCCCCAACTCATTTGTGTAAAAATGCATCAGATCTGACTCCAGGAACAGCTGAAAGCCTGTAGTGGTTTAGCGCTTCATTTCTATCAAGCAATAAATTAAGTTGAGGATTTTTCATTTTGTAAGTGCGCTAAACCCTGAAATACAAACAAGGGTGCAGACCACAGACCCACGCTGGGGGATCAGGGTCACCCACATCTTTAAAGAATGTGAGCACTTCCTTTCTGAACCTCCCTGTGCTGAGGCCTCCTACAAAAATAACTTCAGAGAAAGTACAACACAGCATGGAGTAGCACACAAAATCCCTTTGTTGAGGTTACGATGCATATTTATGGTTCAATAATGTTGTTTTAGCAAATGAATCAAGCTCTAAGATTTAAACTATGACTTAAGCCTTGCCAAATCTTAGTTAACACGCTTAGTTCACATACTTCTTTCTTTAGCAGTTACGTATTTAGTATATTTGTTTTCATTATGCGATGCATTTCCCCTATACATCTCTGTGTGTAAGGTTGCTCCAGAGACACGAGCAGTAATAAGTTGGATGCAGGACATTCCGTTTGTTCTGAGCGCTAACCTGCATGGAGGAGAGCTGGTGGTCACTTACCCATTTGACTGCACGCGAGACTGGATCCCCCGTCAGGACACACCGACTGCAGATAATGACTTCTTTCGTTGGCTGGCAACTGTTTATGCCTCCACCAATCTGGTGATGGCCAACCCTGACCGCAGAATGTGTCATTTTGAGGACTTCCAGCGTTATAACAATATTATTAATGGAGCTGACTGGCACACTGTCCCAGGAAGTAAGGAAACACATTCATCAGCTAATGTAGTGTATATTCAGGGTTTTAATATTACATTATAATGATCTACAACAGCATTCATCATTTAATATCCCAGTTTAATGTCCCTGTGTTTGCAGGCATGAATGACTTCAGCTACTTGCACACGAATTGCTTTGAGGTGACTGTAGAGTTGTCGTGTGATAAATTCCCTCATGCAAGTGAGCTTCCTGTTGAATGGGAGAATAACAAGGAGGCTCTTCTGCTCTATATGGAGCAGGTAAGTTTCTCTTTGTTCCCTGACCCACTGCACTTAGATCACTGCTAGATACTGTGCTACTGGCTCATGTACTCACCTGTCCGGCTCTTTCAGGTGCACAGAGGCATAAAAGGTGTGATCAGGGATAAAGACACTAAACGTGGTATTGCAAATGCTATTGTTAAAATCAAGGACCTGGATCATGACATTAGATCAGGTATGCATATCAAATATTTTCTATTGTTCTCTTATTGAACATATTGGAGAATTGGAGAACGTGTCTAATCTAAGCAACTTTCGACATGATTAGAAGCAGTAATATTTCTCCATGTTTCCTTGTTCTGTGTAGCTAATGATGGCGATTACTGGCGCCTGTTGAACCCCGGTGAGTATGAGGTGATTGTGTGGGCAGAGGGCTACTTCCCTGCTATGCGTCACTGCTCTGTAGGCTCAGAACCACAGGCCACCATCTGTGATTTCAACCTGGCGAGAACACCACAAGAGCGCATCAAGCAGATCCTGGCCAAAGGTGGGAAGCTCCCCCGGGACGAGCAGCTCCGCATCAGAGCCTTGCGAATGCGTAAACTCAGAGTCAGCACAAAGATTCTGAACCGCCGGCGTGAGCAGCAGCGGCGTGTCAAAGTCAAGAGAAAGTGAATGACATGCTGTAAATCACAAAACATATCAATGAGCCAATCCTTGCTTACAGAATTAGAATGTGAGGAGCCTTAGATAGACGTAAAGTAGAAGCGTGTAGCCAAGGAGGCTCAGGTCAGTATCTTACCTTCTCAACATGCTGCACCATTCATTCTGGGCGCTGAACTCATTGGCCAGCCTGTTCAAATTTGAAATTTCAAACTGGATAAAAGGAACCCAAGTATTTTATTCCTTTAAAAGGGTGTGGTGTTCACTATGAAATTAGCCCATCACTGCTCTGCACAAGTGTACCTGCGAGCAGCTTTTAAACACTGAATGTTTATGTAATTAATGCAATTGTGAAGAATTCACCAGTGAAAATGGTAGGTGTAGCTGGTTTTCTACACCCATAGCAATTTTGCATCAGTAACATAACAAATTAGACCTTTTCTTATTCTACACTTTAATGAGAAATAAAATAAATAATCTTGTGTAAAATTTTGTATGATGGAACTTGCTATAATCATTGTGGTATCAGTTGCTATAGTTTTACCTGAAATAAACAAAAAGCACTGTTGAAAAGACAGAAAATATTCATTCATTCATCTTCATCCTGGTCAGGGTCATCGTCGGTCCAGAGAACATTGAGCATGAGGTGGGAATACACCCTGGATGGGACACCGATCCATTGCAGGGCACCATGCACACACAAATTCAAACACTCATTCATACCTAAGGGCAATTTAGTGTAGCCAATGTGCCTGCCTGCATGTTTTTGGGAGATGGGAGGAAACTGGAGGAAACCCATGCGAATGTGGGGAGAACATTCAAAACTCAGGACAGACAGTGAGCCAGAGTTCAGAATCGAACAGAATCGACACAGGAGCTGTGAGGTGGCAATTTGTTACCCACTATGCCACTGCACCATTCACAAGGAATATTGATGATCTTTCTGTACATATGTTCTGCATATTCACATTTTTTTCTATAGATATTTGGGGTTCATATCAGAGCACCGGAAAAGCTGACTGGGAGGAAAGCTCTTCAGGTCAAACCACAGTTCGTGCTGCTTCACAGGGGTCAGCTGTAATGCTCAGCATTTCCTGTATTTATGTTGGATTGCTTTCATGCTTGAACTAAGATACACAAGTTGTTTAACACAAAGGTCTTCATGCAAATGATGTTCGTTTGCAGCTGCCCAAAGAACTAAGAAACCAACAAGGCACTAGGAATAACCAAAACATATGATAGAGATGGGAACAGTGTGTGGTTGTCTCTGCTCAAAACGCCACTTTAACCTTATAAAGGAGTTGCTTATTAACTGTTAAGTTAAATCAGGTGTAGGGACTTCATGGGATATCAACAGATTTAGTAAAATAAACAGAATTATAGTATAATATATATAAAACATAATATTATAATATAATTGAAAGTGTCTCCCAGTCAAACGTGTTCCAGTTGGATGCAGTTATTGTTTTGATAACCTTAAAACTGATAGCAGATGTTTTTGCAAAATTGATTTTGGAAGACACTATCATATTTAATATAGAAATATAATTGAATCATTCTGAATTATAGTATGTTACCCACATTCAGGCAAAATGCTCTAGGCAAAGAGTGACAAAAACTTTATTGTTTCGTACCACTAACATTATTCTGTGGCTTACTAAAGCACAGCTAAGCGCAGGAATGCTGCTCCCCCTGACACCCTCTTCCTCCATTCCCCCTTTCCAGATGTTTTAGATATGGAATCCAAACCCAAGTTCCATAGAACTTGAAGGCTAAATAAAAGACAGTGTACATTATGCAACTTCGAAGGAGGCGTAAGACTCTGACGCAATATTAACGTAATTTCCCACAGTCCTCTCTGTCTGAAGTTCCCAACAAGATGGCTCAGCTTCTGAATCGCCAACGGTGAGCGTGCATACATACTTCTGACATGGTATGAATTTGAGGTATAGGCAACAGTGTTGACTGAGCTTGTCCCTTGGGATTGTTGGTATGTGTGAGAGATTGAGAGAAGAAGGTACTGCAGTCACTACTCACTATCTATTCTCAGTCACCCAAGAATCATCATCGGCATTTTATCTTAGCTTATCTACCAGCAGATGCACACACTCACGAAAACGGACTGCTTCAATGATCTACAGATCAGACCCCCGTAAAAACTGTCTTCATTTAGTGTCTCAGGTGGCAAGCTACCTTTCAAACATAAGACACAATCACACAAACAGCAGCTCATTTCGGAGCTGCATGAACAGTGTGCTGCTTTAAAAAAAACAAAAACAAAAAAACACACATTTGGCAAAACGCAGAAAAATTCCATCCATTACAACATTAACAGTTTGTACTGCTTACATTCAGTGCTACTTTACATGTTAACGATACTGCTGTAGGAGGAGGTTAGCATTACACATGCAGGTCAGGCTTTGACACCAGAGAGAGGTCATATGCAAAGGTATAAACCCTGCAATCTTACTACCACCATGAGCACAAACCAGCACTCTGCATGCAGCCCCCCACCCCCCAATCAGAGGCATGCACTCTGAAAACCGTTTAATGGCTATTTCTCTCATTACCGCACATGTACATTCAAAAATTGTAGATTACACAGTTGAAAGAACACAAAACAAACTGCTGTAAAAACACTCGAATCATTTACACAGACCTGCAGTCAGACCATGACACTGTGAACATGAGCCCCTCTGAGGGTCAACCTGCCAGAAAACTGTGTGTGTGTGTGTGTGTGTGTGTGTGTGTGTGTGTATTAAAAGTGGGGTTGGTAGAGTGCTACACGTCCGCTGAGGCAGCCTGAGGCCAGCTGACAGTGTGTGGGTGAGAACTTGGAGGTGAGCACCACGTCACTGTGAGAGTAGATTGAGCGAACCTCACGCAGCAGCGCCGTACGCTCAGGCACACACTCCTCAAGCTCCCCGCAGCGCTCGTCAAAGGCCAGCAGACGCACGCCGTAGCCGTATGGAGAGCAGATGAGGCGGCCATCCGGGCTGAAGCACAGCTCCTTGATGTAGCCACGGCCCACGTTGGCCTCCTCAATGTAGTGCGTGAGCCGCAGAGAGCAGCGAGGTGAGACCGGCAGCCGAGGAGGAGCTCCCTCCTGAAACTCGTACACACACGTCCACTGCAGAGAGAGAAGCAGAGTGATCACACAGTTTGCAAGTCAGTCTCCTCAGCTTTGCACACTTATGCTCTAGATCAGGTGTATTCCAGGGACAAAGAATTCCTTGCATAGAAAGGCACGACTGAATGGTGACTACAGGTACAGTTTTAATCCTTATCCACTAATCATTGATTTATGACTATAAATAAGACGATCCGTAGTTGCCTTGTTTCGCACTGGCACGTCACATCACCACTTCTGACTCTGAATTTGACACAAGGAGAATAAGCATACTTCTCTGTCCAGTCTTATTTAAATATTTGGGTTCCTGACTCCCCCTTCTGGTTTCTGACATCCCTTTTCTCACTTAATGTCTTTAGCCCGGTAGCTAGTCTAAGGCCCGATGAGCTGCCTTCGGTTTAATTATTTCCATAAATGCATGTGATTTGATAAGCTGCAACAGAGAACCTGCTACAGATCTGGTTTCTGTTTAGAGTCTGTGAACTGTTTTTTTTAAATACGTTTTTTCGGCTGTGCTACAATATTTTTTTAAAGTACTCGGGTTCAGTCCGCTGAAATACTTTGGTCCGCATCTGGACCCCTCGTCTAGGTGATTTACAGTGACAGGAGCCACAGCTACTGTTTGTGGGTGGGAGAGGGCGCACAAAGTTCAGCAGTGTTTAATTTTTTGTGCATAAGAAGCAAAACAACAGCATAAAGGCAACTACAGGAATAAATGTAAAACATTATCCCTCTTTTTGATTCCTACCAGATTCATTCATAATGAAGATGGCAGACAAATTGAGCAATTTACTGCTTCAAATGCATGTAAAATGATGTTAGAGAAACTTCTCTACAACTGCGGAGGTTTAATTAGTGTATTAACAGCCAGGATTGTAAAGCAAACTAGTTAACTTAAATCACCATGATTTGATATTTTTTTTAGCAAATAGCCTATTACACAAACAGCCTGTTAATTTATATTTAGCTTCTGAATATTCTCTTTTTTGATCCTAAGTGATCTATAACTAATTAATCCAGAAAGAAAGAAATAAGCATGTAAATGCAACCACTGCACCAGCTGGGCACTTTCATCACCCAGCTAGCAAAGACCCCCAGACAGGAACGGGAATATCACCTAATGAACAGTGATTTAAGCGACCTGCTGATGTGAACACAGCTTTACACTGCATTCTTTTAAATGTTGTTCACAGCTCTGGGTCCATGAGATTTTGTCTCACTACATATGTTTATATAAACTACATGATTATACTTGAGATCACTTATTGCAACAACTTAAGAGTTATTTGTATTCCTCTACAATGCTGTTGTGGTTTGCTCCTGACCTCCTGGTCATCCATGTTGCTGGAGCAGCGCAGGAGTGTGGCCCAGCCTTTGGGGTGCAGCTGGAGTGAAGTGATGCAGTTCCCCCGGTCCCTCTCACCTGGGATCTCTGGGGTCAAAACTTCTAGACTGTTCCTAGGAGACAAACCTGGAAAAAAAACACAGACCGTTCAGTAAAGCAGAAAAAAAAACCTATGAAAATAGTTCAGTCAATTCTTTGGAACAATTACGCTGCATTTGATCAAAAACCATCAACTCAAGCTTCCAAATGGCGCAAACAGAATAGCATTCGCCGCTGGGAGACGGCCAAGATAGCAAAATTGTGTGTGAGAGGGATGGCATTACTCTATCCTCTGACAATAAGAGTGATACTAGCCAACTGTGGATGTCTGTGAGCTCATGTATATGAGAGCAGTTAGCAATTCAAAAACATGGTTAATGACAAATGAACAAAACTGTGAGAAAATAAAGTAAAAAATAAAATCAACTGACCCTCTCTATGAGGATGGGCTTTGCTGTCATTGCCATGGCGAGAGCCTGACGTCCTGGAGCCTGTTGAAGAACCTTCTGAAAGGAGAGAAACCAGTTTTAAAACAGTTCCCAATCTCAGTAAAAGAATGCACTTCTTTGTGCCACAAATACACTATATGGCTAAAAGTTTTTGGACACCTAACCATCACACCCACATGTGCTTTTTAAACATGCCATTCTAGATGTAGTCCTCCATCTGCTGTTACAATAACCTCTACTCTTCTCAGAAGGTTTTCCACTAGATTTTGGAACGTGGCTGTGAGGATTTGCCCATTCAGCTACAAGAGCATTAGTGTGGTCAGGCGCTGACGTAAAAGGCGAGGAGGCCTGAGGCACGGTCACTCGAGTTCTTCAACTAATCCCTGGAAAACCAAGGACCACACTTTGTGTACAGAGGCACTGTCATCCTGGAACAGATTTGAGCTGCTTAGTTCAAGTGAAGGGAAACTGTAACATCTAATACAATCGGGTGCTTCCAGTTTTGTGACAAGAGTTTAGGGAAGGCCCACATATGGATGTGATGGTCACGTGGCCATGAATTTTGGCCATATTTACCCAACTTTTAAAGTTACAATTTAAAAACATGCAAATGCTGCAACTGAAATCACTGACCTTGACTGAGCTCGGACAAAGATTAAAAAAAAAAAACATTTAAAGACTTTAAACATTTTAACAGGTTTTAATTTAAAATTAAATTCTTGCTTCTTACAATCACGCGATTTTTTTATTCTGCTGCTCCTTGTCAATGTATGTGCAGTGCAAATCTTCTACAAATACTTTGATTGAATATCTTTCTTTTGTAAATAGAACATGTGTAAAAAGGTTTACGTGAATACCAGTGCTGAGTGGGGCACGCCGGGCCCGTAGGATGCGGTAGCTGCCGACCTCTAGACTCTGGGTGAGGTCAAGGTCATGCAAGATAAGCAGGTAACCAGAGGAGGTGGAGATGAGCATCTTACTGCAGTCTGGCGTTAGACGCATGCGCATCAGATAGCGCGTGTGAAAGAACTTCTTATGGGGACAGCCGTCTTCTGTGAACCTGCACACATACAAGCCAGTTAGAGCCCATTAAACACACGCTGCACACAAGATGGTATGAGATTCCAATAGCACAAACCTGTTGGTGTCCCAGGTGATGACATTTCCATCAAAGCCAGACGTAACAAGCAAGCGAGTGTGTGTGTCATACTCGATATTCTTCACCCAGCTAGCATGGCCGTGCAATGAACACACCTTTGAGTTCAGCTTTCTCAAGTCCCACAATGCAATGGTGGTGTCATCAGAACAGGTGGCGAACAACCGGTTATCCAGAAACCTGCAGAACGATCAGGGAATCAGTTTGCAACCAGACTTTACACACCTAGCTTACACAATGGCAATATTCAAGCTCTTGAGGAGAGATACACAGTTAGGTCTATATGGACCAGTGAACCAGTGTTGCACTCCTAACTTATAAAACATGCATCCTTTAGTACACACTTACTATTGCAGCTGAACACTGCTAACAGGAAATCAAACGCTGTTTCCACATGGTCAGTGCATGCACCTTGTATCTTGTTTGCATCCTAACATGACTTCAGGTCAGATCAATCTGACTGCTGTATCACACATTTTATGCCAATAACATATTATCACTAATTTCAGTGTTGCTCCTTTCTATTAGTTTAGTGCAACATATGGCTGCATCAGCTTTTTGGAGGGATTATCAGATGTGGTTTGGAGAAATGCAATATGTGGCTAAAATGCATCTCAGACCTGCTTTGGTGGTTTCAGTGATAAGATTTGAATGAGTTTGTGTATATAATCCTGGTGCTGAAGACGCATGAAGACTGAAGAGCACGAGCTGATGAACTGATGTACCTGATGTTGTTCACGCAGTCCTCATGAGCCTCCACCAGCGTTTTGATGTGTCTGGACGAAACGGGATCGAACAGCAGCACTTCTGTCTGCTCACAGGCCACAGTCAGCACCGACCTAAACACACACACACACCAAAACACTCTGGCTCTGGCAGGCTACAGTGCAGCTTCAGGTTTACACCTCTGTCCTGCAGGGAGTTTATGAGAAGAAGGGAAGCTTTCTTACCCGTCCGGTGAGTACTCCAGGTTAAACACGGCACCGTGAGTTTGGGTGCTGAGGTTCACCGAGTCCGTAGCGGGGCTCATGGATGAATAAAGGCGAGTCATAGTCCGAAAGTTATCCCGGGCCGGATCAACAAGCGGCCCTCTGCGCACGCTCCGGTTCCGCAGCCATGAGAAGAGCGACTCGCGCGCACTGGAGGTCCTGAAGCCGGCGCTTGGAGCTCCGACGTCCGCCGCTGATTCAGGCCGCGAGTTAGCCTTAGCTCGGGAATTCTCGCGCTTACTCTCCGGAGACGACGGTTTCGAGCGGACATCCTCTTCTTCCTCCTCCTCTTCCTCGCTCTCGTCCTCTCGGAACAGTTCATCGGAGTCGCGGGTAAGCCGAGCTTCCTCTGGTTCGCTGCTGTCGCTCGGCTGGCCCGAGCTCATAATGGCAGTGTCGCGCTCGGCGGCTCCGTTTTGAACTAAACAAACGGACAGACCGGCCGACTCACGACCTCTGCTTTACTATCCGACCGCTTGCTGTTAGTTAGCACCGGACAGACAGGCACTATAGCTAAAACTACAAACACCAAAAACCTCCCATTAATGCAAACAACCGAACCGACGCGAGTACGCGTAGACAACAAATGACGTATTTCCGGTTCCTTTCTCAGTTGGAGCTTGTTAAAGGCGCCATTGGCATGAAGTTGAAGTTGTCATTGGAAGATAACTGCAGCACCTGTAGCGCCAAGTAGGGTTTTATGAAACCATTCTTGTTCATCTTTAAATTAGTCTGCTTTCCAACTCCTAACTTTACTTTTCCACACTTTACTGCGCAGTCTCATTAGGACAGGCCTTTAGAGAGAAAATGCAGTTAGAAACAAAAACAATACTGAGACTGCTTCTTACATGAATTAGGGAAACCAGTGCTTTTAACAATCCACCAAGCACTTGAATTAGCATTTATTTTATTATTTAAACATTGACTTGTGTATTTTCTTTTCTTGCTGTAGCTACTAACCTGCCCTAACAGGGTTTTAGCTTGATGGTATTCGTATTAACTACAAAAAGTATATGTTTTGATAGAGATAAAGCATTTCTGTAAGTCACTCTGGATAAGGGTGTCTGCTAAATGCTGAATATGTAACTGTAATACACAGAGTACTACCCAAAGGGTCTTTTCAGACATTAGGCTATAAAACGATGACTCGGTACTTCTTGAGAAAGCAAGACTTGGAGCACTCTAGCTAAGCAATTGTCTTTCAGCCGACTTCACCCTTATGACTCAACCCATCAAAGCTGAGTGTAGCCAATATTTCCTAAAGAAGTAGTATTAAACCTCACTCATTACATTGCATGATTACCAGTAAACATATTTAAATACTTGTCAGTGTCATCACAAACAACTCTGTCCACTTTATTTCCATGGTCTCAGTTTTAACAAGCCTCATGAATCAGTTTTTTAAATCAGTATTTCATTTGATGAAGCATGTTTCATCAGCCCGATCAGAGTTTCACATGTACTGTTGCCTGCTGCAAAAGCTAGATTGTCAAAAAAAAATTCTAAATGTATAATGTTCTTTACAGTTTAATATGGTATTGGGTGTAAAATATGAAAACAGAAAAATCTCTTTTATAACTGGAAATAATAAAAAGACAAAGAAAGTAAGAGGTCACTATCCAAAAGCATGTGGTTTTAACTTTATTAATTGTGTCCAATTTTTACCAAATGGTGCATAATGACGTTAACATCTTTTATTGCCTATTGTCCTGAATACTGCTACCATGCTCACCACTTTCACTGGCTCTGGACTGCTTTTTTTTTTTTTTTTAAACTTGCTCCCAACACACGAACCGAATCATATGAAATTCACAGCATGTCTCTGACGCTTTCTGTGTGACTCTCCTTCATGCTGTCGTAAACAGAGCGATAAACACTTAGGACCTCATGCGCTGATGGCCGTAGCTTAGGATTCTGCCTCTTACACTCTGCATGGATCTGAAAGAGGTGCAAGTGGATAACATCGCTCCCTGAGACATGACCCAGCAGAGAACGGGTAACATCTGGAATCTTCCAGATGTCTGACTTTTCATCGTAGCCTGGCATGAGGTCATCTGAGAAAGGCACCTCATCACCATAAGGCCACTGTTGCTCTGGAGCAACAAACTCACCTATCAGCTGACGATGACCACACTTGATGCCCTGACCCCCAGGCTCTACCAACGGCAGGGCATCCAGATCATTCGCCAAAAGCCGCAAGTCAGACGTCAACAAGAACTGACTTAGTGTTTTGTGCAGGTCATTAGAGTCGCACATGACTCGGGTACCCACTGGGCTGTTGTGTAAAAACACCAGAAAGACAACATAGTCTAGTGCCAGACGGAGCCGTACGTGCCACGAGTCCTGACTGCGGTAACGATCTTGAGCAAGAGTAGAATCAAGTGTCAGTGCTGATCCCAAAGGGTGGTACTCAGTAACAAATACTCCATCTTCTTCGCACACACCCACTAGTGCTACCACACGCACACTCTGCAAGGAACGTAGCATGGACAGCCCATGAAGGAAATCTGCTTTATACTCCTCTGATGACATGACACACAGGGCTACTTTTTGCCCCTGCCACTCTGACAGGTATACCTGAAACACACCATGAAACACAACTTGTTAATTCTTACATGGAGCAGTATGGCAAGTACACCAGAAACATTGCATCATGTTACCTAAATATATACACAACTTAAAAATATATATACCTGCTTAACAGCTCCCTGTCCAATCAGTCTGAGACGACGAACGTTAGCATGGATTTCAGGACATTGCAACCATGGAGTGCAGGTTTTCATAGTGCCCACCTTAAAATAGCCTTTTGAGCAGTGCATGTGTGCTGAAGGTGGGGAAGTGCCCTCGTATAGAGCATCCAGGTAGACATAGAGAAGCAGGTTGGCACAGAACAGAGCTACCAGACATAAAACTACTGCAGGCACCCCACACTTTGGACCACTTCCAATCCTCTGAGCCATGGTGGCATCTTAACCTGTGTGTCAGAAAATAAAAATCTCCAACATTTTTCTACAAGGACTAACATCATCCAGACAATGACTAAAGTAAAATTCTACCCATCAGATCGACTTTTTGAGGACAAAGGCAAAATCAGAATGCTAAATAAGTAAGTGCAATTTTTGCTTTACAGATATTCTATATTATCAAAATTAAGGTTTCACACTTTTTATAATGAAACATAGTGATACTTGATACAGTACAATATACAAGAAACAGTACTGACACTTGATGTGTGACTATGGAGCAGCTACATAAACAGCATTGTTCACATGTCTCTCTAATACTCTAGATGTACAAACTACATACCGTTTGTACATCTAGAGTATTAGAGNAGCAAAGCAATATATAAAATAATGCAGATATGGACCAGCAACTTAGGGTAATTTTCACATCAACTATCAGAATGAGGAACAAATGTGATCTCTGTGATTTTGGCTGTGGCATGATTGTTGGTGCCAGATGGGCTGGTTTCATTATTTCTATAACTGCTGATGTCACTGGGATTTTCACACAGTCTCTACAGTTTACTCAGAATGGTGCAATGAGGAAACACCATCCAGTGAGCACCAGTTCTGCAGACGGAAATGCCTTTTTGATGAGAGAGGTCAGTGGAGAATGGCCAGATTTGTTCAAGCTGAGAGAAAGACTACAGTAATTCAGTTAACAACTCTGTACAATTGTGGTGACCAGAAAAGCATCTCAGAATGCACATCAAACCTAGAGGCAAATGGGCTACAACAGCAGAAGACCACATCAGGTTCCGATTTTGTCAGTCAAGAACAGAAAGCTGAGGCTGCAGTGGGTAGCGGCTCACCAAAACTGGACAGCTGAAGACTGGAAAAGTGTGGCCTGGTCTGATGAGTCTCGACTTCTGCTGAGGCACACAGATGGTAAGGTCAGAATTTGGTACCAACAGCATGAATCTATGGACCCAACCTGCCTTTTGTCAACAGTCCAGGCTGGTGGAGGTGGTGTAATGGTGTGGAGAATGTTTTCTTAGCACACTTTGGGTTAATACCAATCAATCATCGCTTGAATGCCACAGCCTATTCAAGTATTCTTGCTGACCATGTGAATCCCATCATGGCCACAGTTTACCCATCTTCTAATGGCTACTTCCAGCATGATAATGCACCATGTCACAAAGTCATCTTAAACTAGTTTCATAAACATGACAGTGAGTTCAATGTTCTTCATTGGCCTTCCCAGTAACCGGATTTGAATCCAATAGAACACCATTGGACGTGATGGAACCCAGTGTTAGTATAATGTTCCTAATAAAGTGTTCAGTGAGTGTCTCTCACCAGCACTGGAATTCTTTCTTTGACCACTTCTTATTTTGGACAACAAGGTAAAAATTGTGGGGCATGACGAAGCTATGTTAACATGTATCCTGCCATAACAGCAGTATATTTTGCCATGCACACGTAGTTTGGCAGTTTGATTCTGATACTGCCCCCGGCAATTATCTTGATATTGTACCACATGCTGTGTTAATTTTTTTTATGGACATTCAAAATTGATGCATTGAATCAATGAAGAATCCAAAAGTCAGCTTGCCTAAATAAAACAAAGTATAACACTAAAGCAAAAGTTCTCATCAGGAATTGGATCCCACAGCACCTGACAAAAAAAAACCTGCAGGATCAGGTGGTTTTTACTTTCAAGCAGGGGTCAGATATGAAGCTTGCAGGACAAAGGAAGACCCTTCGATATTTTTTTCTCCTATTATGGGAGCATTTTGGGTGCTTGTACAGTGCTGTGTGATGTGTTTACCAGGTTCATTCATTCATCTCCAGTTACTGCTTTATCCTGGTCAGGGTCATGATGGCTTAAATTATTAATTTTGGGGGATTTTTTTTAATACCCAACTTAGTTTGCTACAAAAACACAGCAGGGAGGTACAATCAGAAATAATAACTGCTGGAGTGGGTTGGATTGGACCGAATTTCTTCCAGTCGCACACATGCCTCTTCTCTAAAGCAACAACAGGCCAGGGTGATATGATGTGCAAATATTTTAATGGTAATTTCAGACCTGCTTGGCCCTTGTGATCACGTGATCTAAACATGGCGGCCACCAATCTGTAATAAACAGGCTTATTATTCGTCTTCAAAGCCATTTGATTCTCCATCTCATCTGAATAATATAATACATAGGAACTGTAAAGCAAGAATAACTTGTTTTTGGTTGTCGCTGTGTGGACATTTGCAACCTCTAATGTGGAGTGTTAAATATACATGACTTCTTTCGGATGTCTAAACATCTCATAAATGTTAAATTCCCACGCTTACCCGACTTTGCTAAATCGTATGCATTTCCACCTCCACCAAGTTTGTCATAAGAATGCCGAGCCTGATGCTGAAGCAGCTACAACATGACTGCTGTAACTACCTTTCTCCATCAGCCTACTCTCCTGTTGTTTCAGTTTGACTTGTTCGCCGACACTGAAATGCAGATTTAAACCGAATGTGAACTCAGTACTGCCACCTGGCGGCACCTAGCTGTACTGATCTCTCATAGACTCAGTTAGGTTTATTATTATGGAGTCATGCAACTTTATCCTATTCTGATCCTGATCAAACATTTATAGCTTTAGGTAGAATGGCAGGCTTTCCTCCCCTGTATCTAAGGGGAAAAAATGAAGATGTTCATTTCATGTTCAAGTACACATTTTTAAACAGTGTAAGCTTACTGTTGTTGTCTTGATTATTTTGATTCAGATCATTTTTTATTCATTGGCGCCTATGCAATGTTTTCCACGTCTCCATGGATCAGCTTCATTTAATATTAACACATTCGGCGTCAATCTGACACCCTGACACTGTTATTTATTTGAGGACCTTTAACGTGACAGCACTGGCTATTAATAGGAAAGCGTGCTGTGTGTAGAGAGCCCAACCCCGCGGATTATGTAGGTTAGATTTGCGGGATGGAGACGCTGCGGCGCGTGGAGGAGAGCAGAGCTGAGCGGCGGGTGCGGTTCCGGGTGGCGTCGGCGCGCAGCGGCAGGGTGCTGCGCGAAGTGTTCAGGGAAGATGAAGAAGGAACCGAGGACTCGGCGGATTCAGACACAGCCGCCGGTTCGGAGGCTGAGCGCGCCATGTCTCCTGCCATCAGGGAGGCGAACGGGCATCTGATCGGCCTGGCGGTGGAGCAGCACGAGGACAGCGGCAGCGATCCGGACGACCTGCTGGTGTACGCGAGCGCAGCGCATGAGCAGCTCTTCAGTCGCAAACGCGTGAACATCTTCAGCAAGAACGGCACGATCCGTGGCGTGAGGGACAAAGTGAGCGCTGGCCAAGTGCTCTTCAACAATCTCTCCAAACTCTACGGGGTGAGTCGGGGTTTAGGACTGGAGTGTCAAAAGCTGCGCGTAATTACGCACATGGCGCACTTTTAAGCACGCAGCACATGCTGCATCATTACCAGTCTCTCACCAGCGCGCCTCATGAGTGTTCTAGCAGTGCTTTAAAAGATACTCGCCTGCCTAATTATTGTAAATGAAAAAGGCAAAGAGGCTAAAGGAAACAGACAGTAATAATACTTTTAGGCGCAGGCAATACTTTTTGTCCACCAAAGGCATAGTGTTCACTAAGAATATAGCCTAGTATATGCTCGAATGAACTGAACCAGCAGTGAACCAGAAAATGAATTGTGTGTGTGTGTGTGTGTGTGTGTGTGTGTGTGTGTGTGTGTGTGTGTGTGTTGAAAGAAAATGTATTTATGTACTTGAATAATTTGCTTTTTAATGAAAAAAACAAAAAAGAATTAGATGTTATTTTGACAGAACTAAAGAAATTACAGATAACTATGGCAGAACAGAAAGTTTAACTACATTTTGCTGGACCATATCTAAGGTGAATGTTCATTCATTCATTCATTCATTCATTCATTCATTCATTCATTCATTCAGCAGAGGTTCAAGTTCAGCAAGTTCAGCACCTGATGGTGTAGTTTGCTTTTCCCTTGGTTCATCCATTTCTATTTCTAAAAAGATAATGTCAACTTATTTGAATAATATTGTTTGTAGTTTGTAGAATAGTATAGTTTGGGTAGCTAATATACTAGGGCAAATATGTACTATGTACAGATAAATTAAACCTACTTTTTTGCTTTCTAGGCAATGTCTCGTGGAGTATTAAACTAACAAATAAGTATTTGTTAGTCTATTAGTCTATTTGTCATGTCTATTTCCAAATGAAGATTTAGACTGGATCAGAATCATTGAGGGTTCATATATCTACTAGAAAGCTGACTTCATTAAGGTGCATTCTATGTCTATGTTGCATGGTGCATATTATGTCTATCTTGTTCCTATATTGTTTCTCTCCCCATAACAGGCCAGAGAGACCATGTCTGTGAAGAAGCTGCCTGGAGGAGTTTAAAGTAATACAGAGCAGAACACAGCATCACATCTGGACAGGGGTGTTGTATGAGGAGCCTCAGTTATCTGTTCTAAACAGTGACCAGGGACGGACTGCTTTAGTTTCTACTTTCCATTAACACAAGTTTTATGGAACTTTATTTAGAAGCTGAAATTTCCAAGTGCACTTTGTGATATTTCTTGAAGAAAATAAAGAATTTACAGAAAAGTCCATTAGATGTTTTTAATCTAGGGAATTTCATGAAGGAAATTCTGGGATATGGGTTAATATGCTGCATTCTGGACTAAGTGGATCTTGTTTATGCTCCTACTGGAACATCGAGATAGCAAGGCATCTGCAGCCTGCTCTGATGTACAGCATGTGGTCACACATGGCACATTTTTTTTGTGTTGACTAAAGCAGTAAGATTATTCTTTTGCAGTGAATCAAGTGCATATTTTCTTTTACATACAGAAGTGTCAAGCTTGTGGGATGAGCTAATATGAACTGTATTAAATGTTCTTTGTGGTTGGAATTAAACTACAGTAGGGAATGTTTCATCTCGAAAATAAACTCCTTCAGCTGAACATTACATGGTTAAACAGAAATGACCTGTATGATGATCATTGTGTATTGCATTTGATCTTTCATTTAATTGCCTACACTAACTACTATTAATCTGAATAATAACAACAGTGTAAATATGCCCTTTATATAAATATTAACTTTGTGTTTTCTTATTTTTTATTATTTGGCAACAGAGATGATGGGAATGCCAGCAGTTCAGAGCCAGTCATTTATAGTTTTGTATGTTAATGAATTCTAAAATGTATTGTGACGATGAATATCATGATTTTGTTCACTTTCCATTTTGTTCAAATAAATTTTCAACTGTAATTTTTATAGAATCTGCAGAACAGCTTTATTCAGTACATTTTATTTGTGATTACAAAAGTTGATGTTTACTACACATCCTTGAGGAACTGTGCAAAGTGACACACCTTCTGCACCTCCTCCACATGTACAAGTTAAATTATGCACAAGATCAGAAGGTCATACAGCTCCATTGCCTCTCAATTATTTAGACACACGCAGAGAGAGAGAGAGAGAGAGAGAGAGAGAGAGAGAGAGAGAGAACAGACCTGTATGGAGATTATCTCACATAACAGCAGTTTAGCTTTAAAAGCTACTTGAATGGGTCCAGCGGAGATCCACCTGACCTGAAGAAAGGTTAAAGTACTGTTAAAGATCATGTGCTCAGGGGAAGGTAAGCATCTTGTGTTAATGGTAAGTAAGTCAAGAATTCATGATTTTTTTTTCCAGATGGAAGAGATCATACACAAGACATGGAAACTATTAATTTCAAAGCAACAACCTTTTAGGAAGATGCTTGTAAATCCACTAATATATATATAATATACTTGAAAATAAATTTTATGAAAGTCTTGTTTCAAAAGAAGACATAATATAGTATAGTACATATTAATCACATTCCTATGGTGATCAGGCTTATTTTGTATAATGTGTTGCATAGTAACAATATTAATACAGTCAAAGCCTCAGGATGTTGGATGAATTGAGACCTGTCATATGCATAACATTTTTTTTTTCAGATTAGTATTTATTCAGGAGTGGAGTATTATGAATACCTGTATGTTTTTTTTTTAAACTATGTAAAACATTACTTCAAGTAGTTTAGTTCTTTAGTCATCTGAAATTAGGTTTCGGCTATGTCAAAGCTTTTTTTTTTTGGATAATCAGAAGATGGTGAGGAGGGCGAAGACTCCATAGAGCAGAATGCATGGGTACGCCACCAGCAGCTGCTGTCCACCCATATCCAGTGTAGAAGTAAAGATCTTAGATGCTGATAGACTGCACCAGCCAATCACAAACAAGGCCAGCAGTGTGCCCAAAAGTCCTCTGAACAAACAAACAAATGAACTTTGTTACATACTAATCAAGATTTTTAATAAATTAATCTACTCAATGTGATTTCTTTCTGATGTCTGCATCAAAAAGTTGCATGATCAATTCAGAAAATGCAGAACTACAGAGAGAAAGAGAAATATATTTTGATATAGCCACTATTACACACAGTGCACACAGTTACATTTATGAACATTTATATGTGAAGGGAAAAAAAATGTTTTTTCATGTTGTTGTAGATACTCACTGTAGGGAATAAAAAACAGCAAAGGCAGAGAGAGCCACCATGGGTAGCAGGCAGTATCCTAATACACTAGCCACACATCCATAGGATATTGTGTATACACTCATTAAATTCAGCAGAATGTACATTCCCGCACAGCCCAGGGCACTGATGCCATACACGTAGCCAAAGTGTACCTTTCCTGCCTGCAAAAAAAAAGCAAATGCATACAAAACCAAGGCTTGATATAGCAATTAATACACTGTATAATTACACTCATAATGATGTAACCTTTCCTCAGTCATGAGTATAAGTTTTAGTAGTGATCAGATGAGATGACGTGCGTAAGAAATCAGTTATACCATCAAAAGAGTGGCTCCCAATGCGATGCAGAAAATAACAGGACCGGTTAAATCTGTCTCATTCATGATGCTGCCATCCGCTGGCTTCATGGGGTTCAGCACGGTCAGCGTCTTCTGCCAGATGTGATCAAAGTTAATGCCCAATTCTGATGAGACACATGCACAGTAATCTCCCTTGTTCATTGATTCAGGATCTCAACTTATTCTCTTATATCCCTTATATCAAATAATGTCATTCCAACCACCACCACATTATATTTGAACATCTGTGTGGATTACCCTCTAACAGTGGAGGTTCTTCTTCAAAGGAGTCGGTGTGCTCAGCAGCCCCAGGAGAAGCTTCAGGTTGAAATATCTGCCCAGTGTAAGGTGGATCTGTTAATGGGGCATAGGGATCTGATGTCGGAGATGCACAATCTCTGCCAACGACAAGGTAAACAACTGTTCAGAACTACACCATAATAAAAAACATGAATCTCTACAAATAGAGATTCAGAGTTCAGAGTCATGAATGTTCATGATCAAGCATAGTCAATACCAGGGATACTCTTACACATCTTGGTATTGTGGACTGATGTATGCTGTGTCATAGCCGTCTGCCTCTTGGGCCTGATCATGTACGTAATATCCAGACTGGTAGAAGTCTTGATCAAACTGCCTGAACTCCCCCATTCTACACAACAATACAGCACAAAAAAAGATTGTGGTGACAATCTGAGGACTAGCACCTAACTACAACAAAGCAACTGCAACTACAATATGTAAGTATAAACATACTGTATATATAATCTCCATATCTAGCCGACACTAATTAGATAACTGATTTGTTTACCTTTAAAAAGTCCAGAAGAACAGGCCTGTCCTGAGTGGGGTATCGTGGCAAGGGTCTGCCTTCTGCCTACACAGCTGTTAGCTGTGTGTAATGTGTATTTGAAGAGTTATTTATAGGCAACTATATTTGCACTGAGGACACAGACTGCCCTAAGAACACCAACAGTCAAAAGACTAGTGACAATGCTAGGAATTATATATAGTTTTATTTTCTTGTACGACAAATCTTTTCAACCTGTATAAGCAGAATTGGCAAGTTGGATCTACTGCACACTACAGTACACTGTTATTATAAGATACTTAGGATAATGATAATGATTAGAAAATAAAAAAAGAACTCTTCAGAAAAAAACAACCTTCAAACCTCTTTAGTGATGAGATGATGACAGATCACTGACAACATTTATAGGGAATTCCCATCTATTAATACTCTATATGCTACAACAGTTAGTTCTGGTCCACTAATTTGATTGGATGAGCGAGGTACCAAGAGTGCTTATATTTATTATAACCGCATTGGGCGTTTCACTCTGCTTCTCTGTGTTCACCGCGTAAAATTCCAATTCTAGCAAAAGTCCCCTGAGTTCATCATCAGAGGACATAACAAACAATCCATTTTTCACCTTGTGCCAATGACCAAATCATAGCCGTGCCAATATTCAGTAAAACTACATTCTTGTTTGTGAGACATTGCTTAAATATTGTACATACATTTTTAATGCAGTAGACTCACCACCATAGCAACCATTTGGGGGAAGCAGTGTGGGCTGAAGTGTTCTTTTGGTTTCTTCAGACAAAGTATTACTTTCGTTTACCATTTTAAGAACTAATTACTAATTGCTGATCATATTACAGTATGCATTTAAAAATACTCACTCCTATACTGACTCAAATGTTGACTAATAGTAATGGTGATTTGCTACTGGACATGCAGCTTAATTTTTGACAGAATTATTCTGTGCTTATTATAAACCATTTTTAAGCTGGCTATCACTGCTTCTGGGCTATTCTGTATTTGCAATAGTCAGCATTTTAGTCAACAGCTGAAATCACTTGTTAAAACCTTTTTTTCATGATTGAGGTAAAACAGGAGCACTTAACTGAACTATAACTGAAGCACGAAACTGCTAATTGACCCATGGGTCGGGAGTCTTTGGAGGTGTTAAAGCTTTTGGTTACAGCAAGTCAACAAGACTAGCAGTTCTAACGAGGAAAAGGGAAAAGCCAATTGGAGGCTAGTGCATTGCGAAGAAGATCCATAGCGTTTCACCAGAAAAGCTGCTTGCACTGAGGCAGAATAAAGGAGAAGAGATGAGATGATGCTATTGGCAGGTTTGAGGACAGGTTACCTGTAACTCCAGCCATAGTCACAATCTGCTAAGCAGATAGGTGAGAAGAAGAGACAGTGACTGTAGGGCAATGGTATTTATTTTAGTTATTTTGAAGGTATTCTGGTGATTCTCACTACTCCTCACTCTGTCATAGGTTTATAGTTAGTTTTCAGTTTACTTTCTTTTTTCTGGTTATGTGCTCCAGCATGTAGAAGTGATGTAAACCATAGCAGTATATTTTTGAACACTCTTCCAAAGCATCCATCATACCATAATTGCTGGAAGTGTTTAAAAACCATTCATGAGTCATGCCTCAAAAAGCTGGTGTAGATTGAGACACTGGTTAAAATTGGAAGTGTGACTGTTCTGTAAGATCTGCCTGAGACAGATGACTGATGGCTTCAGAGAAGCGTTTGGTGGGAATTGGCCTCTTGTAGAATACTGCAATCATGAATAAAGAAGTTGTAGTCTTTTGGACATGAGGTCGGTGTAGCTACATACACTATATGGTCAAAAGTATGTGGACATCCGACCATCATACCCATATGTGTTTGTTGAACATCCCATTCAAAACTTGGTCTTCACTTTGCTTCTATAACAGCCTCCACTCTTCTGGGAAGGCTTTCCACTAGATTTTGGAACATAGCCGTGGGAATTTCTGTCCATTCAACCACAAGTCAGGGCCAGGCGAGAAGGCTTGCTGCAGTCACCTTTTCAGCTCATCCCAAAGGTGTTCAGCGGGGTTGAGGTCAGGGCTCTGTACAGGCCACTCAAGTTCTACCACTCCAAACTTGGCAAAACATGTCTTCATGTGATAATGAAAATGTGCACAGGAGCATTGTCATGCTGGAACAGGTTTGTGCCCCTTAGTTCTAGTGAAGGGAAATTGTAATGTTGTAGCCTACAAGGACATCCTATACAATTGTGTGATTTCAGCATTGTGGCAACTGTTTGGGGAAGACCCACATTACGTGTGTGACTGTCAGGTGTCCACATACTTTTGGCCAAAGTGTATCTAGAAAGTTTTTGTACTGTACTATGACTGTGCCTCATTCCTGCACGCTCTTAAACATCTAGCTGTTTACAGTTGTACATCTTCTTCTTCTTCTTCTTTCGGCTTTTCCCTTCAGGTTTCGCCACAGCGAATCATCACTCTCCACCTATCCCTATCTTCTGCATCCTCAACACTTGCACCCACTAGCTTCATATNTATACTCACTCTCCCTCCTCTGAACATGTCCAAACCAATCTGGCCTCCCTAACTTTGTCCCCCAAACGTCCAACATGGAGCTGTCCCAAAGAGAACCTCAACATCTTCAGCTCTGTTTACAATTGTACATATCATACATAATAAAATAAGCTATGCATTTCATCATTTTCTCACAAAAGGTGTGTGCAACAACCAAAATCATTGAATGAGGTGTTTTCAGGCCACAGGGCCTTCATGGATACAGTTTACATGGATACTATATGTAATAAAAACATTTAATATAAAAAGGACAGTCTATATGGTAAAATCATAAACTGTACATGTGAAAGTCTCCTTTATTTGAAAGAATTCACTGACAAAACATTTTTTAAAAGGCATCATTAATAGTTAATATAAAAAATATAAAAATATTAAGACAAATTAAATATCAAGATAAAAAATTTTGCTTAAATCAGATCTAACAGAACTGTTGTATTCATTTGATCACACACTCAACATCACCACCACCTGTCTTCTACACTCATACCAACACACAGACACAAACACACATTAAGAACAGAATCAACTCTAAATCAGCTCTGCAGTACAACGCTTGGGTCGATATTTCTTCAAACTACTGCCAAGGTGCTCTTTTTCCCAGCACACGGTTAGTGACTTTCTGTAAGAGATGACTCGCGTTAGCTTTAAAAGAAACATTGCACACATGTCTGGACTTGTGACTGCATCGAGTATGCTTAAAGGAAAAACAACTTCTGCGAGTAAGCATCTGTTTACCTTGTTAAATAGCTGAGCATTAAGGCGGTAAGTGTGGTACTTCGCTTTCCTCCTTTCTTCCTCCTTCCTCTTCTGAACCTCTGGGAGTTGAGCATAGATCCTAATGGGTTAAACACAAAGATGAGATCATGCTTTCAGGTTTTCTGAAATTTTTTTATGCAATATTGTATATCTTTGACACACTCCATTTTGGACCTGGATAACCACAAAAAAACAACTATTTTCCCCTAAACATGATGATCATTTCTCTATCTGGCTTGCTCATGCCCACACACAATCCTACCTGCTGAATCTTTCTGTCCTGCCTATTCTCTGAGTGTGTACTCCACTGACAGCACGGAGAACACAGCACAGAAATGAAGCATCAATTACTAATTCAGACACTGTTTTAAACCAAGTCTGTGCACATTAGTAAGAGCTTACCGCTTGGATCTCCCGATCATCTCACTTAAGGGAATAACTCGCTTAGAGGGAAGAGGTGGAGGAGCTGGTGCTGGCAGAAAGTTGAGTAATTAGGTTAAAATGTTTATAAGACAATCAGGCTATAATAGAGTGTTGTTTAAGATCATGCTGTTTGGACAAGCAAATTAAACCAACCTGCTTTTGGCTGCTTCACGGTTGAAGGGCGGTTGAAAAGCTCCTCTCTTTCTTTGTTGAAGACGGCTTGCATCTTTCTATCCTCCACCAGCAGACACAGCCTTTTCATCCGCTCCCGAGAGCGGGACACAAACTCTGGTCGGTGCAACTCCAGCGCCTCCTGCAACATTAGCGTTCATACAAAGACTACTTTTAACAACACAGCAAAGAAAACAAAAGGAAATTAAATTAAAATGTAATGTCGAACAAATCTTAGACACAACGCATACTACAAAATACCTTCACCGTAGCTAAATCCTTATAAGCCAACACACCTGCAGGGAGAGACGGACCAGGGCAGAGGGTTTGCTGCCGCCATCATTCTCTGAATGTGTTTTTTGCTCAGGAGGCTTCTCTCTTTCAACTTGAATGTGTCTTTCTCTAAGCGGCTCTCTCCATGGCTGCGTCCTGGTGTAGGGCTCGAACCAGGCTTGGCCTTCAGTCTGCCCTGCATCTGTTTGCGGCTTATTCTCCTTCCGCGCATCCCATTTCAGTTCATCAGCAGAAACAAACCATGACAAACCTTATAGAAAAGGAAAAAAAAAAAAAGTGAGGGTCCATGTGAGAGCAAACACCTCAACTTGCCATCTCCTACTTCACAAACTTACCATTTGGGTAGCAGGTTTGTTTGTTGAGAGCCTGTCTCCTCGGCACTGGTTGGGATTGAACAGGAGCAGCACTGGAAGCCCTGAGAGCGGACATACTGGCCTTTCCCTCACTGCAGGATGTCCTGGTGACTCTGGCACTACATGGAGAAGGGAAGGTAGTGCCGACATCCCGGGTGTCTCGGCGGGTGCCATTTACCACAATCTCCAAATCACCTGGCAAATAAAGTAGACATTTATATAATTTGTTAAACAATCTTAGCTCTCGATGGCTTCTCTTAGCCACATAAAGCAAGTGTTAATCTTTGCATAGGTAACAATTTTGTTCTGAAAAGTGGTGGGGGCATGGATGAGGGCAGGAAAAAGAAAAAGGAAAACTATACACTGTAACCAACATGACAATTTACCACAGAACAGCCAAACAGGACACAGAAGCCATTTGTGTATTTGCATTGAAAACAGTTTCTGTAACACTCCAAGTATTTAAATATAGCTTAAATGCTAGCATAAGCAAGCAACATCAAAATTATGTTGAAACATAAAATTAATGTAGTCAAATGTATGTAGAAACGTCACACTAGAGGGTGCAGATATCTGCTATCTATCTTATTTTATCCATTTATCCATACTCATTTGCTGAACTGGTGCTTCCTTGAATTGTTAACATTACCCTGCAGTAATTTCTTTGACATTACTGCACCAGAATGACCAAAACTTTTAGTGACGTTGTAGAAAGTGTTGAGTTTCTGCCACAAGTTACAATTTAATTTTTGATTACAAAGACCTTGTCCTTGGAGATGCCACAAGGGAAAAAATTACCTCACTACCTATTCATGCAGGTGTGCACTCAAGCCAATACAACACTACAGTACAAAAAAAAAGGTGAGGACATATCTCCAGCATCCCCTGCATAAAAGGAGGACCTACCTGCTTGTATGCTTCTGCTGACCAGTTTGACCTTTGCCCTTTTAGAACTAGCGGTGTGTCCAGTGCCTCTTTGGGAGGGCAGTGTATAAATACTTGGGGATGATAATGTGTCTGAGGCCTAAGGGTAATGCAAACCAAATACAAACATATTAAAATGCTTACTGATGGTGGCAATGTCTGAATCCAACACATTCAGGCAGTGCAATTTGTCTTGATCACATTATTGTTTTCACAAAACTCTATACTGACACAATAACAACCAGGATCTTAAAAAACAAACCATAAAGGAAAGATAGGGAAGGA
The DNA here is from genome assembly GCA_037577455.1 of Pangasius macronema. Classification (NCBI taxonomy): domain Eukaryota; kingdom Metazoa; phylum Chordata; class Actinopteri; order Siluriformes; family Pangasiidae; genus Pangasius; species Pangasius macronema. The sequence continues at coordinate 17,750,022 of CM074947.1, forward strand.
TACATCATTCAAGAATACTTTTTAAACTAAAATTCCTAGTATTAAATCTTACCATGGAGTCATCTGTGTTACTTATTTCTGTGGCAACAGAAACAAGGTGATTTTCAGAGCTACTTTTGCCATGTCCTCTTTTCTGCTTCTTAATGGTGTTATAAAGCTTCAGTAGGCCATCACTGGGCTTTAGTGTCTGACTTCCAGCCACTCCTTCTCTCCCACTGCTAACTCTATGTGGTCCGAAAGCCCTGATCAAGCGCTGTGTGTCGATGGTAGACTGGCTGCTGCTCGTCTCCACAGAAACACTGGCAGACCCGTCTCTCTCTGCAGGACAGCAGTAGTCGGTTTCTTGCTGCTCCTTCACTACTAATGTCTGGTTGGTACTTAAAGATTCCTTTTCCCATGCTGGTTTTGGAACACTTCTCACTTCACTTCTCTCTTTCTCTTTTCCCTTTTTGGTTGTGTCTTTTCCCTGTGTTCTCCTTGGCTCATGTTCTCTCCTCCTACTCTTGCCTTTCTCCTCTCTACTGTGTGCCTGTTTAGGTGTGTGTGGCAGGGAGGAGCTGTGTAGGAGGCGGGACAGGCGTTCCAGTCTCTCCAGCAGTGATATTTCTACGTCATTAGTGGATCGGGTCTCCTGAAGGCTGCATCGCTCATTGAAACGACGCCACAGTTGGTCCAGAGAGCTGCCAATCTCTGCACCAAGGTCTTGAGCCTTCATGTCCTGCTCCTTCTGCCTAATGGCCTTAGTGTGTAAAGGCAGAGTTTCTGTTCCCAATTTATGCTTTTGTACACTGTGGTTAGGATGTAGTTCAGTTGTGCTGTAGTCAGCCTCCATGTGCAGGGGGATAAATGCTTCCCCCTCTTCAATTTGCTCACCCACCTGCTCATTCTCAGGGACAACAGATTTACTGAAACCAGTAAGCTGAGAGGAAGGAAAAGTATAGCCTCCTAGGTCATGAAAGCCTTTTCCAAACAGAATGGACTCTGTCGAAGAAAAAATATTTGATAAAAGGGAGTAAAGGAGGATGTAAAAAAGTTTTATTTTCATTCCTGTGTTAACGCTGGTGCACAATGTCTTAAATTACCTTCTATGTATGCCACAACTCACCTCTTTTCATTTTGGCCCTCTTGCTGTAAATGCCCTCCTTATGTTTTGGTGTAACGTTCTTGTCCACAAGCTCTCTGGATCCCAAAACCTCAGGTGTAAATTGAGGGGGCACAGCATCATCAGATCCTACAGATTATATAAGGAAGAGTAGGAGAGACAGAGTTTAAACAAGCTAATTCAGTGATAAATTAGTATAGTTAGTTGAATTAGTTAGAGCTGACCCATAAAAAGCTTCACTTCTGCATGAAGCGCAGCATTACTGGGTTCGTCTTTCTCTCAGACAAAGGATACTATGAATAATGCAGCCGTGCAAGGGGGAGGCGCTTAAGACTGCGTAACAATGAGCGCTTGAGACAGAATGAGAGCAAAACACAAGATGGTACAAACCTGTGACTTGAGTAAAATTAAAACGCAATCCACATTAAAGTTAACTTTACAAATCCACAGCTGCTAATTTCACACAAAACGGTCCTGCTCTAACAAAATAACCTGCATGCTTGCACACAGACTCTCGTGTTAACAAGTACAAGCAAGTACTGCCTATATGTAGATACTCATTATTCATATTTTACCTGACTTTAAAGGTGCTACATAATCTTCAAGGATAGGTCGGGGCCAAAAACACTCACAGGCCAGGTACACCATTTGATAATGGACAATAATACACGTACTTTGCTACACAGAACACCTACTGATACAGTCTGTGTGATATTCAAATAGCCACATAAATCCTCTAAATGGTCTATAAAATCACTGCAACACAACAGTTTTTGACTTTCAGCACAGTTTTAAGCATAATCAAAGTACTTTAAAAACTCAAAAATATTGCCCTGATATTGCCCTTTAATTTGATGTGTCTGAACAGTTTAGTTCTACAGAATAATGTGCTTGGGTGCTGTGCAGCTGTGGCTCTTTTCTGTACCTGAATGGGAGCTCTCCACTGTGGTATCAGAGCGATTAGGGGAAAGTTCAGGCACAGTCTGTGACATATAGAAGAGCTCTGAACTTCCGTGAGGTTTATATGGCAGTAAAATTGGAATAGCTGCAGGAAACACACAAAGATGAGTTATACTGTAATAATGTGTCTTAGTATTGCACATACTAAAAAGGAACAATAAAACCATTTTAAAATCTTGACACTTACCAGCTGTATTAACTAATAAAGATCTACTTGGACCAGCCAGTCTTTGGGGAGGAGTAAAGGCTTGTGGGTATCTGGAGGTCATCTGTGAATATCCGCTAACCATTCCTGTGGTCTGACCCTGGTCTGCATTTCTGTCTTTACTTAAGCTGATCTCACTGGATACAGAAGTTCGCTGTTCTTCAGTGGTGCTGGAGACTGGAAGTAGGACTTCTCTTGAGGTGTTTGGACTGTCTGAGTGATGTGTGTGAGATCCATTCTGCAGCTGTGGGTAACTGCAGGAATCACCAGCAAGAGTGTGAGGTTGCTGGATGGTGTTTTGCTGTAATTTCACTGAAGGTGTGAGGTGGCTATTGGACAAGTGAGGTTTATGATCAAGCACTGAACCCGACTCCAAGCCTGGAGGGAACTCTCGTTCTCCTCTGATGACAGACTGAGGTGCTTCTGGGATTGACAATGGGTCATTTCTCTCACTTTTTGGGTGTTCATTTTCATCTCTCACCTCTTTGTCCTTTTCCACTGTCCCCTTCCCCCCTTCATTCTTTGTTGCACTATTTGTCATTTGAGTCTGTAGTTTCCACTCCTCAGATGATCTCAGGGTTGTGTGTGAATTGCTTTCTAATGCAAGATCATTGTGTGCAGCAAGGCTGTTGTGTGTATGCAGGCACTGGCTCGCTGACTGAGGAGAGGGTGTGTGCTGAGGGTTACACCCCTCCTTGATGGCAATCTGTCTTACTCCGTCCTCCAGTGGTGTGTGCAGTGGAAAACTAGAGTCAAATGGAATCCGACTGACTCTCTGCAGCTGCTCAGAGAGACGGTCTTCTGCACTGCGCATTGCTGCAAATCCTACAGCAGGCTGGGGGACAGTGCCAACACTGGACTGGGTACTGCTTTCTGAATCTGAGCTTGACTGAGACACGAGGGAGACAGATCAGGTTATCAGAACAAGAGTGATGGGTAGGTAAAGACTAGTAGAGACATTTACTGAAAAAGGGACATTTGTTTCCCTCCTTCCATTAGGTTGTGTCTTACCTTGGTGTGTTTAGTGTGTAGCAGCAGCTCTCTTTTGATCTCCTCGATTCTCCTTCTGTCCTCTGTATTAAGCTCTAAGGCTTCACATTTGCCACCAGACACCTTCATCTTGATCCACTCTTTGAAGACAAAATTGTCACATAACAAAAAATGTATGTTTTTTGCAATGTTATTTTAAAACTTTGAATGGGCCCTTTAATTAAATGTTTACCTCTAGCTTGGCTCTCTTCAGGATCAGCAGTACTTGATCGGCTGGTAACCACAGAAGCAGACGACTCACTCTGCAGAAGCTTTGCAACCCTAGAAGCCAGTGAATGCTCACTGCTGGCATCACTTAAAACACCAATTTCTGCCTCTGTTTGACTGTGAGTGGGACTTGTCTTAGATGAACTGATGCCAGAATTCTCTGTATGGTCCTGGCTTTGCTGCTGGCTATCTGATGTTGAGGAAGCGTTCCCCTGTGTAATCAACAGGCTCACAGGGCCTACCCGGTCTGGGTCTGCTGCACTGCATCCCTCAGGCTCTGCTCTCCTTGGAGCCGCACACAAGTCACGTGACTTTTGATTCTCCTCCCTGCCCTGAGAGGCTGTTGAAGGTCCTTTGCTCATGTGGTCAGACTTTGTGGACAGCTCTAGAGGCCCAGATGAGGATGAGGAGCTCTCCTTCAGGGCAGAGTCTGAGGAAGAGTGAGCTAATACCAAAGAGACCCTTCCATCAACTGACAAAAATGAGTCATCATGATATGCTTGTGTGTTCTGCTTGAGTGAAAAAAATGAGGCATCGCCCTCTATATAACACTGTGAGCCAGGGGGGGAGGCCATAGAGAAATGACCAGACACAATGCTCTCTGCATGACCAAGCAAACGCCTGATCTCCTGCAGGGTTCCAGAGCCCACCAGAGAGGAGTCCCCTTCTTTAACACCATCCCAGATCCCAGGAGCAGGTGCAGACTCCAGGCTCACCTGAGCTGGCAGGCCGTAACTGCCCTCTCGATGAGAAGTGTCAGCTCCTTGAGGAACACTGTGTGATGGAGTATGGTGCTCAGGTGAAGTGCCTGTCTGGAAGTGTGCCATTCTTATACTGCCCGAACTAGCTGGTTTGGCTGGCAACTGAATGGACTTCTGAATAAATAACTGTGTTAAAGAAGCACTAGAATCTGCAGAGAGCACACTGGAACTGGAGCATGTCTCCTTCTGAAGACTGTCACCTGTATATAATAGCAACACACATGTCCAGAACGATTATAGAAACAACCCTGAGGAGATAGAAATGCTTTAAGAACTTGCCAGATGGTGAACACTTTAAAATCACACTGTCATTTGCCATTCATTTAGGTTTCTTGAGTTTTATTTCTTTCTCCTGAAAGAATTTTAGTGAAGTAATGCAATTTAAACAAGGTACTGGGTAGCACTTGGGGTTTGCAACACATAATAAATTTCAAAAGCATATAGTATTAAAGAATTGGGTGGAAAACTAGTAATGGCATCATCTAAATACACCTGAGTGAATCAGTCACAATCATAATCAGTAGAATTACACAAGCAAGCCACTTAAAAATGTATGGCCTTTGAAACAAATTCAGAAAAATATCAAGAGGTTATAATAATCATAGCTAGCAACTAAGACATAGAGGCCAAACCAGCCTAAACTTTAATATATTATGCTAAAATAAATGGGTGTACAAAGCAAACTGTTTATAAAACAAAACAAAAAAAGTTTACCATCAGATAGTTGTATGCTCTTGGTGGGTGTTCCTCCTGAGCCTTTAATGGTACACAAATCAGTAGGAGAAAATTCAGGCTCTCTGATGGGTCCACGGTGTGTAAAAGGATTTAAGATTGTTGAAGGTGACTGATCAATTCCCAAATTGTGAAGGTAGAGCTGCAGAGAAATTGTTTGTTAAATACACTAATAAAATTAATTTTTTAAATTCTAAATGATGAATAAAATCTCTATTAAAATATCTATTGATAAGAGCTCCGTGGGTCAAAGTTTGTTTTTACTTACTGGGATTCTGTCTTCGATGTTAAACTCAGGGGGACGTGGGGGGGATCCAGGTCCGGCGGTCCAATATGGTGCATAGTTGTCCACTTCGAGACTTACAACAGAGGAGGCTGCACCTAATGATGCCTGAAAACTCTGTTCAACATGACAACCTCCTGGAAAGCTGGAAACTGGACTGCTCATGTTGGTATTTAAGTTCACGCCACTGTACTGATCCACATTAAGCAAAGCAGAGGTCTTTACTGGACCGGTTCCTGAGTCATCAGCTGGCCTCTGGTCATTGGTTCCACTTGAGGACAGTGACGATTCAGCTGCAGTGGACATGAAGCCTGGAGAGATGGAATCAGTGCAAACAAGCGGAAGCTGATTTTGATTTTCTTGCAGTTCCTCTTGCTGGATGGGGGTGATGACTGTTCCAAGAGACGAGTGGGAATGGGACTGAGTAAATGGTGACGGTGAGGTGGATCCTACAGCTCCTCCTGCCTCTTCCACATCCGCACACGACAGCACACCACTACCTGTCTGAGTGGGTGGAGTGCAGCTATTGGCACTAAATACTGAAGATGTCTTGTTGGGATGTTGTTGGCTTTGCTGTTTTATTGCCTCAGACACAGAGTCCTGTTCTTTCCTCTTAGGAGGTACACCATCAAACCCTTGCAGAGACAAATTGTCATAAAATGACCTGCTGGAACTCTGATTGGCCTTCCAAGCATCAACTTTCTGCACATAACTGAGGCTGGGTAGAGAATGCACTCTTCCTGCAGACAGCCTAGGCTCCTGATCTTTGAGCTGTTTGTCAGATTTTTGCAGGAGTGTGGCTAAAGTAGGTTGATCAAGGGGTGTGTTCTCACATGCAATGACAGGCGCTTCTAATGCCGAAGAAGGGGCCTCTTGGCTATGAGGTATCTCACGTTGAAGATGTGACTCTGTATGAACCTCACCTGGGTCCAAAGAAGTGGCAAGTGTAACTCCAGCAACACTTTGATTGCTTGTGGTATTTAGGGTTAATGCTGGTATGTCTTCTGGTTTAGGGCTGCTGTTTTGGGTTGATGTGGCCACAGTGTCTTGATGGGAATATACAGGAGAGAGTTTGGCTGGGGCTGGTGCTCCTCTACCAAGGAGCACTGCAGGTGTAGACTGAAACACAGGCTGAGAGGTCAAAAAGGAACCATCTGCTGCTTGTTGGCTGCCTGAGCTCCAGAGTGCTCTCTGTAGCCCTGCCATATGTACACCACCTTCACTGGTCAGAGTGATATTCTGTCCAATTGGAGTGTTTTTGTTCTCAGTTTGATTTCTAACTCCTGATGCAGATAATGAGGAATCACTGTGGAGCTGAAGCTGCCTGAGGGGAAGGTCAGTGGTGTCATCCGTTTGCTTGACTTTGGAGCGAACTGTAATATTTGAGACGGCAGATAAACGAGAGGAAAGTGACACACTGCCTCTCTCCATAGTCCTTCTTTGTGATAATAAAGAAGAAGAGCCACCTTGTGGCTGCTCTCTATTCTCAGATGGTCTGAACTGGGGTTCCTTTGTAGAGGTACATGCAAGATCCTGCCTCTGGGCAAGACCAGAGTGTTTAATCTGGCTCTTGGGGGTGTCTATTGAGCTTAGGACAGCATCTGTCTGATTGGGAACAGTCTCAGAGGAAGATGGGACTGCACTGCTACTGGCTACACCAAGATCTGTTTTCAGAAGCTTCTGAGAGGAGCAAACAGGACCACCATTGTTTAAACCACATGCAGTCCCTCTTCTATCCAAATCAGTATCAATTTGTTCCTCTCCCTCCTTCTGCCATTCATCATTGCTCTCCAGGCCACTACTGTGTTCATTATTATGAATCTGTGCTGCCTGGTAAGTGCTACTAGGTGACAGGCTGTGCTGTGATAGAGAGCAGCAACTACTAGCATCCTCTAAAATGGCAGACATCATCCCCAGATGATGCTGTGATAGTGATGCCTGTTCATGGGATCTGTGTGTGAGGTTAGACTCTCCATCCACATCTAGACGTGACATCTGAGGGCACCTCTCAGAAGCAATGGACAGATCAGGAGACCCCCTTAACACACAACACAAAATGTTTAGCATACCTTCAGAACTAAAAGTATACATTTATCTTAGTTACTCTTTTGAACACCACACCTCAGGGGGACAAACTCTAAATCTGTCTGATGGAGGAGAGTGGACTCCGAAGGTAGGAAGGCCTTCCCCTGAGGAATCAGAGTCAGTGCAGGAGATAAACAGCTATCTTGTAGTTCTGCTCAGGTGAAAAGAGAACAACTTCAGCAATTGTACATGACATAAAACAGTATGAAGCAGAATCACATGTGATTTTATGCAATTATTTATCAGCACTTGTGGTGGCAGTGATTATACTTGTGTTCTGTTTACCTAGCGCTAAAGATTCAAATTTGTCAGCTGCTGGCTGCACGCGCAAGTCTCCTATGATGGCCATTTGTCCTTCAGAGTTAAGTGTGAGCCCTTGCAGACCATCAGCTTCCAGCAAGCCTGATGTTTGTCCCAGAAACTGACTAGGATCCTCTTCAACAGGGAGCTGGTGCCATGACTCCACCTCCAAAAAAAAAAAAAAAAAAAAAAAAAAAAAAATTAACAATTATATTTCATACACTATTTTACAAATTGTGTAACAAAGCACTGGTTATTATCAGTACTAATTCATTGATATATCAATTGTATATAATATTTACATCATACACTAATTATTATAAAACATGATATTCAGCATCGTCGTTATATCCTATAAATACCAGGTGAAAATATATCGTTAGAGTGACAAGAATGGGTAAACTACATATACAGAATATTAAGACATGCATTTCTGCTAACATATGTTGTCCTTGTGCAAAGCCATAATGTGCATGTGTACACTAGGTGGCCATGTTACAGGTACCAACCCAAAATGTGTAGCGAACCTAAAACAACAAAGAAAGTATAGAATGTGCAGACAAAGCACTAGACACTATTATGAATTTACTTGTTTACACCATACTTATATATAATATTACACTGAAATTTCTTGTGCTTTGCCCTCTATTTTTCATGAATTAATTGCCTTTTTGGGGGGATTTTTAAAAAGATGAGTCATAAAACGGTTTATAATGTTGCAGTACTCGAACCAAATGATATTTGAACAGCTCCATTTTGCTTTTGTGGTAATTCTGGATTTGGGATGAATATTGTTTGTGCTGCCCCCCTGGGAAATATGAGCTCCGCTCTTGCCTCATGCCCCAAAAGCAGGGAGGTTAGTCCATGGCAAGCTACATACATTGCTCTTTTTACCCACATACATGTTATGTTAACTGAAACACTTATGCGAGTTAACAGTGTGTGGCACAGAGTGGTTAGTGGTTAATTCTGAGAATTACAATCTTCCCATAATTCCAGTTTAAATCTGTTACACTATACAGCCAAAAGTTTGTTGACACTTCACCATCAAAATCACATGTGGTTCTTCTCCAAACTGCAGCCACAAAGATACACGCATACAATTCTATAGGATGTCTTTGTATGCTGTAGCGTTACAGTTTCCTTTCAGTGAAACTAAGGGGACCAAACCTGTTCCAGCACAACAATGCTCCTGTGCACAAAGCGAGCTCCATGAAGACATGGTTTGTCAAAATTGGAGTGGAAGAACTTGAGTGTCCTGCACAGAGCCCTGACCTCAACCCCACTGAACACCTTGGGGATGAGCTGGAATGCTGTCTGTGCACCAGGCCTCCTCACGCAACATCAGTGCCTGAACTCACTAATGCTCTTGTGGCTGAATGAGCACAAATCCCCACAGCCACGTTCCAAAATCTAGTGGAAAGCCTTCCCAGAAGAGCAGAGGTTATTATAACAGCAAAAAGGGTCAACATTTGGAATAACGTTCGAAAAGCACACACAGCTGTGATCACAAGGTGTCCGCACACTTTTAGCCATATAATGTATCTAGGTCCTGTTGGTGGTACTGTGAAGAAACATGTTGATGCCCTGAAAATTCAGAAGTACAGATCCCTGAACAGACAGTGTGCTGGCACACAGAGCTCCAGGCTCAGTAAATGTAAACACACAGCATCTACGTGCCAAACTATGGCGCTGTGTACAGCACTAACACAGAAGCTGCATGCAGATCTGTCTACAATAGGACTGACAGTATGAAAGCAAAGACGCAAAGCTACGCATGCACACGACATGTGAAAACATGATACACAAAATGATACGCAGATATTGTCCTATCCTTTAGCTTCAGATCGGGCAGATGTGACATGCATAGACAAAGCACATAGCACAAAATCTCGACACAACCAACGTTCTCAGGAACGTAGATAAGTGTGCAGATCATTTTCAGACAGGCGCTGAGAGCGTGATCTCCAGGCCACCGTACTCCCAACAAACAGTCAGCTAGCTATCTGCTCAAACCGAGTAGCTAACGTAAGCATCACTGCTGCTGCTCATTGGTTCATGTTTGTTTTCTAAACACTCGATACTATTCCACAAACCTTCCACAGTTAACCTATAAAGCAATCTCTTTAACCAAATAAACCTACTTGAAGCCGGCTTGGCTATGCACTTGTTGCTAATGTAACTAAGCTAGCTAACTAACATTTCTGACTAGTTATGATATGTAACTACAATTTATAAACGACAACTACTCGAAGATGTTCGAACACTATTAGCTTTAAAAAAAAAAAGGCGATAGCACTCAAACAAACTCACTCTGTTAACAGTTGCTCCATCTTCGCCCTCTCCTAACGTCTCCATTGTTGTGTGAGGAGCTGTGAGTTGTTTCTATGAGAATAACTGACATTTTTCGCGCCTGCGCACATGAAAGGAAAGTGTATACATACACACACACACACACACACACACTCCTCTGCGCAGAATCACTTTGAATACACGTTGTCCCGCCCGGGTTTTATACACACGCACGCATATAGTATTTTTTTTATAGTATATATATGCTGTGGTTATGATTAAAATACATGAAATTATGGTGAAAAACTATAACAAACTGGTAACTATAATAAATGCATATGACATAAACAGTAGAGTATTTTTTATTGTTCTCATAGATAATTGTCATTATTTATGACAATGTACACTCTCAGAGCATTTTATTAGGAACACTTACTCCTTCATACAATTATCTGATCAGCCAATCATGTGCCAGCAGTACAGTGCATAAAATTATGCAGATATGGGCCAGCAGCTTCGGGTAATGTTCACATCAACCATCAAAACTGGACAGTTGAAGACTGGAAAAGCGTGGCCTGGTCTGATGAATCTCGAATTTCTGCTGAGGCACACAGATGGTAAAGTCAGAATTTGGTGCCAACTGCATGAATCCATGGACCCACAATGCCTTTTATCAACAGGTTGATGGAGGTGGTGTAATGGTGTGTCGAATGTTTTCTTGGCACACTTTGGGCCTGTTAATACCAACTGATCATCACTTTAATGCCACAGTCTTTTTGAGTATTGTTGCTGACCATCTGCATCCCTTCATGACCACAGTTTATCCATCTTCTAATGGCTACTTCCAGCATGATAATGCACCATGTCACAAAGTAAAAGTCATCTTAAACTGGTTTCATGAACATGACAATGAGATCAGTGTTCTTCAGTGTTCTACCCAGTCACTGGATCTGAATCCAATAGCACACCTTTGGAATGTGGTAGAACAGCATGAAAGTGTCTGCAGAAATTGTTTGATGCAATCATGTCAAAATATATAGAAGAATTTTCTTGATCATTATTGTGTAATCCATCAGGGCCAATCAAAAGTTCAAACAATCAAAGTGATAAGAAATGTTTTAATCCATCAAAGGCCTAAGAATGACTTCGAAATGCATTTTAATCATGAAGAGAGTCTGATGTTGTTAAATCAGTATTTAGAGAATATTTGTGTATATGAATCAAGAAAACTAAGACAAACTGAAAGCACACATTCCTCATTCATAAACTGTATCTTTTCAGTCCAGGCTCACTCATTTCTCAAGCATGAACGTACCCTCTGTACCTTCCAAAGCACATTATTGAAAAAGCATTGTTAAAGTTTATGAAGTATGTTAACATTTAAAAAAAAAAAAAAAAACTGACTAAGCTTGTGCCACAGTTAAAGAGAAGATAGAGGGATAATAAAATAATTGTGGCATGAGGTCGGGGCGTGATTAAAAAAAAAGAGAGAAAACTCCACCTTACGAGATCATTGTTTTAGAATTGTATAAAAACATGAGCCACGACTGTGTAAATCAGATGATCTAGACATCTTGAATTTTTTTTTTCTTTCAATACAGTCTGATTTTTGGCATCTAAAACCCTTTGACTTTGAAAAGGGAGGCCCTATCCAGTATTAGTACAGTGTTCCTAATAAGGTGATCAGTGAGTGTATCTTATTTAGCATGTTAGATTTCATTACTATATCACTACATAACAACAACAACAACAACAACAACAATAACAACAATAATAAAGTATTTATCTTGGGGCTGTAGTTATTTGTAGGCCTGTCTGATCCTGTCGTGGAAAACCTTCTTAACCCAGAAGATAAATAAATTAATTAATAAAGAAGAAATAACTTTCCAAAGTCAAAGGGTTTTGGACGCCAAAAATCTGACTTTATTGAAACAGCCAACAAAGCCTAGACCATCTGATTTACATAGTCTTGGCTCATGCATTTATACATTACTAAAAACAATGATCTCATTAGATGGAGTTTTCTCTCTTTTTTTTCTTCTAATCACACCCCTGCCTCTCACCACAATTATTTCATTGTCCCTCTATCTTAGTTTTAACCATGGCGTGAGCTCAGTCAGTTTTTTGTTTATAGTTAACATTCATCACAACCGCGACAATGCAATTCAGTAGATAATTCAGTTTTTTTCTTTTCTGGTAGAGAAAAAAACAGCTTCCCAAGAGATATGACAGAGCAAGCCTGGACTGAAGAAGATACAGTTTATGAAGGAGAACTGTGTGTCTGTTGCTTTCCCACAAGCGTGGGCCACCTGCAAGGTCATTTCAGTTTGTTTTAGGTTTCTTGGTTCACATACAGAAATTATCTCACACAGAGATATTCTTGTAAAATCATATACATAAAGTCACTCTCTTCCTGAGTGTACTAAATGTACTAAATCTCTTGTTATTTCTAAGTATTTTAACTCTTGATTAGCTTGATGGATTATATGATAATCTTACTTAAATCATACTCTGATCAAAGAAAATTCTTCTATAAGACAAAATGTTTAACAAGCTGAATTATTTTATCGTTTTAAAGGATTTAATTATAAAAGATTTAAGTACACCTTTCCTTTTTGTCAGAATAAAGTGGAAATTTTAGGTAGCTCTTTTGGGTGTAAGAGAAATGGCGCTAGGCGTAGTGCGGTAGTGCGCATGCGCGGGGCAAAGGTTTTCTGTTAAGGTGTGAGCTGGCAGGAAGAGATGTGAGCATCGTCTTAATAATGCTAGAGTGAAAAAAAAAGCAGACTTGATTTATAAACACTTAATAATAATAGCTTTAGTATAACTCTACATATATACGCTATAAAATGTCTAAACATAATGGCTTCGGACCTGGTAAGTAGCAGTTTATCGTCGGCGCCTGAAACAGACTCGGTTTTTTCCCCTAAACTTGAGCTAGCTGGGTCACTAACGCTAGCGCGCTAAGTGCGTAGGCAGGATGAGACAGCAGCCCTACAGACATACTACATAGCTTCGGAAAGGTTTCAGAATTAACACTGAAGTAGGATAGGGGTGTTGTTACGTTGGTGTATTTTTTTCTGTAAAGTGTAATTAAGATTTTCTAGCTAGCTCGTAGTTCAGTTTTCTCTAGCCAACACATTTGTCCAGATTAGCTCGCTAGCTACACAGCAGAAAGTCGCGCGCAGCTCCAGTCAACAGGTTAGACCGGTTAATCACAGCATTCTCACGTGGTGTAAGAAAACATACTTGTGTGTGTGTGTGTGTGTGTGTGTGTTTGTTTCATATTGCTTATTTCCAGTAATGTGTGTTCTCAGGTTACTTCCGTTTGCTTGAGAACGCACGACTGATGCAGACCCATGTAAGTATTTCCTTATTAATGTCTTGTACTTTAAAGTCAGGGTTTGTTGGTTAAGATATTACATTGTCCTTTGTTTCTATTTCTTGACTGAATAATACCTGCTAAACTTCCCCAGGGGGCTGTGGTCGACTTGGTCAATGGAAGACCTACACAATATGAATTTTTACTTAATGCCCTGGGATATGGGTGTGGACTGGGTAAGCTGGTCATGCTTTGCTGTCATTTATTTTGGTGACTCATAACTATGAGCATTGTACTAGTTGCCATATCCTGATTATGTTCATTTAGCCACAGAGTTTAGGTGAGAGGTGGTTGTTTGTTTATAGCTGTAGAATATTCAGGAAGTCTGTCCTTACTGTACGTAATACTGTGCATGATTTTAGGCTTTAAGATAACTAATTTTAATGTAAATGTGCCTAATAGTGAACTATAAAACAAACAGTGGTGGGCGTTTGAGCATCACTTAGAAGGTTCACACAAGCACTGATGGGCTTAGCCGAAAGGATCATAAATATTAAACACACAAGTTATTTTTTTCCAAGTTTAAATTTATGATCTCATTACAGTGACTCTGTATCAAGGTCACATAGCCTAGCCTCCTACCTTATCATGTCTGTCTTTAAGCTGGCTCTATAGATGAGGTAAATTCTCATAGCAGAATTAACATCTTCACCATGTCTGTAAACCTACGACAATTATCACAGGGTCCACTCAATCAAAAGATGGATTTGCCTTTAAGGAAATTTGTCTGAGGTTTTTCATCCTGCTAATGTTTGCCTTTCAGGTATAGATTACCTTGATTATGATGATTTGACTGACGACGATGACGACGATGATGGATATGGCAGGCAAAACAATAGATATTGTGGCTTTGCTCAAAACTTTCTAGATAAAGGGCTTTCCAAACAGCTGCCTGCAATAACACATTATAAACCAGTCAAATGCGTCACACCCGAGGTAAGTGCTGCTTACACACAATTTGATCTGTTGTAATATGCTTATCCTGAAGAGCTAGTTCCAACTGAAATGTGTTATGCCCTTCTAGGAGGCTGCAAAAAATGCTAAAGAACTTGTAGCTGAAGAGGAAAAACTTAAGAAAAAGGCAGAAAAGAAAAAACAGAAGAAAATGGTAATGTAAACAATGCACACTTATGCTGCTTATGCTAAGATGATACACTATAATCTTGATGGGGGATTTAAATGTTTCCTTGAGTTACAACTCTTTCTGGTATACTATAGAGGCAGCGAGAGAGACGTCGCCTAGAAAAATTAGAAAAGGAAAATGGGAATAAACATGATGCCAGACAGGTATGCAAATGCTTATATCTATTTTATAAGGGATTAGTACCCAACCAATATTTCTCATCTATTTTTTTTTTACTGTAATTATTATGTCAATGCTTTGAGACCACGTGTTTGTGAAATTTTTTTTAGTACTACAGTGTTGAAACCAAACAGAAAATGTAATTTTCACATGCATGTCTCACTTGGTTTTCCCCTATAGCTTGAGGATGATGATGATGATGATGATGTTCCAGTTAAATCTAAGCCTACAGAAAGAGAGTGTGAAAATAAGAACAAAACGAGTAACAGAGTACCTCCTGACCCTGGCCCACAGTGCAACTCAGTAGCCACAGAGAGCAGTGACAGTTGTGATGATGAAGATGATGAAGATGATGATAAAGAGAGCATAGTTGATGAACTAGAGGTTGGCTTGTTTTCTGCATCTGTGCCTCATTTTTAGCAAGAGTCTATTTAGCACCTTCATGGGTATCTAACAATCATAATATGCAATGTATGTTTCAATAGCTTGATATGAGCAGCTGCTTTGTGACCAACGCAGCAGCCATCGCAAAACGCAAACTTGAGCAGAAACCTAAATCTGACAGGAAAGACAAAAAAGCTGAAAACTTCAAGAAGCATGACCCAGCACAAAAAAGTACAGCAGCGCCCCAGATTAAGGTTTGCAAAAGAACTTTTTGGGAAATTCCACTATATCATTGTTTGTTTTTGTTTTTTTTTTGTTTTTTTTAAAAGTTAATTCCCTTAACAGCTTTGTAATGCAGTTAGTCAATTCTCTCAATGAAATACAAACTAGACAACTTGATTTAAGATGCTTTTAAGTAAAAACAATGCAATTTTTAAACCAAATCTATCCACAGAATGTTAATGAAAAGGAGGCATCAGAGGAGGAACCAGTAAAGGACAATGTTACAAAGAGCAGGGAGCTGGGAGGTCTGTGTCCTGAAAATATTTTGGCCCAGAAATCCAATGTGTTTTGTTTTGTTTTGTTTTTTTAATATGTCCCATGACCTCTTTTTCCTTTGAATTTTTAGTGCTGGGTAATAAATATGCTCAAACAGGAAATTTGGATATGGCTGTGAAGTTTTTTACTGAAGCTATAAAGCAGAATCCTCAAGAAGTTAAGTAAGTATTAACAGTAAATATGGACATGTACTGCAATTGCATTATCCCATTTCAGTGTCATTTCCAGAAACCAGCTGAAATAAATAAAAAAGTGTCTTGGTGTCTTCTTGACAGATTGTTTGGAAATCGCTCCTTCTGTTATGAGAAAATGCAACAATATGAGAAGGCTTTAATAGACGCTGATATTGCTCTTTCTCTGAACCCAAAATGGATTAAAGGACTGTACAGAAAAGGGAAAGCATTAGTTGGGCTTAAGGTAAATTACACCTTATACTCGGGCACTTTGCATAGAAACATAGTTTATATATATATATATATATATATATATATATATATATATATATATATATATATATTTTTTTTTTAAATATCAGTATATTATCTCTAATATTGTTTGTTTGGTTCCTCTCTTAGAGATACTATGAGGCTAGTTTGATCTATAAGGAAGCTTTAAAGATTGACAGCACCTGTACTGATGCTGCTCAAGAGCTAATGATGGTACAAATAATGCAGTTAATGGTAAGTAACACTGTGTGTTGGGTCTTTTAGTTAATGGTTGTGCTTAATGAATTGTTCACCTTGCTGCATGGTTTTGATTAAAAATAATTAGTTCCTTTGTTTGTCCACATGAATGTCTGAAGGCTTAGTGAATTCCCATCTGCAAAAGCTGAGATCAGCTCAAATAGTTGTTTTAAAAAAAATGATACCAACACAAAGAGGATTTTTAGTTAAAAAAAAAAAAAAAACGAAAAAGAAGAAGAATGTGTATCAACTGAGAGGCTGCTCAGCCTATAGGCAGCATACCATCCCCCCTGAGCCACTGTCACTTTTCAGTTCATGTTTGCATCATCCCTAGAACCAGCACAAACCAGAAAACTGTTTACTCATTATTTAAATATTAAGACAATAAACATAAGAATATATATGAATAGACCTTTTTTTTTTTTACATGGACTGAAAGGCTATCTACCTTATCCAAAATAGTGACAAATTAATACATCTCTTTTGTGCTTACTATTTTGCTGATGTGTTATTTGCCTGATGTTATCTACAGGATATGGGATACACTAGAGAGCAAAGTTCAAATGCTCTGATCATACATGGAACAGTAGAAAAAGCTTTAGAAGCCCTCTCTGGTTTACATGGTAATACCACATCTGTTTAATCTCAATGTTACTCCCAGAACAATGTTTTACAACAGTCTTATTTATTTATTTATTTATACTTAGAAATTCTGTTTTTTTTCTGTCTCCTTTTCTTTGACTAAAGGTAATATGGCAGCTGCACAAGTGCATGTAGAGGAAGTAAGATTTTGTCCAGACATAAATCCACAACCTGTGAAAGTCCCAATCAGAACAGTCCCCCAGAACCCACCTAAAGTCAGCACAGCTGTACCGGCTACACCGTAAGAGTCTGCTCTTTTAGATTCCTGCTTTTGAGTGATCCACTTTGGCTTTATCTCTAAGGGTACTGAGCTGTGTGTCTGTGTATGTGCTTTAACTGGCAGAGAGCTGTTTCCAGTCTGGGTTGGGGATCTAGTGCCTCCTATATCAGCATTAAAACTCCATGAGCTCTTCAGCAAGTAAGTTGTTTCATAATCTTAAGCAACTGGCCTTATTTTTCTAGTTTATACTTACTACTTGAATATAAAGCTGTATTTGAATGCAGTCTGGATTCTGTGTCTGCCAGAAATCTGCATTTTTGCTCTGTGATTTTTCTAAAGCAGAGTGTAGTTCTTTCAGGGAATTATTTTTCGAGAATTAAAGGGGGGAAAAAAGATAATGAAAGAATGTCACTGGTAAAATTGCATAACAGTTATGCAGAATTCACCATCTACAAGGTGGAAGCGTTAATATGCTCTTTGTTTTCTTGCTCATTATTTTTGTAGATTTGGGCCAGTCCATAGTATAAAATTATTAGCAGCAAGACGCTGTGCTTTTGTCAACTACACCAACAAAGATGACTGTGAGAAAGCCATCCAAGAAATGCATGTAAGTGTAAGGGAGGGGTTAATATTTATTTCCACTATCTAATGTCATAAAACAACAGGCAAGTATAGGGAGTTGCATGTACAGTACACAGGCCATGAGGTTACAGAATGAAAGGCCACAGTGTATTGCTATTCCATAATGGAAAACAAACTGTATACTGCAGTGCTTAATAATTTATGTCAGTTCTGCAGTGTAAAGTGTGATCTAGTAATTCATGAGAAATATTCTGAATAGAATGTGACCCAGGGATTGTTGTTGCTGGAAGTGTGAGAAGTATCTTCTGCAGGGTTGTAACTAGGTTACTCTAGTGCAGGTCCCAAGCCATTTCAAACTGTGATATAATGGAGAAGAACACTAACTGCCCACAGTGACCAATTTCGTATATATGGGTTCTGATAGACAGGGATCAGCCATCCTTTTCTTCTGGAGAACAGGGCCAGTTATATTCTCCTGGATTCCTGGTTGTGGCTCACTTGTTTGATTGTATGTATATGTGTATTTTAGGGCTTTGGTATAGCTGGGACTCGTCTTGTAGTTCGTTATCCTGACAGAATCCACACACATCTTGGTGTATCCAAAGCTGCAGCAACAGATGCTGGAAAAGTAAAGTAAGTAAACACAAATGTTTTCATTTCACTCTGTATTTTTAGAAAATGAATTTTATGAAAATCATTTTATGTCAGCCAATTTGGAATTGAGCTTTAGATTTAAATATATTCCTTAGTAATATGTACTGTACATGATTTCAGTTCACTTTCCTTTGATATCTCTGCAAGTATTTGTTACACGTTTGTGTGTGTAAAATATTTTGTTTGTTTTCTCACTTGTGCAGTAAGTTTCCTGATGAGTGCTTTTTCTGGAGGACAACAGGCTGTATCAAGAATAATCGGTGCTCCTACAGACATGTACCAGAACACAAGGGCATTGATCGACCAAAATTTAAGTGATAGGAGGACATTCAAGTGAAAGGAGGCTAGCAAGAAGATTGACATTAATCCAAATGTTTTATATTACATTTATTAATGACCACTTTTACCTAAACAAATAACCAAATAAGTGGCAGTATTTACAAAGTTATAATCACTGTAACAGAAAATTAACTGGCTGGAATCACGTGTTCATTGTAGTTAAAATTTAACTTCACTAGCAAATTTAAGTTTGTTTTTTTGCAGTTTGAACGATGGTTACTACAACCATTATTTCTATTGAAAGTTATTTTACTTTTATGTCTAAAACCAGAAAGTATTGGGACTTGGTTGATCCTGAGGAGGAACTTTTATCTGCTTTCCCAGCATAATCTAAAAGTATTTTATTTACTTGATTAGTAGAACCTGCAGGAGGCTCATTACTACTCTTATTGACAATAGCTTTTTTTTTTTTTTTTAATAAAGTGTAATAGACATTACAAAATGGTTTGCTGTATGTCCTGTTTCTTATACCTTGTCTTTATGGCTGCATACATTACATTCTGTGCAGTTACGAGGTTGTAACATAATTGTCTCTGATCATTTTATTCCACATTCTTCCATGAAGACACTGAGCCCCTGAAAGTGGAGGTACTTTGTTGTAAATGGCTGTAATTCCTAAATGGTAAATGCCATATTTTTGTGGAACCTCTTAAAATAAAGCTGGAAGTCTACACTTT
>CM074947.1:17770428-17803114 GCA_037577455.1 Pangasius macronema
CCCTCCACCAAACTTTACACTCGGCACAATGCAGTCAGGCAAGTACCGTTCTCCTGGCAACCGCCAAACCCAGACTCATCCATCGGACTGCCAGACAGAGAAGCGTGATTCGTCACTCCAGAGAACACGTCTCCACTGCTCTAGAGTCCAGTGGCGGTGTGCTTTACACCACTGCATCTGACGCTTTGCATTGCTTGCCAAATCAAACATATATACAGGTATGTGGTTCACCAGGCAAGTTAGCAGAATCCACGGATCCCACCCCCCCATATGCACCCCGTGGTTACTGCAAAACCCCGCATACACGAGCACTGCAGTTTCTACTTACACAAGAGACCTAGCACTGATAAATGGCAAGAGTATGATTGAAAGGGAAAAGGTGGGTTATAGTCTCTAGCTGAATGTGTAAGTGGACTATGATGAAAGTTGCATCTAATAAAGTGGGCATTAAGTATACATCAGGTTTAAACCACCCTTCAAAACTTCTGTGCCTGACAGACTTGTGCCAGTAACACTCAACACCATGTCCATGTACAACACCCAAATAAATAAATAAATTACCTGAGGTGGTCCCGGGACTGATGGATGTAGATAGACGGGGGACTGATGTGTTATGTGTAGCAAGAGATGAGCAAAAGTCAGTAATTTTACACCTTTAAAGTGCACCTATATGTACCTGTAATAGATTAAAATGACCAATTAACGAAGCAACAAAATTGTGCACACTGTGTCTCTAATAAATAAACACACCACTCCTCTGTAATTAATTTGTGTCTAATATATAAACACTCATCACATGGCTCTAATAGCACCACATTGAAATATAATCACTTTGTGGTGTGATTGTAATCAGTCCTCCGGGGTTCAGGATAAAGTTGCCCCTGAATACTGAACCAAGATGTTTCTCTCAGTAGTGTTAACATATGCCATGGCATTATCTTTTTTTTTTTTTGGAAAGAGTTTTTTTCTTTTTTGAAGGAAATCCAGAATTATATTAAATATATAATAAAGAATAATAGTGATGATTCGCTGTGGCGACCCCTGAAGGGAAAAGCCGAAAGAAAAAGAAGAAGATATAAAAAAGAATAATAAACAAATTTCCATACTCTTCTGGAGAATGCCATTCTCAGTGTAAATGCATGTACGTAGCTGCAAGTAGGGAATTGAATGTTTGCTGTGTTTGAGTTCTGAATAGTTTATAATGGATGGTGCTTTTCAGAGAAACTTTACTGACATGTCCAGAAAGGTTATATTCATACCAGGATGTATGATAGTGCATTCTCTAGAGTTGGGTAAACTGTGATGAAGGAAGAAATGAACAGCTGGCAGTCTTAACTGAGCAGGTACCAGTGCCAAATATGTCATTTGCATTTGCCTGATGGTTTTATTCAAAGTGATTTTCTATTGACACAGAATTGAGCAGTTGAGGGGTGAAGGTCTTGCTCAAGGACCCAACCATGGTAGCTTGGCAGTACTGGGATCTGAAATCATGACCTTCCAATCAATAGCTCAAAGTCCAAAGCATTAACCACTGATCCACCACTTCCCTGAAAGTAAGCTTAGGGGCATGAAATATCATTATTCACTCAGTCAATTCAGTAACCACATTATCTTAGTCAGGGTTGTGGGGAAGGACAAAGGGGTGAACCTGCACAGAAACCCAAGCTCAGGATTGAATCAGAAACACTGGAGCTACAAGGTGGCAATGCTACCCACTGCACCACTGTGCTGCCATGTTGTCAGTTTTTCTCATCAAGCCAATGAAGTTGTTCCATTAAGAAGGTTCCATTTAGTGTCCATACTGACACCTCTAATCTGAGAGTAAAATTTTGAATTAAAGTTGAACCAGTGTAGTGTTGGTGCTGATTTTCACAATATAAGACTTAAATCAAATGAATTTGTATGGAATATTTATTTGCATACATTGCATTTATTTGTATACATAGGTTGTTGTTTTGGTTGACTTCCCCATCTTTTATGCTGTTAGATACAGTATCCTTCAACAGTGTGCTTTCCTTTTCTGTGTCCTCTGCTTTGTTATAAGAGATGATAATGAGAACCCTGCCCTCTCTCCTCATGCTTGTGTGAGTGAAACATAAGACCAACCTCCACCACTGCTGAGCACCTTATTGGCTGAGGCTGAGAAGATGCTGTGTGTGTGTGTGTGAGTGAGAGAGAGTGAATGTGAGTGCCTGTTTGTGTGTCCCCTATAAAGCCTGCTGCACAGCAGTATTTCTGAACTGGTGCAGTGCCGGTTCATCTCCACCGATGGTGTGCAGAACAAGGGGGAACTAGAAGAAAAACTTCGTCAAAAAATCTCCACATTAATATAAAAAAAAACACAACTTAAAAATTCATCATCATGAGTTCAATTTCTTCCTCTTCACTGATCCGGGGCTGGGACAACCATTCCAGCCCTTACCGCCTCACCCAGATGTCCTTCACTTCCTCACGGCGGCTGCTGAAGTCAGAGCCATTGCGCTACTGCGAGCCAAATGAGCTGAGTGTGGTGTGTGCAGAGCTGGTGGGACTGAGAGCGCAGGAAAGGGAAGAGTTAGTGGGGCTGAACGACCGCTTTGCCTCTTACATCGAGAAGGTGCGTCGTTTGGAGCAGCAGAATCGGATGCTCATGGTGCAGCTGGAAGCCCTGCAGCGAATGCAGACTCAGCCATCTCGGCTGCAGCAACTGTACAGGCAGGAGGCACAGGATCTCCGCCAGCAGCTGCACCATGAGACTCAGGACAAGGAACACATGGAGGTGCGGAGAGACAAGCTTCGTGTGGAGCAGGAGCAGCTGGAAAAGCGCTGGCAGGAGGAGGTGCGGCGGCGCGAACGGGCTGAGGATGAGCTGCAGCGTGCAAAGGATGAGGCAGACAGGACAGCACTGTTGAGCTGTGACACCGAGGTGAAAGTGATTTCTTTGGCACAGGAGTTAGCCTTTCTGAAGCAGGTCTTTGCAGAAGAACAGGAGGGGCTGAAGGTGCAGCTGCAGGTGTCCAGTCTCAGCATCGAGCCAGACGTGAGCAGACCAGATCTCTCAGCTGCCCTGAGGGAGATCCGTGCACAGTACGAGAGCCTGGCCAGGCGCAACATGCAAACCGCCGAAACCTGGTACCAGGGAAAGGTGGCCAACGTAGCGCAAGTAGCCGATAAGCAGCAGGAGGCTGTGCGCTTGGTGCGTGAGGAAACGGCCAAGCACCGTCAGCTGCTGCTTGCCTGCTCCACTGAGGTTGAAACTCTGAGGAGTGTCATCAATTCACTAAATGCACAGCTCAGAGAACTAGAGGAGACACAGAGTGAAGAGGTTGCCAAGTATCAGGTATTATACAGATCACTGGCTGGGGGCATTCAATAGTACATTTCTAACACATTATACTGTTACTGTAGTTCTTCTATTTGACAAATATGGCATCCTCGTGATAAACATAGAAGTGGTTTAATGGAACAGGACATAAAGCTCAGAAAATATGTGTAAAAGAGCAATATGGCTACTTCACACAGTTACAGCACTTGTTAACACAAATCTTTTCGAGATTCTGCAGCTCAGCACAATACTAATAATATTATAAACCAAAAAAATAAGCTATTCTATTGTGCACAGCTCCTGAGGCAGACTGCTGACTCATTCTTACTGCTGATGGATGACTGAATATCTTTACTCACAGTGTCCACAGATTGTAGATGCAGTTTATATATATGTGTATGTATATATATATATATATATATATATATATATATAGAAAGAGAGAGAGAGAGAGAGAGAGAGAGAGAGAGAGAGAGAGAGAGAGAGAGAGAGAAAGAGATGTTTCAGGAAGCTCAAACTATCACAGATCTTTAAAACAATTGTAGCATCAGACTACAAGTAGACTATGAGTATTTTGTTGCATATTTGACTGCCTGCATGTATGAATATTTGTATCCAGACACATCTATGGCATGGATTTATTTGATGTTCTTTGCTCTGCAGCATTTTCATCAGTATTTGTAATTACTGTTTGCTCTGTAGGGGAGGATAAGTCATCTGGAGAGGGATATTGCTGAGGCTAAAGAGGAGATGTCACGCTACTTGAAGGAATATCAAGATCTGTTGAACGTAAAGATGGCCCTGGACATTGAAATTGCAGCATACAAGTAATATAATGCTCCCACAGCCTCCCATGTTAATATCTCTAATAAATCAGTATATAATTATATATACACAGCATATAATTTAATTAATTAATGTTTGAGTAGTAATGTAGATACTGTAAAAAAAAAAAATCTAAACGCAATGCTGAATTACTCTTAAAGAATTGCCCTTTTAGTCTTCTATGCTATGCTCTCTCTGATTTTTTTTCCTGTGCTTTTGTTCATATTTGTTTCAACAGGCAGCTGCTTGAGGGGGAGGAGGTTCGGCTGACGTACTGCTCCATGCCTGTTTTGGCGTAAAACAGTAACCTACAAATCCCCTTTCAAAATTTCCATCAACCTTAACTCATTGATGCTGATCCTTTAGGCTCACAAAACCATCTAACTCTTGACCCTTAACACAATGTTGTTGCCTAATACAGTATGTAAACCTATGGTTATATAATGCTTGCCCGTTAATCCAGAGGTCTTCAATCTTGTCCACAAAGAGATGGTGTGGCTGCAGGTTTTCATATCAGTCAAGCTGGAGCTACATTTGATTGTTTAGGTGTGAACCCTGTTTGGCTGGAATGAAGGTCTGCAGCCACACTGGCTTTAATTCTAATCCTAATTCTCCAAATCCCAAACTATGTTGCTTTAACCCTTAACCCTAAGACCTAAACCCACATTATGACATGTAACCATATAGTCACATTACCAGCATCACTGATTTAAAGATAAATGAGCCCTTGTGTTACACAAGAGGTAAATGAGGATCTTCCCCCTTCTTCTTCACACTCTAAATGAAACAAGGCCATCATGGAGAGAACACTAAGTTCAGCACTTGCCCAGTCAGAGTTTAATATCCTCTTGTTGGTGAATTCTTGCTCCTCAGTTCTTCTCCAAGTGTCAATCATGGCTGGTGATCAAGCCCCTTCTGTTCAAACTATCAGCCAGTTGTTTGTGAAGGTGGATTCTTTTCAAAACCAGTCTTGCATTAGGCATTAGAAGTGTACTGAGGTAGTGACTTTTGACCCAATATCCACCAAAAGGATGTTACTCTACGCACCGGCACTGTAAGTCTAGTAAGTGAACCAAATGAATGGCTTGTCAGGCCATTCAGAGCTGTAGCACCACATTTGCTTATTGTTCATATTCCTAGAAAACATTTAGTCTGCATTTTAATACTGTGAGCACTGGTTGTTTCAGTAATTGTAGAGTATTTTACTTAAAAGAAATATCTTGACTAGAAAGCTCAAACATTATTACTGAAGATTCATTAGCTAGAAGAATTGTGTTTATACTTATAAAACACTACAGTAGTGAATCTATGTGCTCTCATCTGCTTCTGTTATATCTGCCCATCAATGTGAAACTAAGTCAACTGCTAGTGGGTTGAACAAGCAGAGAAGTAACCGGCACCAGTCTCGTCGTTGCTGTAGTCTGTACCTCTGCTCCTAAAAACAATACCTACTGAATAAAACTAATACAAAACTCACTATGTGTTGAATCTCTGTGTGTATGTGTGTGTGTGTGTGTGTGTGTGCATGTGTGTGTGTATGTATGTATAAAGGGTTTACTGCAAAATATCCCAGTAATTGTTCCAGTTTTAAGAGTTTGATTCATTAAAATAATGCTGTTTCTCACACAGTTTTAGCATATGTCCAGTATTGGGCATATCATCCTACACACACTCCTAACATATTTAACACTGATGAGCTTCGATAGACATATTTGGCATATTTGTTTTTGAGAAATCAGAAGCAAAATTTTCCCTTGTGGAATTAAGAAATCAATGTCTGAATGTTTGCCTTTTTTAAACCAAGTCTCTATCCACTACATCTGTAGTATGCTATTACCAGACAATATTCTCCATGTGTCTGTGTGGGTATTTCCTGTGGTATCTATTGGATCTACACAGCTATTTTCCACAACACTAGGCTCTATTACACGACTCTGAACAGGAATATGGGGGGCACGATGGCTTAATGGTTAGCACATTTGCCTCGCCTCTCCAGCGCTGGAGGTTCAATTCTTGCCTCCGCTCTGTGTTTGTGTGTGTATAGAGTTTGCATGTCCTCCCCTGCTTCTGGGGCTTTCTTCGGGTACTCCGGTTACCTCCCCCAGTCATGTGCTGTAGTGTCATCTAAGTGGCATCTCTAAATTGTCCGTAGTGAGTGAATGGGTGTATGAGTGTGTGTGTGTGTGTGTGTGTGTGTGTGTGTGTGTGATTGTGCCCTGTGATAAGATGGCACCTCGCCTAGGGTGTCCTCTCGTGCCCCGAGTCCACTGGGATAGGCTCCAGTCACCCCGCGACCCTGTAGGATAAGCAGTACAGAAAATGGATGGATGGGTGGACAAGAATATTCATGAAAATAAAGTCATTTGAAAACTACAGCCGTTACACTCTAACACCTAAGATCCTAGGTCGAGACAGATGTGATAAGTTCTTACCAAAGCTATTCTTATGTAGTGTGTACTGTTAACTTTCAAACATTACAAACAAAACAAAACAAAATGTTAAAGGTGGCCTTATGGTTGGTTTTAATAATTTTATTATCATCTTTTAAATTCCTTAGTATTTGATCATTTTATATTATGCCTGGTTTGTGAAACTAATATGCCATATTGTTTGTAAATGATATTTGCTCTTCATCAATAAGAGAAAATATTAGAGCTGATTTACACAGGCCTGGGATTGAGGAAGTCATGCAGTGATGCCAACAGTAACTGCCCTGTATGACGTGTTTTTCAGGTTTAAAAAAAAACATCTTGCAGTTTTACATTTGACCATTAGACGGCACTACAGTACTCTTATTTCCTTTAACACACGCACTCATTCAGTAAAAGAAGAGGTAGCACTTCCTGTGTGAAAGGTCTTGAACATGGCGACCTCTTGTCAGAGGCTCAATGTTACATAGCCGCGCTGTTTGGACTAGTAGCTCTGTTTATATTCCGTTGTGGTTTTGAGCGCATGTGCCACGTGAACAGGTGTTAATCTAACATTTTAATATAGGAGTTGAAAATGTTTTCGGCTGCAGTTCGGAGCCGGACTCCGGTGTGTGTCGTGCTGTCGCCTCGGTTCGGTGTTGTGATTGAGAGTGTGAGGGGCAGGAAGTCTCGCACTGACCCCAAAGCCAAGTCCAAAGCGGGCCGCATCAAGACCCCGCCCCCGGTGGACCCTGTGGAGATGGTGGTGCTGAAGGAGCGCTACACTGAATATAACCTCATCATGAGGGCGCTCAGGTAAAGACTCCTGCACCTCACTGTCCCACTCAGCACCATGCTCCATCACCAACATCAGCCTCACTCACAGGCTGCCACAGATCCCTACTGCCTGCCCAAGGTCTCGGTTTTGTCATGTTTGGGCTTTTTTAAATTTTATTTTTATTTTTATTTTTTTGTGAAATACGAATCGATCATTTGTCTCTTTTATGCAAAAGTGCTGTCAATCTCTTTGTCTATAGACATCTAGTTTTTATCTTTTTATTGTCATGTGCATAACAAGCACAGTCAGATTATTAACCTACATGTAGTTCTTCAAAAACTACACATAATGCAGACATATTCACAGCCCAAAGACTACACAACACCTTTCAACATTCAAACCATGAGAGACAACACTACATTTTTAAATACATACAAATATACAGATAAAGTAGACTGGATTTATTTTTAGACTTTTAGAATTACTATGCGTTTTCTAGTTACATTATTGCTACACAACTTCCTCTGTTAATTCATATCATTTGAATCATAACTACTGTGCTTTAATGACTATGCATTAGCTCAATTTAATAAATGCCGAAGTCATGCTGAAGAATAATTGTGTCCAATTATTTATGGTGTTTGAAAAAAATATCAGGGACCATGTATATAGTTTACTTTAATCTAGATATGGACAGATCAAGTTGAAATTCTGCACTTCATATTAATTGATTTCAGACTCCATGTGCTTGAGTACAAGGCCAAAACAACAGCAGTGTTATTTCTCGGTTATTTCAGGGCTGTGCGTGCGTATGTGTGTGTATGTGTGCAGGTTACAGTTTAAAGAGGAGATGCTGAGGAAGCGCTATGAGGAAGAGACCGGCTCTTTAGCGGAAGAGAGAGCCAAGCAGGAGGCTGAGGAACACAGAGCATTAATGGCCTGGAATGATGCAGAAAACCTCAGATTGAGAAAAATCCGGTGAGACAGAAAAATACAATAAAAACACTATCACAACATGCACTGAAACTTTTTTTCAGAACTGAATGAGCGTGTATGTTATTGTGCCCACTAGTGAGCTGCGTGTGCAGAGCGAGACTGAAGCTGCTGAACAGAGGAAGAAAGAGGCAGCGGTTTTGCGTCAACAAGAACTTGAGAATTACATAAAAGAGAAAGAGAGAGAAATCCTGCAGCTACAGGTGGGAACAATACACAAATAAGATGCACAAATGAAATTGTGAAAACACACTTACCTTTACATAATCTCTCTTTCAGGAAGAGGCAAAGAACTTTATTACCCTGGAAAATTTGGATCAGCGGATTGAGGAGGCATTGGACAACCCCAAAAACTACAACTTTGCTCTAAATAAAGAGGGCCAAGTGGTCAAACGAACTGTGCTGCAATAAGAACCACTGATCAAAACATCAGGATAAAAGAGACTGAAAAAAATCATGCATGTCTATTTACTGTCTTTAAGTGTCTGCTCTAAGGATGTTACTTTGTTTTCATAAGTAAAGTTAACTTGTGTTTCAGTGTCTTGCGTGGAAATGATTGTGGTTAAGAGCTCAGTTTTTGAAATGTCCCTAATGAGGTTGGAAGCACTGCTGCAGCATGGAGTCCTGTTTATCAGGGGTGTCCGGTCCTGAGGACTCGCTTGCTCTCATGCCTTCACTACGCAGCTAAACTACATTTAACCAGGTTTTCACCTGGCAGTCCAATTTCGACTGCCTCTAACCAATCATACATTAGGAAATAATGCAGGTTCCTCCTCATCCAAATAATGTTTAAGTTTAGAGAAATAATAGGCATGTGTTTTGTGGTAACTCTTGAAAGGAATTTTTTATGTCCCAACTTATGTAGGTTTACTGTTTCTAAAGGATTCTGATGTTCCAGTATAGAAATGATCCCAAAGCACTGAAGTGGTACTCTCATGACATTATACAAAGTGCCACAAGCTGTAGAAGCCCTAACTGATATATTTCACTGCAATCAAACCAGCAGACAACTCAGCATGTTACTCAGAACCAAGACTCCAGTGGTGAATTGTGAATTACTTAAACATTAGTTCGTATTAACTGGTGCTGCTAACTTCCAAAAAAAGAAAAAAAAAATGCAATATGTTGTCAGCTGTTTATTGGCTGTTTTCTAGCATCTAGTAATGCTGCCTTCACGTGCTATCGGAATGACCGTAAATACGAGTTTCTCACTAGGAAGGTGCACATTAATGACCCTTCGAGTCGTAATTACGACTAGGAAACTCGGATATAAGTTTGATATTTGAGTTTCCGAGATGAGAGAAGTCCTAAACTTTGGCGGAGGAAAGGACAATTTCTGTAATGAATGACAGGTTTTGTTCATTTTTCTAAATGCAGCTAATTGTTAGTGCTTGCAGTTTTGGTCATATTCATTTATGTACTACATCAGCAACCAGTCTGTGCATGTTTACATTTTTACACAAAATAGCTTGTGTTTTTTTATGGTCAGCAAGCTATCTGACTGAGTAATATGTGTTATGGTGTGAAAAGAAAAAAGAAATGTGTATGAATGAACCTGGCGTCGTCCAGGTTTCGTGTTCTTTCCGACAACAAAGCATGTGAACACGGCATTCTCGTTATTCCCACTTCAGAAGTGGGAAGTAGGAGAATTCCGTTAGCAGTATGAAGGAAGCATGAACAGCAGTGAACTACTCTATTCAACTGCAAGTGGATTTTTTTTCTCAAACGTTTTGGCTTAACATTATTCTGACTATTCAATATGCTATGTCTTATTTTATTACTTGTTAGATTTTTGGCTGTAAGATTGTTTGAAGCTAATTTGCTAAAGCAAGCATTCCAATACTGAACTCCAAGATGACCTCTAAGTGCCAGTAATTACCTGGCTCTCGGTATCTTAGCAACATGATGACGTATGAGCAGTGCACAGAGTCATTGGCTGTAACAAGACAGCGACGTGATGACGTTTTTCACTTTCACCAATCAAACCCTGACTGTTGACGTAATTACTAATAAATCTTACCTGGAATAATGATCGCTAACTTTAAACCTTAATCTTAATCAGATTTAGCTAAATTAAGCAAGTGAGGTAACGGTATATATGTTTTTAAACGTAAACGTTCAGTGCTGATTAATTTCGTATCTTCTTGTATAATAAATACATCATGACAATCAATAAGTTTTACCTTCATATAAGATATTACTAATATTCCACAACAGTTCTACAGGACTATATTGCTGTAGTAAAATCATAAAATGTATTATTTTTTTTTTTCTGTATACTGCTACAGTATTTTTGCAGTCTTGCCTCAGCCTATCACAATTCAGTTCGATGCATTAATTAATATTCATAACATTGCCTTGGGCTTCATAAGATTCTACATTACCCGTCTCAAACTAAATAACAAAGACATATTTAATAGCAGTTAAGATATATCTTAATCTTCTTACATCGTTCACACAGACAGAAAAAACGCACACCACGCCCTCAGTTTCAGGCTGACACACGGGTCCCCTTGTAACTGAATGTATCCCACTGAATCCCTCTTGTTTATGACCACGCATGCGCAGTTTAGAGACTTCCGGAGCAGGAACTATATGGAAGTAGTAACGAATTACTGTGAAGCTTTAATCCTGAGTTTAATTTGATGTGGATGGGTGGTGAAATTGCCACGGAGAAAGTTTGGTAATAAGGACTATATTGAAGAATATTGGTTGTCAAACGGGCTGCAGAGTTTGCTGAAGAGTTATTTCATATCTGATGCAATATGGCAACAACACACGGTGCTGTCATACGGATAATCACATGCCTCCAGAACAACGGACGTCATGTAAAGTTGTCGCCTCTGGGACTTGTACGATATTTATCCAACACATGTTCAGAGAAACAAATTAAAGGAAACGCGGACATGGTTAGAGCTCCAGTGTCTGGAGGTGGAAGTGGAGGAAGAGGCTCAGCTCGGACATGTCTCCTCCGAGCCGCGGCGGTGGGACTGGGGCTAAGCGCAGTTGCTTTACACAGTGTTAAAGACGAGCGGGATGAAGACGGCTCTCAGAGGACACGACCTCTCACCAACACTGTACTCCACTACCTCATACCTACAGCCTACTGTGCTTCCCCATACAAAGGCGACAGTCCGCGGTATAAGTACAACTTCATTGCGGATGTAGTGGAGAAGTCAGCGCCTGCTGTAGTTTACATTGAGATATTAGGACGGTGAGTTTACCTCTAGACAGCATTACTGAAGCCACAGTGTAGCAAAGTTACCTCAGTACTCCACAGTGAGGGTAGCAGGTAGAGCAAACTGCCCACTACTCTGAACATATGATCATTTTCAGTTACTATCATGTGGACATAATCAGTGTTTACTAAAACATTAGATTATCTACACTATATGGGCAAATGTTTGTCGACACCTGACCATCATGCCCTGTGGACCTTTCCCAAACTGTTGACACAAACCTAGAAGCACACAATTGTATATGATGTCTTTGTAGATTTGATGTTTCCCTTCACTGGAACTAAGAGGCCCAAACCTGTTCCAGCATGACAATGCCCCTGTGCACAAAGCGAGGACATGGTGTGCTAAGGTTGGAGTGGCCTGCACAGAGCCCTGACCTCAACTCCACTGAACACGCTTGGGATGAACAGGAATGCCACAGGGCTTTTTTCTCCCAACATCAGTGCCTGACCTCACTAATGCTCTTGTGACTGAATGAGCACAAATCCCCACAGTCATGCTTCATAATCTAGTGGAACGCCTTCCCAGAAGAGTGGAAGCTGTTATAACAAAATGCACACATGACTGTGATGGTCAGACACACTCCACAATCTTATGTCCATATAGTGTATATAGTAATAGATTTATAATCTTTCTTAAACTTAAGAGAACCTAGTTTCAGAGTATTAATACCCCAGTAGTGTACAACACCAATCATAGGCATATGGTAAAATAATAACATTATGAGACTCAGCTTAAAAAGAATAAAAAAATGACAAAAGCAAAACATTTTTATTATAGTTATTAAACTTATGTCAATGTAACCTTCTATAATACTTCATAGTATATAGTACATAGTATATATATATAATATACTGTATATAGAATTTCAATATACAAAATGTCTTTTTAATCTTATCATTTTGTTCTAGACATTCGTAAACATTTGCACTCGACTGAATAATTTCATTGAATTATAAGTGTAAGTGTTTAAAAAAGCCATGTTTACATCAGTAAGAATTTATAGATTTGTATTCAGTAAGATTACAGCACACAGCGGTTGCCTCAGCAATGCTGCCTCACCTGGTTTATTAAACATTACGCTCACTACACAATATAATTATTGTGTCTGAAATATTAGTTTGAAATATTAGTTCAGCTGTACTTTGCAGAATTCCATAGACTTAAGATATTCTGGGCATCATTTCTTAACAGGCATCCATTCTCTGGCCGCGAGATCCCTATCTCTAATGGTTCTGGCTTCATCATCAGTGCTGATGGCCTCATAGTGACCAATGCCCATGTAGTAGCCAACAAGCGTGGGGTTCGTGTCAAACTGACCAACGGAGAGACGTACAATGCCACTGTACAAGATGTGGACCAGGCTGCAGATATTGCAACAATTAAAATCAATGCCAAGGTAACAGTGATGATACTGTGACTGTTACTGATGATACACAGGAATAGAGATCATGTGTGCTTGGTTACAGCTAATGTTTTTCATTGGCTTTATCACTGATATTTGATTCTGCTGGGGTTGTTTTCAGCATCCCTTGCCCACGTTGCGTCTTGGGCAGTCATTAGATGTACGTCAAGGGGAGTTTGTGGTTGCCATGGGGAGCCCCTTCGCTCTGAGGAACACCATCACATCTGGAATAGTTAGTTCGGCTCAAAGAGGCAGCAAAGAACTGGGCCTATCTAATGGCAACATGGACTACATACAGACTGATGCTGCCATAGATGTGAGCATGCACCAAACTGTCCACTTTAGATTATGTATTTGTATCAAACTCTAAATGTATAAAAGAAAAGTGGTGAAAGCTTCTGATTTATCTTCTACTGCTTTGTTCCTTTACAGTTTGGGAATTCAGGTGGTCCACTTATTAATTTGGTGAGTTTTTTTTTTTTGCTATGGGGAAAAAAGACCTACCATAAACAATATACAAACACACAGTCTGTAAATTTGTAACAGGAATGAAAGCACTGTATCTCGTAATCATTATTCAAACTATTTTTACTCTCAGGATGGCGAGGTCATTGGTATTAATACCATGAAGGTGACTGCTGGGATTTCCTTTGCAATTCCCTCTGACAGAGTTCGTCTTTTCCTTGAGCGTGCTGCTGATAAAAAGAGTAATATGGATCATTGTCCTTATTCTTTTCCAGCATTTGTGATGTTGCTTCTTGAGCGCTCATTGCTTTCATGTTGTTTACAGGTTCCTGGTTTGGTGGGTCTGAAAGCAAACGGCGCTACATAGGAGTGATGATGTTAACACTCACACCCAGGTACGTGACCCATCAGTGCTCATGTAGAAATACGAACGCACTAACTAGATAATACACAACTCATCAGAGCTGCAATCATTCTCGATGTCTTACTACCGTTTAGTATAATCGCCGAGTTGAAGATGCGTGATCCCTCCTTCCCTGATGTAGCACATGGCATCCTCATCCATCGTGTCATCACTGGCTCTCCAGCCAACAGGTCAGCAGATTAAAAAAGTGTCACTGATTACATGCTGCTTCCAAATCTGACATACAGTGTCAAATTCATTACTGTTTGTAAACACTCACAACATTTAGTGGCTTATCTGAGTAAAGTTTACTCTCATTTTCCCCTCATTAAACATTGTGCTTTTTCATTTATTTTGTTCAGTATGGTTTGACAGCACACTACTTAGAAATAAAAAAATAACCATTGCAAATTGCTGCTATTATACATGACTGAGAGATAATATATGTATATATTTTAGACTTTAGTCAATAATCAGTATAGTATATCTCAACAATTTAAATCTGGATCAGTATATTAAATCTGACTCAATATAAAAATGATCTTTTTTTTCCTCCTAATGTGTAGATTGTCATTTCACATCCTTATATTTTGTCAGTAACAGTCCATATTTCTGTATTCCTATCTATGCTTACAATGTTTACAATGCAGTAGAAAAGATTAATATAAATAAACAAAACATTGCTAACTACATGCAAAAAAAAGGCACTCCAAAGACCATAAAATGAGGATGTATGCAAATGAAACATAGTTCTAAAACGTAATCTATGAACAGAAAACTCACAACTTTTTGAAAACTCACAGCTTTTACAAAGAGTTCCATGTAAATACTTGCATTAAAGCAGAAATAAAAGCTCTTCAATAAGCAATAAGAGCACGTTATCAGCACAATTTTACACCATTTGTACTCTTAGTCTGTTCTTCCATCTGGGCCGCCACAGCAGATCACTGGTCTGCATATTTGATTTGGCAGTTTTTACACTAGATGCCCTCCCAATTTTATCCAGGCTGGGGACCGGCACTGGGAGTGCACTGTCATGTGCAACCCCAGTGGCTGGGGTCGGTTCCCTGGCCGGAAATTGAACCTGGGCCGCAGTGGTGAGAGCCCCGAGGCCTAACTACTAGCCTTTACCACTGTACTTTTAGCTTAAACCAGACAAAATTAATACATTGTCATCTCTGTTGACACTGTTCATTTTAAACATATAAAAAGTAAGAATAAAGGCTCTGTACATTGATTTTAAAATAGCCTGTGTTTAATATCTTTTATATACACTCACTGAGCAATTTATTAGGAACACCTGTACACCTACTGATTCATGCAGTTATCTAATCAGCCAATCATGTGGCAGTGCAATGCATAAAATCATGCAGATACTGGTCAAGAGCTCCAGTTAATGTTCACATCAAACACCAGAATGGAAATGGTTGTTGGTGCCAAATGGGCTGGTTTGAGTACTTGTTGATGACAGAGATTAGAAGAGAATGACCAGATTGGTTTGAGCTGACAGGAAGTTTATCATAACTCAAATAAGCACTCATTAAAATCATGGTGAACAGAAAAGCATCTCAGAAAGCACAACACATCAAACCTTGGGGTGGGTGCGCTATAACAGCAGAACATCACATCAGGTTCCATTTCTTGAACCTGAGGCAATCATGGGCACAGACTCATCGAAACTGGACTAATCTTCCCAGATCAGCAGTTTCTGAAATACTCAAACCAGCCCATCTGGTACCAACATCCATGCCATGATCAAAGTCACAGAGATCACACTTTTTCCCCACTCTGCCATTGATGTGAAAAATAACTGAAGCTCTTGACCTGTATCACATGATTTGCACTGCTGCCATATGATTGGCTGACTAGATAACAGTATATATAACAGGTGTTCCTAATAAAGTGAACAGTGAGTGTATGTGTGTGTAAATGTAGAGCCAGTTTGTGGAATATGGTTTATAAACATCATGTTGTCATGTGACCTCATTTTGTGTTGTGTGTGTGTGTGTATGTGTCAGAGCGGGGATGAAACCAGGTGACATTGTAGTGGAAGTCAACGGGGTGAAGGTGAACACATCAGAAGAAATCTACAACGCAGTACGGACAAGTGACAGCATCAACATGGTGGTGCGCAGAGGTCAAGACCTCCTAATGCTGCACATGACCCCTGAGTTCACAGAATAACATAAACCAGACTCAGTATTTTGCCTTATGGAAAAATTGCAGAAGAGAAATTTACAAAGAGGAAGATTTTACAAAATGATGAGGATGTGGAAGGTTCTGAAGGGATGTCAGGTGACTAGGCTTGAGTGTATGTTAGAAATGAGTTTAAATTAAATTCCGATTTGAAAATGTCAATGCTTGATGGTTCAAGGAATTTATTTTTGCTCAGTTAATGTGGCTTGTTGAAACAGTGATGTGATGGGGCAGATGTGCACAAATACAAATTTTAGACAATATGTTGGAATGACAGATAAAAATGGGAGACTTTTTAAGCAAATTGTGAATGAAGTCTAGTAGTTTGCAAAGTTCTGAACAGGTATCCCTGTATAAATGACTTGCACAGAAAGCCATTGAAATGATGTTGTGAGCACATCTCAGCCTTAGAAATGCAAAAAAATTGCTGTGTATGTATATTTGAATGTATTACACTTGTATGAGAAAACCATGTCAACACATCAGTCCACACTTTCTTTCTCATTTCAAATTGTCTATTCTTAAAAATGGCCCAATTTCCAGCTAGAAAGTTCAGCATGAAGACAAAGAAGGTCACAGATTTTTGTCTATCCCTGTATATGTGAAGGAGTGAGGTTTAATTCTGTCTTCTGTCTCTAACATACACTTGAACATTTATTCCTTTAAAGTAGCAGTGAATGGCTGCATTTAAAACAGTGTTTGAGAAATGTTTCTTATAAAGTTTTCAAAAGGCCACGAGTGCTCCTAATGCTCCTGTACATCAGGTCTCTAGTGCACACTTTGGCATACGTTATGTTGTAAATTGATATACCTTTGACTACAATTCTGTTTGGAACAAAAAATAAAAAATAACCTATTTCAAGTGTCAATGAATGCCTTATCTTGCACAATCTACTCATAGGAATGTTCTCTATGCAAAAGCAGGTAATGTGAAATGTCCGGAGCCAGTCAGCAAGATTTCATAAATTAAAATTTACTTAGGTACGTATAATTAAAAGTTTAAAAAAAACAAAACATTTGTTTGTTCACTATCTTGTGTGGTTCCTGTAGTTAAAAGTATAAATAAGTTTTTGTTAAAAAAAAAAAAAAAACATGAATATGCCACATAATTTTACAATACCCGCAGAAAAGTACATAATGCCTTTAAACCCAGAAATTGGCCTAAAAACATTAATAAAACTTGGTCAGGAAAAAACAAACAAACAAACAAAAAAAACATTCATTACTTTGATAAGGTCTGTCTCAGTAAGACCCTCAGTAAGAATGGCATTATGGGAAATATTTTTAAGATACTGTTCGTTTATGTAATGTTTTGATGATGTTCATATGAAATAAAGCTGTTTCATCTGAATTATTTCTATGTGATGAAAATACATTTTTTCAAGTAGAAGACAACTGTCACAGTTGCACATTTTTTGTGTAATACTTTAAAAATGCTGTCCTTAAACTTCTTTGGCAGTCAACATTTAGCACCATAAACATAAACTATGCCTGTGGAGTGAATAAATGCATGGTACACACTCTGTGAATCATTAGATTAGGTTATTTTCTGATGATTATTATATCTTAAAGACTAATGCCCATACTGTAAAATGAGGTAAATGTATGATAACTGTGATGTTTTTTTTTCTCTTTTTTTGATAAAACACTACTTAACAAGCTCAGGATGGCAAGGTCAGTGGTGCTAACACCATGAATGTCGTTGCTGGGATTTCCTTTAGCATTCCCTCTGACAGACCTTGCCTGTTCCTTGAGTGTGAATATGAAAAGAGTAAGAGAGATCCTTACTCTGTAACCTGGGTAGTATACTGTATGTGATCCAGTCCAAATTAAAAGGTATACTGTATGTATGAGATGAATGCATCATGTATGGATTAAGAGATCTCATTATTGATCTGTCCTGGGTATTTCTCAAACTTCCTCTCTGCCTCCTCACTGAAAGCATCACCTGTCAGGACACAGAGACAAAACAATCAGACTGAGTGCAGTCAACTGTCAACATTGGTTTCATGCACACGCTGTTCAAATACAGACCAGTAGATAAGAGTAGCTAAACCAGAATAAAGTCTGCTTGAAATGCCAAAGTGGGGATACACTGTCAACTGCTCATAGTGACCTTGTCTTTACTGACATGAACGGAATTTACTTTCCTGTGAGGACATCTAGAGTGTCTGTGCCTATTGCTGACATGTACCTATCCCTAATGTTTTTTTTTTTAAGACGGCCACTGTTAAGCCATTTCTTAAGAAAGCTCTATTCTGTTCTCAGTAGGAATAATAAGCATCATGTATTTCAGTCTGAGTTCCAGAAGAATCACAGTACAGAATCAGTGCTGGATAAATGACCTACTGCATTTCTTGGACTGTGAATATCTTCTGTTTCAGTAATGCTGGACTAAAATGCAGCATTTGACACTACTGACCATGTTTTAATGGACAGGCTTAGAAACACATTCGGTTTAGACAATTTCTTGCCTGGCTCCCTATTATCCCTCTATTTCCAGCCCCTTGGACATGTCATTCGCAAACATAATGTTGGCTTTTATTCCTGTGGTGAAGATACATACACTGTATGGCCAAGAGTATGTGAACACCTGACCATCACACCCATATGTGGACCTTCCCTAAACTGCTGCCACAAAGTTGGAAGCACACAATTGTATAGGATGTCGTTGTGTGCTGTAGCATTACAGTTTCCCTTAACTGAAACCAAGAGGTACAAACATGTTCCAGCATGACAATGCCCCTTTGCACAAAGCAAGCTCCATGAAGACATGGTTTGACAAGGTTGGAGTGGAAGAATGGGAATGAAGTGGATGAACTGGAATGCTGACTGCGCCCCAGGCCTCCTTGTCCATCATCAGTGCTTGACCTCACTAATGTTCTTATGGCTGAATGGGCAAATCCCAACAGCCACATGGCCACACAGTGTAACTACGCTTATCAGTTTGGCCAGATTCAGTTGCATACCTGTACAAAATGGCTGTAATAGACACAAAAGCTTGAAAGACCAGAAACTTCCTTCCCCTAAGTGATTAAAAAAAAGTCTCCCCACAGTAAGATTGCTGATTACACCCTTGAGCTTGATGGCTATGTGAAAGCAAAAGCTTGGGTCTTAGTGTAACACTAAACATGATTCCCAGATTGACATGTAAGTTGTTGTTGTTGTTCTTCTTCTTCTGGCTGCTCCTGTTAGGGGTTACCACAGTGGATCATTGGTCAACATATATTTGATTTGGCACAGCTTTTACGA
Organism: Pangasius macronema; assembly: GCA_037577455.1. Lineage (NCBI taxonomy): Eukaryota > Metazoa > Chordata > Actinopteri > Siluriformes > Pangasiidae > Pangasius > Pangasius macronema. The sequence goes on from CM074947.1 coordinate 17,789,697, forward strand.
CGGATGCCCTTCCTGATGCAACCCTCCCCAATTTTATCTGGGCTTGGACCCGGCACTGGGAGTACACGGTCTTGTGCAACCCTAGTGGCAGGAGTCGGTTCCCTGGCCGGGAATCACCCGGGCCACGGCAGCGAGAGCACCAAGGCCTAACCACTAGTCCTCCAGAGACCCCAGATTGATATGTAAGTAACATCTCTAAAAGTGAGATACAGAAAATATAATCCATGCTAACACAAAATAAGACATATGCTAACCCTATATGACCTAACCAGCTAGTGCATGCTTTCATTACTTCTAGTTTGGACTATTGAAAAGTGTTGCTGTTTGGCTTCAGCTAGTTCAGATTGCAGCGGCCCACATCCTAACCTGAAAAAAAAAACCCACAGAGCATATTTTGAATTCAAGCTACAATGGCTTTCTATTAAAATCTACATTGGCTACAAAGCCTTGTTTATGACAGATAAAACACTTTGCACAGCTGAGGAAGGACTACCATTAATTCACAACTCTGTTGAATATGTTTTTACCATATTTCTTCCAAACTCTGGAATAGTGTACCAGTGAATATTAGGGAAAATAAGGTGTTTGTAAATCAAAAAAGTTTAACTTTTTTTTTTTGAGTTCTTTGGTCTTTTATCTTGTTAAGTGTACTTTTTATGATGTGTAGTAATTCTTACAGACTTATAGTCAGTTCAGTCAGTTTGACCTAACCTTAAGTCATTAAAAAAAAGGAATATATAAAAGGACAAGGTAAATAAGAAGACAAACATGGATTCAGAGGTGGTTGGGAAGGTGAACGGTTTGTCTGCAAACTTTGTGTGTATGTGTGTGTGTGTGTGTGTGTGTGTGTGTGTGTGTGTGATTAGCAATATCTGGTTTCAAATCAGGGTTAAATCATACTGTGAATTGCTGGCACTGTTTTCAGTTATACAAAACAAATTCTATGAATGTCTGTATGTTTGTGTACAAAGCTGTGAGTAAAAAACTCTCACCGGTATGACAGTTGTGAAACCAGATCCTGTGGCCGTCATATTTGCAGTTGCATTTCATGGCATTATTTGTGTAGTCACTCTCAGATACCTCGAAATTAGGATTTATCACAACCTGTAAGGCCAATAATACAGAACACAAACATCACAAATTCATTCCCTGCTGTCAGACATCCTGCTTAGATATTAGCCTGGAATAAACAGTGTAAAATTTTGCCACAAGATTTGGCTGCTTGTGAAAGGAAAAATACTTTCATAAAATGAATGTATTTAACTACTTTTGTGGCAAAACAATATTACAATATCCAAAAGCAGACTTATAAAAAATCCAAAAATTAATGTTGAAAGAATTAAGTCAAACCTTTGTAAATATTAAAATATAACGAATCACACTGTGATATGGGTAAAGACTGGTCAGCCTTATTAGTTTTTTTGGATTATTCAAAAATCCCAAAACCACACACATAAATACATGGAGAGGAAGTCTGTGATTGGTCAGGATGCACATACCACACAATGGTACATTTAGTTATTTGCAATAGCAACGGACATGTTATTATGCATTTCCATAGCACAATGTTTGACCTGCATGATGTAATTTCCTGGTTTCACATCAGTGATGTCGATCCACTGGCAGTCGATGTCATGCCGGTACAGATCCCAGCATCCTACTGTGATGCCCTGCTCTCCAAAATTAGCACATTCATAACGCTTGGAAACACCTGCAACATTAACACAAACCAATGTGTCATTTACAGAAAAGCCATACAAGCAGCAAATATCTATGTACAGTATATATTTGTTTATGTGTGTGTGTGTGTGTGTGTGTGTGTGCGTGTGTGTGTGTGTGTGTGTGTGTCTGCTTGTCTTACCCTCATGACAGTCACTGTCTTCTAGACAGAAGCTAGCTTTGTGTCCCTCTGCCACCTTGGTGCCATTGACACTCAGCAAGTCATAGTGTGTGAAAATATCCATACTGTGATAATGCCTACAGAACCACACAGTAATGCACATTATGCCTTTTTCTTCTATAATGCATGCACATATGCATGATCTGAGGATACTAACCTCCTTCCAGCCCTATAATGCCAAAACATCACACAGCTATAATTACCCATGGCATGCATGCCAGACCCAGGAGTGGCGTCCAGCTTTAGGCCTAAAATCAGCGCGACCAATGTTGTGGATCTGCGAAGAGAAGCGAAGCAGGCGGCGGTGGCCGTAGGGCCAGTTAACTTTCGCAGCACTTTTAGACAGACAGTCTTCCTCTGCAGCGCAATACAGCATGTGCAGCGGACGGTCCTCAATATATGCTGTCTGCTGCACCAGAGGTGCATTCAGAACCAGATCAGACGCAGCTGAGGAAACACAGATACACACCATCACATAGAATATGCACAAACACTTGGTGTGTGCTCATATAAAGTATGAACATTTATAGCATTAGACTGAGACTGGTACTTCTTAGGCTGTATATGTTGTGTATTTATATATATTGTGTGATTTACCTTGATCCAGTGATCTGATTTATTGTTATTTTGAATTATTTTGTGTTCAGTTTTAGGTAATATCCTATTACTGTAGATAACAGCTCATTACTGTAAACCTACTACAAATCCTCATAGTTTTATTTTTGATCTGTGCAGACACCATCTATCATATCTTTTAATGTACTGGCTGCATTGTTAAGAAAGCTTACATGAGGAGAAACAAACAAAAAAAAAGTTAGCATTTTGTTTTGCAAATGAATTGTTACAACACAAATGAAGTGTCATACAAAAACCCCTGTGCTTTTTGCATATTTGTGCGTTTGTGTGGATTTTTATGGTCACTCACTCTCTGAGCAGATAACCCCTGCGGCGAACCGTGCGGCTGTCTTCTGGCAGGTGACAGTTTTGTGTTGCTGGCACTGGCTGAGGGCCAGTTCGTCTCCCGTACACCTCACACCACTCATCACCATGTTAGTCACGTTACTGCCATCCCAGTACCACGTTTCCTTAACAGCCACCACACAAACACAAACACTGTACTGCTGATTTCTTGAGGGCTGAATAAAAATCTATATTGATGTGTGTGCTAAGGTGAGAGGGACAGAAAATACTGAAGAGTAACTTTTAGCTTTTAGTATATTATTCTGTGTATTTATTGTCCTGTTCTGTGTATTCATTATCCTGCACTGGTCTGACACTGTTTTGTATCTGCACTTTATGTAGTCTTGCGTACTGTTATGTGTTGCACCATGGTCCTGAAGAAACGACATTTCGTTCTAATGTATACAAGCTATATAGAGGAATGACAATAAAAACTCACTTGACTTGATTTGACTTAGTGCATATGCACACTTCCTGTCTGACTGAATTTTGAAGACTTCAGCAGTAGATTTCAGTAGTAAAGAGAAGATCACAGAACAATGGTTCTTAATATCTGTGCTTGAGGCTCTACGCATTTGTGTGTTCAACAGAAGCATTGGGTAGAGATTAGGCCAAAAACTTGTGTATTCATTTAAAATGTAGACTAGAACCACTGTAACCTACTGCAGTCTTGTAACCGTTTGTACTATGTGGATCACTGCATATCACGAATGGGAATTATTGTGTTATTGTCTTATAGTGTGTGTGTGTGTGTGTGTGTGTGTGTGTGTGTACTCACAGTAATAGCATGCATGCTGAAACCCAGCCCTAGCTGTCTGCAAGCCACCATGGCCTCTTTTGTGGTCCAGCCCTCACTACAAACACTGCCCCAGCGCTGACCCACCCGAACCTCCACTCTCCCCTCGTACTCCGACCGCCCACCCACCAGCCGTACCTGTACACACAGCCTACAGCACGTCATTACATACACCTTTTTTTTTTTACATCACACATTCGCACAAACTTTCCTGTCTGTTCCTGCACTACCTACAAGCTGCCCTTCTCTTGTCTATGTGTTACTGTTAGTGTAATGTCAGTGCAATGCAGTGATTTATAATATGTTAAGCATCAGTGACTCTGATGGATCTCAGGAAAAGGTTTAGGCAAAGCAGACAGTAGGCAATAGGTGCCACTGTTAGTGGTAGTGTCCTACTTTCAGGCCGTGGTTGGCGTATCCAAGGCCCAGCTGTCTGCACACCACCATGGCCTCTTTGGTACCCCAGCCTTCTCCACAGATCAGACCCCAGTGTTGTGTTCCATTAGTGCTGGTGCGCAACACTTCCACACGGCCCTCATAGCTTGTACGACCGCCTGTGATACGCACCTGATCAGGAAACAGCCCAAGGAGAAAGGAAGCAGGAAGGGTCAACTTCCTCTACAGCAGCATGGCCACGCAGGAAGGAAGGTTAGGAAAGACTTCGAAAATGCAGATGCACTGTGGGTAATGTATGCTAGGGGACTGAATGTAACTTAATATGCATTTATTTTCAGCAGGGCTTGAAAATAACAGGGCTTGAAATTGAAGTTTTGCCCACCTGCCAAATTAAGATAAAATTTGGAATTGGTAGGTTGTATGTATTTTAAGCACACGCATTTGTCTCCTCGTGCATGCACATATTCTTCACTTTTTTCAGTTTGATCATTCTCCTGCTAAACTAACTCATAGCCAGATGTCTAAATTGTGATTTCTGTACAGTTTATCAACCCTTAGTGTGAAAATAGTTACACACTAATTGTTTAACAGTGACAGAACAGCGAGCACAGGAGAATAAACTGTATTTACCAAAAAATCACCAAAAAAAAAAAAACCTCAGTGTATTTACCAAAAATAAACAAAATTAAGGGGCCACAAGGTCATGAGTGGCTTGGTTTTGTCAAGACTAACAAAAGCAGTAAGAATGCTGTCTGTTCGCAAGTAACCACCACAAAGTTCATTTCAAGCCCTGGTGAAAACTGTTTCATGCCTATTACAGAAAACAATGTTTTCAAACATTTTATATAATTGGCCAATATTCTGGTGTGGAGTATTACATTGTTGTTGTTTCTAATGGTTATAGGTATTTTGGCAGTACATTACCCATAAGAGCAGCTTATCAGATGTCGTATCAAAACGTATTGCAGTAGGAAAGAACTCTGCTTAATTATGTAAACCCAATTTGCATGAAATACACTGCCATTCTGCAATGCTTCAGGTACAAATTGCAAGTTGCAATCCTAATAATAATAATATTAATACATCCAAATATTAATCAGGCCACCAAAACAGCCTAATTAAATGATACAGCTGATGCTTAGGAAGTTGCTTTCTGCTGAAAGAAAAACTACTGACTGTATTACAGTATCACTGCATCACTGCCAAAGACGATGGATTAATAGATGCATAGAATAGAATGGATTCATTCTATGCATCTATTAATGACATCCTCAGAAACAGAAGTAACGATAAACACAATACAAGGGACAGAAAAAGAGACAATAATTCTTTAAAACAAATCTGTCACACCTAAAATATATAGGATAACACTAACAAAAATTTACACGACAACATCACTTTGCCTTAAGTTAATTACATAAGGGGTGTAACGATACAATCGTGACATGATGCATTGAACTGCAAAATTGTGACCATATGCATTATAGAAATATATGATTCATATCCTGTATATGAGCATTCTATTAATTATGCATCTAATGCAATTGCACTGTTTGAACACCAGAGGTCCCAATCCCATAGAGTTAAAATATATAGCAGGTAGCGCAGAATCACCATGACCAACATGTCTTATGGGTTATTTGGTTACACATTATAACGGTTAAAAAGAGATTTTCAGTATCTTTCAAATGACACCAGCCCCACGCTGCTACAATCAGTGCCTGGGGAAAAGGCTGTGGAAGTCTGGCATTTTATCTGACTTTGGAGCTCCATTTCTAGTTAAAATGAATCACGAAGTCAGTATCATGTATTGTGAATTGTATCATGACTGGAGTGTATTGTTACACCCCTAGTGTTACGCCCCTAGCATGTGGAAGAAGGGAAGCTCTGACCGTTTTCTCAAAGCCCATGTATGGCACGTTACATCGGACCGCAGCATCCTCTGTGTGCTTGCAGTCTTCAGCAGTAATGTTCTTATAGCGGCAGTTCCAAAGAGAACGCTCATGACCTGTGCACTGGACCTCATTCATGTAGATTGGACCTATGCCTGCAACACACACACACACACACACACACACACACACAAATACAGACAGAGTCACATAAACATTATACAAACGTATGTACAGGAAAGATTTAAATTATATTTCCATGAACGTGCTTGGTGTCTTTCTCTGCTCCCTGTTCCTCCCTCACACCTTGTCCCATGCGAGCGCCAGTAAGGGCCTCCTTAGCGGAGCCATAACCCAGTTCTCTGCACACGACGCTGGCAGACTGCAAGTTCCAGCGATCGTCGCACACCGTCCCCCATTCACTGCCCTTCAGCACCTCCACGCGGCCCTCTCCTGGCTTTGCTCCTCCTTTTAGACGCACTGTGCTCTGCATGAGGGACAACAATTAACAAGAACAGTCCTGCAGGCTAAGATACAGGTAAAAACCTGAGTTATACACACACAGCATATTACCGAGGATTTGAGTTTTTTCTTCATGGCACGGTTTTGGGCATACTCCGGTCCAGGCACACAGCTGACGACAGCCGGCATGCCACCTGGGCAGCTTTCAGTGGCATTGGCCTGGTTGAACTCCAGAGGACAGGCAGCTAGGTGAATCTCCGTGCCTAAACATGCCACAGAGTGAACCAAGAAGTAATTCTTCTGCCGCTCTGCATACAGTCTAAGACAAGAGACAGATAAAGGAGGACAGGTATGGGTATGAAAGTGTTTCTTCTCATATCACAATGTTTGAATTATCACAATTAAATGAGACCTGAAAACACAAGGCCTAAAAATAGAATAGTGTTCTACTGACAAAGAGAATATCCTCTGCAGTACTGATTTTTCTCTTTTCTTTCATTTTATTCAGTCACATTGGATCTAACTCTAGTCTAATAGACAAAGACACCAAACATTTAGGTAGAAACCGAAATTCAAACATCTATACACATTCTCAGCAGCTGCACAAGGTTGATCATGGTCAGTTTCCCCCACTTTTACCAATGTTACCTTTTGGCTGTGGCCGAGTTGCCAGGTTTAGACTTAGAGTTAGCTTTAGTGATAGCTTTAGCTTTGGCTTCTTGCCTGCAATGCAAACATCCATTAAGTCTGAAAAACATTCACATTTCCACTATAAATCTAACATGCATATGTAAATACACACATATTATGGGTACATGGGAAAGGTGGTTAAAAAGTGAAAAGGTTCTGCATCTATGGTGATCTTACACTATATGGCCAAAAGTATGTGGACACCTGACCAATCATACCCATGTGTGCTTATTAAATGTATCCTTCCAGACTTAGTCCCTACTTTGCTGTTACAAGAACCACTGTTAAATCTTCTAGGAAGGATTTTCACTAGATTTTGGAGCATGGCTGTGGCTCCATTTGCCCATTCAGCCACAAGGCATTAGTGAGTTCAGGCTAATGGGACTCAGGTTCAGGAGTCCCAGTTCATCCCAAAGGTGTTCAGTGGGGTTGAGGTCAGGGCTCTGCACAAGATACTCAAGTTCTTCCACTCCAGTTTTTGCAGAGCTCGCTTTGTTTACAGGTGCATTGTCATGCTGGAACAGGTTTGGGCCCCTTAATTCCAGTGAGGGGAAATTGTAATGCTAAATAATTCTAGACAGTCGTGTGCTTGTGTGCTTCAGACTTTGCGGCAAAACTTTGGGGAAGACCCACACATGGGTGTGATAGTTAGGTGTCCGCATACTTTTAGTCATATAGTGTATCATTACGTGAATACGGGATAGTTCACATGCAGAAAAAAATGAGATGAAAATCATCAGATAAGGACATAGACAGCTCTTGAAACTGGTTATCAGTTAAAAGTACCATAATAGTATGTAATATTATCTTACAGTAACAGATACATACAGTACTCATATTCTTACATTAGGAAAAAAAAACAGTTAGAAACTTCAGCATCATGGATTGTGAGTAACAGTAGTTACTATCATTAGTAGACAATGTTATTACAATTGTTAAGTACTAGTAATAAGTGAATTGCTTTATGATGATGTCATGAGTAACTCAGAACACGCACAGTTTTTAGTCAGACACAAGCACAGGTTTGATTTATGATAATAGAACAAACAGAAGGGAAAGCGTTCCATGCAGGTCAGTGATCCTTGTGTCATTCTCTCCATTCCTACTCTGTCATTCTCCTCTATTTTTATTCTCTCTCTCACTATAACCACCAGGCCCAAAAGACTTTCTCTGTTTTCCTTTATAACCAATGCAGAGTATATGTCTTTCTCTTTAGCCCTTCAATCCATGGGGGTTTCTCAGTCTCTTGGATTGCTCATGAAGCAGCACTTATATCTAGCACAAATTCTTCTACAAACTTACAAATATTGTGTAACTGGTGGCCCATTTTTATCAACAACTGTTCAAAACCCAGCACCACCAAGCTGTCACTGTTGTGTCCCTGAGCACAACATTACACAACACTGTTCACAACTTACTGTTCGTTGTTATTTTATCAGTTATGTAACAGAAATCATAAATTATTTGTTGCAATTTTTGCATTTCCATGATGGCAAACTCTTAAAAGCCAAATATTTGAGGAATAGGAGGGTAATTATACCACAAAATGTGACTCTAGAGATTACTGTATTGTTGCAGTAAGAAGCTGGAAAAGGCAATCAGGCATGCTTAACAATGGTCAGATATTTTCTCTTTAAAAAAAAAGCAGCTGAATTATCCTCAATTATCCATCAGATAATTAAGCAATTCGTTGAAAACAAGGTTTACCCTGAAGTTAACTGTTAGTTAGAAAGTGACTATCACCACTAAAGATGAGTCTCTACAAGACACAATGCACTTTAGACCTCTAGGGAGAGAGCACTAACAGTTTCTCCCCCTTAGATGGTACCTGTCAGCTTTTACTCTAATTTTGACTTTTGGCTCAGTGGATCTCTTTCTGAGATGCCTGCAAGAGATAAGGAATGAGATAAGGATAGCTTTTATGCAGGGATTGGCACATGTACACAGACACACTCAGAAAGACACAAAGACAGATACAGACCCTGACACTAGTTCTGTACAGGACAGAGATGTGTAATATTATCTTGGCTCACGTGCATCCTACAAAAGTGAACACTTACTTATGCAGTGCTCAGAAATAGGAATAAACTCTGTATCCCACTTCATGTGATACGATGAATATAAGGAATGTTGTATTGTTATTGTAATTTTATAGCCTATTATTAGAATTACCAGTTTGTATTATTAATGATATGGTTTAATACTATTTAATATAATATCTTAATTATTTTAAAATGACTATTACAATCTTCACATTTTCCATGTGACAGTGGCAGATGGCAGTGTCTGCCTGAAAGAAACGGATCTGATTTGCTTTTATTGCAGAGAATGAAGCAGTGTGTTTTGTATGTACCAGACCAGTGAGCTTTGCATATTTCTCCAAAATCAGACATTCCACAGTCCTAACAGGGATCCATTTATAGCTTCCAAAAATATTCCAGAAACTGTAAAAGCTTCTGTGGGGAAGTGGAAATCCTATCACACACTGCACAGGAGGCTTTATTCTACAGGCTCCATAATTATTGACACCCTTGGTGAAAAAGGTCATGGAAAAGATGTTCAACATTTCAAGTCTATTTGCATGATGCAGTTCATTAAGAAAAACCTGTGAGTTTAACCTCAAGAAAACGTCAGTATTCCACTAATCCACCCCTGCCATTAATATTGCATGTGCAAATTCCACATTCCACAGCTCCAGAAATGTTGCCCCCTTGGTAAAGATGGGTTTAAGCAGTTCTGAAAATACACTGAAAACATGAGAGCAGTTTAACCTTTCAACAACAGCACATTTTTCTCATTTCATTTGTATTATTCTCTAATCCTCCCCCTGTTGATGAATGACTAAAGGAATTTGGCTGCTGTGTTACCTCATATGTATTCCCCATTGAAACAGGAAATAAGTGATGACCGGTTAAGGGTTCCTAAACATGCTGCTGAACTTAAATTTAAATGGAAATATGATCCAGTTACATTTTGTTCAGTGCTCAAGAATTTCTCGAGTTTGCTCATATTTTCAGTGTTGGGTTAAGCTAAGTAGCCACAAAAACATGTTTCATGATTTTTTTTTCAAAACCCATCTTTACCAAGGGGCCAAAATTTCTGGATCTATGGAATGTTAAGTTTGCACATGCAATTTTAAAGACGGTGGTTGATTTGTGGTAAACTGCTTCATGCAATTAGACTAGAAAATGTTGCCTGTGTGTGTGTGTGTGTGTGTGTGTGCACCCCTGTAAAGTATTAGTGAGGGTGGTGGCGTATTTGTTGTTTGGTGGCGTATTTGTTTGCGAGTGTGTGTGTGTGTATGTGTGTGTGACATTCCTGTAACATTCTGTTTTAAGGAGACACCCCCATCCTGTATACTGCCTGTTGTCTCTTTGCCACACAAGCACAACCATTCCTTTCCCAACCAATCTTTTTTTTTAATAAATTCAAGGAATAATCTTTTTGTAGAAAATGCAAATAATACTTTCTGCAAAGCCTCTTAATAAAGCAGTAGAATAAATCTAAGCTCACACACTTCCAAAGACATGGTATGTCGTGTTAATGTATACTCTTAGCCAGAGTTTTTTCCCTACAGACAACATAGTGGACTATTGATACAACAGTCATTTCAGTGTTACACAAGTGCACTAACATACTGCTCTCTGTGTTTCAGCACAAGCACCAAGCAGAATTGCACGTCTACGTGTGCCAGTACTGTCTGTGTATGGTATAGGAATGTAAAGTATTCTATCTATATATGCTGCCTGTGCATTATGTTTACTTGTCTGTGTGTATGTGTTGTGTATGTGGATCAAAAGTGAAGCAACATTACACTTCCTATCAGGCAAAAAACAGTCTTGGCCAGTTAACACACAGGAGAATGTGATTCATTATTTCCATTCGTCAGCATGTGTATGTGTGGGCAGAGACTGTTATCTGGGAAGCTAAATTAAATAAAAAAAATCACTTCCTCCAAAGCATCCAAAAAAGAAACTATTTCTTTCCATCGACACTCACTTGTAGAAGTTCTTGTTGACCTTCCTCTCATGGGGGAAACCCATCATGCCACAGACAACCTTTGAGTTTTTAGGTGTCCAGCCGTTATCACAGATTTGGGCCCAGCTGTCTTTATACCTCACTTCCACCACTCCCTCTAACACTGGCAGCCGCTTGCTGGACACCACTGGCCGGAGACGCACCTCCTCCACATTCCTTTCATCCACCTGCACCTAACAGACAGACACAAAGAAGCCAAACATGAAGCAAAGCCAGTGAGGCAAAATCTTGGCAAGAGAGACATAGAGAGGGCAGTAAAATATTAGAAAGAGAAAGAGAGAGCTGAAGAGTGAGTCAGGATAAGGTCAACTTTAGCTAATGTTTCACAGATGCCAGTCAGTGAGGAGTAAATGGAAAAAGTCAGTAGCAGACATCAGATAATCAAAAAAAACTGGTGCAGAAGTAGGCCACAAAAATGCTTCCCATATGATATCCATTTGTAAAGTGAATAAATTCAAGGACTGTAATATGTATTTTGTAATATGTATCATTTTTACAGAAAAGTTTAATTAAGTTTTAGGTTTCACTCATTCACTCAAATATAATTATTAAATAAATAGAAATATAGTTGTGTTACTGAGAAGTGGCTAGTGCAGCTGAGACAGTTTGGTACACACTGTACCTCTATGATGTTGGAGTCAACAAATCCTGGCAGCCTCTCATCCTTACAGATCACTCCAGCATCTTCATCATGAGTACAGTCACTGTTGCCCCATCCACGTGACTTACACACTGATATACTCCTCTCACTGCCACTGCACTGCACGTTATCTAACCAGATCTTACCTGAAACACATACACACACACACACACACACACACACACACACACACACACACACACACACACACACAAGCCATCCAGAGGGTATTCAATAGATGTACTAGAAAGGAATGTGCTCTGTGATTGTGACTGTGATCTTTATTATTCTCACATATATATCATTATCACATACATATAATAATCTTTATTATTATCGTTACCTGCGCCCTTTCCGTACTTGGCGCTGTGGGCCCAGCCTGTAGCAGAGACAAACCCAAGCTGGCGACACAGCACATGAGCATTGGCCAATGCGAAGTCATCATCACAGATGGTTCCCCATTCGCCCTTATAGAAAACCTCAATCCGGCCCTCATTGTGCTTTCGCGGATGACCAGCCAGTCGAAACTTCAGATGCTCAGGTGACTTGACTGTTGGGGTGGGACTTGGGCGCACAGTGGACGCTGTCTGAGGAAAGCATGATGGAACCCAAGCGCCAAGAAAGAGGAAGACTATGTGTCTCCACCACTGAGACCGCTCCATAGCTAGATCTGCAGAGAAGGAAGGTGAAAGAGAAGAACTCTTTGATGGAATGCTGAACAGAAGCATGGACACTGAGCATGCCTGTCTGCGCGTCTGCATGAAGGCCTGATGTGTACCAGCTGTCTAGAGTTTAGAAAAGCAAACAGAACAGCCAAAGGGGTGAGCCATTGGCACTGTGTAACTAACATATACATACTGTGTATACTGTATGTGTGTCTTCATGACTCCATTTGTTTGAGTAAATTAGTCAGATTCAGCATCTCACTAAGGCCTCATTTTCCACGGCCATTTGGAAATAATCTCTAACCTTTGACCTTTCACCTGACTGACCTGGGATGCTTGAGGCATAGGTCAAAATGCAAGGCATATTTTTCACTTGTCTGAGCCTCAAACAGCAATGACTACACAGTGAATGCTGCTAGTCCAGCAATGCTGTGAGAATACCCAACAGGATTCCCCATGCACATCTGCACTATCAATCAGACATACACACAAAATGATGAATTATAATAACCATTCCTAAACATAACAGTGTCAAAAATCTAAAGATAGGTTACAAAAATATATATTTTTTTGGCTCAATAAACCAGGGCTTCTCAAAGGTTTTGCAGCCAGGGTTCCTCTTTATAGTGAAAAACCCAAGTTTTTACACTTAAAATTACTTTTTCTTTATTACAACTTAACGAATATAATTCAACAGTAGGCAAAGAGGTACCATTATTTATACTGGCACCATCAGAATGCTGCATTTCTGAACCTTCCCACTGAACTTCCTGACCAGTGACACTGGATTAAAATATATAGAACTGTGCAAAATTCTGAGGCATCCTATTTTGTTTTTAGTACAAACTTTGTTATAGATTTTTATTTTATGACTTCTACATTATTGATTCAGTAGAAAAACCTTTTAGATTTCCAAACATTAGTTTTCCAGCACAAAATTAAATGTTACAGAAAAATGTTTGTATGTCAGTAAAGAAAG
>CM074947.1:17803214-17815412 GCA_037577455.1 Pangasius macronema
CTTCTGCAAGATGCTCAGTAACACTTACAGCTCATTTCCTTATAAAACTGCACACACTGCACCTGAGACTACTATTTTTTTAAAAAGCGAAAGATCAACACACCCAATATTGCCTTTGTTTCATTTATTACACTTTACTGCTCTTTATAGTATTTTTTTTAATGTAGAAACATTTAATTTCATTATTTTTGAAGGCATCTTTGGTCTACAGTATTTCTTTGCATGTGCCTAAGACTTTTGCACAGTACTGTACATTTGGAATATTTTATATTAACAGCATGTTTTCTAGTTTTATGAAAGCAGCAGTTAATATCAAGTACATATAGTAAAGTTACTGAACTTTAGATTAAACCCATTCAACTCTAGTGATCACTTTAGTGATGATTAAACAATGACTATAACAATTATAAATATTCTAGACAGCAGACACTGCAATACGAATTGTTACTATTTGGACTATTTGTATATTTGATAACAAAAATCCATAGAAATTCACGGTGAACTCCAGTGGGAAACTGGTCTCTTTCCATAGAAACAGATTAGACTGGATCACAGTATAAAGTGCAGCCTGTAAATAACTAGATAATAGCAATTTTTTTTGGCTCAGGATTTGAAAAGAAACAACGACATTCAAAGCACACAGTGTTAGCGTTGAGAATATTATAAGTCACTATACTGAGTGACTTATATAAGAAACATTGCCTCCTGTTTTAGGGAACCATTAGAGACAAACCAACACTTAGTGGTAACTGGTAGAAAATGCTCTGAAGTCTGTGGCCAATGGGCATCATGACATGCTGACTGTCTTCCCTTCTGATGCTTTGGCTATAACTTGGTTGTATTAGTTCCTACGTGATTTGACGACTTTTTGCCTTCATTCTTGCTTTCAATAGGTAAAATGCAAACTTAATCTTCAGGCTATGGTACTATTATTCCAAATAAACTGTAAGTGCTTCTTTGCGTTTTGTATTGCATATGACCACAGTTGCTTCTGCAGAACTGCCATCTAACATAAAGCATCATGGTGCATATGATGGATTGTTTCGAAAAGTTCTCAATTCAAATGACCATGTCTAACACACATCACTGTTCCTCCTAGCATTGCAGACCACTTTAATACAAATTCTGCACACATCAGAATGTACACAATATTCATATGGTACCTTTAACAATGTTACATGGAACCCTATTAGTATAAAAGCATATAAAGTAGCACTGATTGAAAGACCTGTTCTACAGGCCGTCATGTCTATCATACATCAAAATCTTATATCCTTATCCTTTAAATATCCGTAGTCTTATTACGGTCTCACTTTTTTGTGCCATTAAATCTCTAAGCATTTTTCTCTCTCAAAATTGGTACATTCTCTCAGCAGCAGCAGGCACTGAGGTTTGCACTCTATGAGAATATTTGACAGAAAAGTGGTTTGCCAGAGTGGATCCATTCTGACAGGCAGTGGATTATGAGATTGACTGGCGGGGCACCCTGGCCCTAGCGGTGCAAATACGAAAGTCAAATCCAGAGTCTTCCGAAACCACCACTAATAAGGCTTTGGGATGGGATGAACTTTGTGACAATATTAACACAATTTTGTTTTCTACCAGTGGATTTCAACTCCTGTGCACTGTACATTTCCCTGAACTGACCCGCTTGACACCAGATAACTACAGGCCCTTCAAGAGGCAGTTAGAGCAAGGAAAGGACTAAACTATAGTGCACGTTACTCCAGCAGACAAAAATTACAGAGTTCATAAGGCTAACATGAAGGGCTGGTACTAGATCTACTTGTGTTTGCATATATTTGACAAAATGGGATGCTGAGAAAAACAGCTCATTTAGAAGTTACCCTTAGTAACCATTCGTTTTTCATATAATAACTGATTATATGAAAAACCAGCAAAACTGAAGCACAGCAAACACAAAACTAAACACATAGCTATACTGAGCTTACTGTTTATTATTCCAAATAACCTACATTTGCTACAAAATTAGAGAACACATCTGAGAAGAAATCAGAGGACACATCCCAGGACCCTCATAAGAAACACTTAGCATCATGAGGGATGTTGAAGTCAGTGGTTAATGATATGTATTGAAGAAATTTCACTGAAGATTCAAATGAAATGTTCCAGACGCACAGAAATGAAACAGGAAGGAATGATCAAAATGACCACAGCATAAACAAATGACTGTTATACTAATAGCATACAGACTGGCTGTTGTGGTCGAGTCTCATGCTTAATGAGTATTTATTTACTAATTATCTTTAGTCTGCTCGATCCAGGAAAGTAAAAAAGAAAAAAAAACATTTCGAATGAACTCAAACTCAGTACAATGTGACAGCTGCTGAGAAGGAAAAGCCAGTGAGGAAAAACTGAAGGCGTTAAAAGATGCAGTGGGGCATTCCTGTAGAGGTCTACGTGTCCAGCAGCCTCCATACTCTTATCACAGCCTCCACGGTGTCAAAATACCGAAACCCTTACTCAGCACCACATTTCATCCGAGCTGCAAAGAAATGAGGACATTAAATAAAACAACAATATCCGACAAGGGAATATCCTACCTTCTGAAAAGCTTATCAATCCTTTTCAGCTTTGCTCGATGCCCTGGAGACTTTTTTTTTTTCTTTATTTTTTACTTTTTTTTACTTCAACACAGTGCCAAAAAGTTATGAATAAGGCTCAGACCGCTGACGACTCGACATAGCTGCTGTAAAAGCGACGTTTAGCCTGTTTATTAACAGCACTGCGACTCCTAATAACCACAGATCATTAGTGCGACCTGAAGAAACGTGCCAGATGGAAAAAGGGGAGAGGGGCGGGGAAGGAGTGAGGGAGAGAGAGGAGGAGGAGGAGGAGGAGGAGTTGAGACTGCGGGGAAGAGTGTTCAGAAAGCACACACTGGCCCTTTCAGCGTTAAAGAGCGTTTTTCCATGTTTCCGTTTGCGTCCTTAAAGCACCACTGCCGTCTCTTCAGAGACCCGTGTGTCTCTGCACGCGCCAAAGCCAACGGCATTTCAGCTAGTATGGAAGAATTTTCCTGCTATCTATATCAATATCATTTGTCAATCAGTATTATGTCAATCAGTATCTATGCAACAGTATTGAAAAGTGACCTTAAATCAGCTCATGTATTCAAGCAAGTACTTAACTTTCAGAGCTTCACTTATATACTACACTGTACCAGGGTGACTTTATGCCTCTGACTCTACAAGGATATTTCTGTGAGAACAAACTGGTGTGACCTTGTAGGTGGTGTTTTTTTTAAGATGAAGACTAGTGTTTGAAGGCTAATGTTTTTCAAAAAATAAACTGACTAAACTTTCACCATGGTTACAACTAAGATAAAGGGTCAGTGAAATAATTGGGGCGAGAGGCAGGTGTGTGATTAAAAGAAAAAAGAGAAAAACTCCATCTTATGAGATCATTGTTTTAGATCTGTATAAAAGCATGAGCCACGACTATGTAACTCAGATGTTCTGCAGACCATCTCGGCTTTGGCGCTTGACTCAATAAAGTCTATTGATTTTTGGCAGAACCCCTTGTCTTTAATTCAATTGCTTATTGTGATTTGCAGAAGTATTTGCCAGGACACTAGTCACATGTGTCTGTGCTCTAAGAATTGAGTAAATATGCGGAGTCAAGTACATAATTTAAATATTTTTATTATAAAAGACATTAACAAAAAGTACAAAGGTGGGCCTCAGTACATTCCTTGTAAGCCACCTACCAAGATCTCTGTAGATGACGATCAATGTCATTTGAAGCAGCTTTACTACATGATTGTCTTTTATTAAGGCACTATTCATGTCATACAGCACACTAGGCTGTAGATGCTCAATTTATTAATTAAAAGTAACAAGAAAGCTTTAGGAAGAACATTACAGTCAGCACTGTGAGGCAAAAGCTGGACTTAAACTGTTGGACCATAATCCCTGTAAATTCCATGTCTTTGGTTAGTCCCTAGCTGGTTGAAGGTCCAGATTTCCATCGAGCTATTATGAAATTCTTTGAAACGCATGAAAGTATGCTCCCCAGGAAGCAAGGTACATCTGCCTACATTTACAGGATACATAAAAGAAGTAAAAGCTGATGGACCGTGTTTTCCACATAACATTTTTTACTGTGTACAGCCACAAAAAATGAAGACGTTTCCTTTGTAAAATAACATGAATATACAAGTCAGACAATTAAAATTGTCATTCTGTCTGCAGGCCACATTGAAAAATTTACAGCAAATTTTCTCTAAAACCCTCTAACTATATATTTAACAACTTCTTGAAATGTATGTATATTATTGTAAAAAAACATGAGAGTAGGATGTAAAGATAAACGTTTTAATAACAAATGACTTCTGAACCTATGGAAACCATGTGCCTCATTTATGATCATTAATACAAAAATAAAGTACTGACTGGCCTGACTGGGTCACTGCTGACTCTACATATGGGAATTGCATTTCTCTTACGCACACTTAACTGCCTTTATACCTTTAGAAAATATTACACTGACCGTGTCCACTATATATAGATATATCATGGCTTATACCTTTAATGCTATAACAAAATAATGCAGTAGTGTAACTGGCAGTAAAAAATGTCCTTGGCTAAAAGGCTACCATCGAAATCTTCTTAGTGCTCATGACCTAGAGGACAATGGGGACACCTGGCTGTACAGATCCAAAAGAATTGGCCAAAAGATAAAAGTTTTACCTGAGTCAACATCTAGGGACCAGAGCTACAGTACAGCTAAGGGATGACATTATACATAACTACTAATGTCCAATAATAATACATGTATTATTACTTCTTCTCATGGGATAAAAGCCAGACAGTGAAGGCGTCTGTGGTGAACCCCCAGAGGTACTGAGAATTTTGGTAGTAGTCTTGAGGTGATAGCAATGATCAAAACGAATTTGACAGTTCCAACAGCGCTCCAACAGCACCAAAGTAGCCCTTTGGAAATAACACACATACAGAAAGATCACTCATCCTTAGAAGCCATTTCTTTTTACAGAGTTTTTGTTTATTTTGTGCTACAACACACACACACACACACCCACCTCATGTCTGAGGAACAGAGCTTTGAGCTGTCCTTTACTCCAGTAGTCCATAGCATACGCCAGCAATTTCATGGATAATGTGTTCACCCGCAAGAAGTTCCCAACAAAGACCACTCTCTCAATGCTCTAAATAAGACACATTTATCAAACACACCCTCGAACAAAGTTCCTTGAACAATGAAAGAACATGGTCCACAGCATGTGCTGCATGGACCCTGGCCGCTCATAGCCCTGTACAATGCTGCTTGATCCAGATTCCACAAGGCAGCACCGTAAAGAGGCTGAGAGACAAGGGCAAGGACAAACTGGACTACAAACACAAAGCACAAAAAAAAACGTATTAGCATGTAGCAGTGTGTGGGTCTTACCTCATTTAGTGCACACATGCGTGTGATTGAACCTATGTTGTTTGTGATGGTGACAAGTGTGGCTCTAGCCAAATCCTCTTTTGAGACAGACTCTCGCTTTTCTTTGCACATCATGCTCCCAAAACTAAAAATATACAAATAAAAGTATATATCTACAACAATCATGCATATATTGCATGTTTACTATTTACATAACATCATGATTGTAACACAAGAAAAACGTCATATTTCAACATCAGTCATCTCAGTTTATAGAACTATCAGGTTCCTAGCTTGGAATTATGGCTCTGTGGTTGTGACAAGCTGTGTTTCGTACACACCTAGAAGCAACAGCCCATCCTGGCAAGCCAAATCTCTCATAGTCACCCCCGTAAATATCTCTGACCAGTTTATCCACACGAGTGCTTTCGCCCCTTGAAGCCATTTCCAGCGCCTCTTCAAAGGTGGAGCAGCCAGTGAGCAAGCAACTCAGCCCAAGGAAGGTACCACCACCCAAACTATGAAAAGAGAAAAAAAAAGTGTCTCCCAATTATTTTCCAGTGTCTCTCATTCTACTGATCACATCAACTGACTATATGACACCTAGCAATTAAATACCAATGAGGTCTTATTAGACATTTAATGAAATGTACCCCCTTTTTTTTAAAGCCCTGACTGACCTGGTACCAGTGACACGTTTGTAGTTGTCTTTGGAGTAGACGGCCAGTATGCTGACCCCGGAGCCGATGTTGACCAGGAGCAGAGGGTAAGGGTTCTCCAGATTGTAGGCTTTCGGTTCACAGTGCTCCGTGTCTGTGGGGTTCTCATAGTAGTAACACTCAGGAGGCCCACTTGAGACCACTGAGTCAATGTAAAGGACACCCTTAATCAGACAGTCCAACTCGTCCAGCTTCAGAAGCTGCAAGTCTGCCATCTTAGAAATAAGAACCAGGGTAGGTGTCTATTTAATGAAACACACTATACTGGGACACAAATCTCAACATTATGATCTAAGTAGGCATTTGTGTTAAATGAATCAGGCAGGTACACACTGTGCGGAAATCATCCTCAAACTTGTACGCGCCACCACCGGTGGCACAGAGAGTGGTGTGCAGGCTGGAGAAATGCTTGTCACGGCCCATCTGCAGGAAAGCTGGAAGCTCCTGTGTGGGAAAGCGAATGAAGTGCAGGCTGCCCCTGCGCCCCCACAGTGTCAGGCCCGGCAGTTCCAGGTGCACGTCTCGGATGCCAGTTTTGCCATAGGCTGTGTGTGAGGTGAGGTAATGGCGGATACTTTTCAGACTTTCCACCTCCTCCTGCTCTTCTTCCGCTGTGATGTCTTTGGGCTCAAAGTAAACCAGCTTTACCAAAGTACCACCTATATCCATGCCGAACCATGGGAAAGCTGTGAGACCAGTAACAAACAAAATATTACACAACTGCATATGGTGGACAAAACTGAACCAAAAACATGCTTTACCTAGATGCTCTATAGGTTTAGATATAATAGAATAAACCTAAATATTTTGAGGCTGATATACAATTAGATGAAAATGACATTACAATGTAGATTATTTACAAAAACACACTTTTATTTATTTAGGGCTCGTTATAGATTACTTTGAACTAACTCGTTATTAGCAGCATTACAACGTTAAACGTTGTTATTAGCGCATGTTGTGGGCGTGGCACAACCTATACACTACACTCCGGAAAATGCCATTTTATATTTTGAAAATATGGCTTTCATAAGGTTTACACAAAAAAATTATTGTTTCCTCAACCTGTCGCCATTATATAATAAACTGGTTCCTGAGGCATTGTGTGTATTGTGAGAATTAATATCCCTTAAGCTGTGCAGCTAGCTCGCTAACGTTAGCGCCAAAACGGGAACACATACGCGGCCTGTTTTTCTTCAGCGAGTCGATCCTCTGCCTCCCCGAGCTCGAGTTCGACAGTCGCCGCTCTGGGTGAGCGCCTCCGCCGGCAGGGCTGCGCTCCCGGTCCGCTGTAACAACGAAGCTACAAGGCACTTCGGCCCCGGAGCGGAGCGGCTGTGTCTCTGTCGTGTCCTCATCTTTGACCTCACTGTCACAGTGGTAACCATTCAGCTCCATGACAGAGGTGCGCCCGCCTTTCTGAAAGAATTTAAAATTACAATCAGAGCATTAAAATCGGACACATCCTCGCACTTTTTAATCTAAACACTGTCCATTATTATTCGAACTGCGTCTCCGGTTGAATTCACATCTGTGTTTACAACACAAGCATTAGCCATATGATTGGTCAAAGGAAGGGTGCGTCATGTCAAATGAAATGGCGACGGACCAATCATCTCCCGAGATATCCAGAATTATGATTCACCAAGAAACGGGATCTTCCTTATTTGTTAAACAGTACATCACTGTCTTGATTAGCGGGCTGCGTTAATTTAAAGGCTGATAACATTAATAAATATGACTTAAAATAAATAAATGAACGGTAAGACTTTATTCTTGAGTCATAACCTACTAACCAACCTTCACTCATGAAGTCTACACTCAGAAATCACTTTATAGATGCTTTTAAACAGTTGTTAAGGTTTGATGGGTTGATTAATTTACATCCGCATCCACCTCAACAGTAAATAAAAAGTACTGGTGACCAGTTTGCAGGACTGTCACATGGGGGAATGGTGGAACTGATTACTCTGGGACCAGAGGCGGATTAGGAATGGGGCCAATAGTTTTAACGTCAATATTTAAACATTTCAGCAACATTATTTAGCATTAATAATTAAAAATATAAATTATTTGCATTTTTAGGGGGCCCTTGGTTTCTGGGGGCCCAAGGCAGTTGCCTGCTTTTGCTTAGTGCTAAGTCTGCCCCTGTCTGAGACCCCTTGATAGAATGGGTCTATCAAAATTGCACACCTAAGAGGTGGTAAGGTGGTAAAGTCAAGGCATCTTTAAAGTTAAAGATGACAGTTAAACCTCAGGCAAGAGAGCAGATCTCATCTGCGTAGGTTATCAGGCAACCTCCTCTTTCACTCTTTCTCCACAGTCTGGATTCAGTGAAATAGTCAGCAAATTGCTTCTGTGCTCAAAGCTGCTATACTGTGCTAGGCAGTAAATCAAGATATTGTTTAATACCAAGTTCACACAGAGTTTCCTCTAGTGCATTGTGGAATGTATAATCAAGTATACTCAAATCCCCATAGGATGCATGCATGCAATGTAGCCTAACAGCAAACAACAGAATCCTGTGGAACGTGAGTATACTTGAGTATACTTTCCACTAGCACATTGTGGTGTACTGACATTCCTCATTAGACCTACAGTGAAAATTCCCACAGGGTGCATATAATGTAGCCTAACAAAACATTCTGCTGTTTGTTGTGTTCTTGTTGATTGAGCAGACAGCTGATATTTTCCCCAGACACCATTTTTATTTAATTCCCACCTTTCCTTTGCTTACAATTATTTCATAAACATGCTAATTTATATCTGACTCTAGAGCAAATAAGACATACAGAGCATAAACCAAATAGATTTTTTGTAGCTACACCTATGGAATCGTTACTTTATTGGTACACATACTTTATGACTACAATTACTGGCTGTTTATTCATGCCCATGCAGCATATGGGTACACATTATATGTACACAATTACTATGCAGTTATCCTCTATTGGAAGTTAACCCATCCATTAAAACCTTAGACCTCAAGAGTAGCCACAACAGTCAAAGTGTACATAAATAAAGTGACAGTGTATACTGATGCAATCTCAATTTCATTAAAACAGTGCAGGAAAGGCTTATAAACAATCAGACAACTAAGATGGTACTTATAAGCATCACAATGCAAAAACAAAGACAGACAGGCACTAATTATACATGGCTGGCAAATGTATGTGCACTGGACTACGTGCCATAAATATATAATATTTACCTCTACACAACATTTTTTCTTAAGTCTGCAAATTTATAATGACCTTTTCTAATTGAACATAGCACTAGGCAAAATTCAAATTCAAATTAAGGGGAAACAGGATATGGAATCATACCTGATGATTTGAATTACAAATATAGCATAGCTGACACAGCTATACAAATATAGGCACCTCATATATATATATATATATATATATATATGATATGGCAAGTAGTTAATATACCAGTGGTGGGATAATTTAATTATACACTTGTATAAACATAGGGCTTTGGGGAAAAAAAAAACAGTCCTGCATTCACAGTCAAATTCTGTTAAGACTGTACTTAGTCTTTAAGCTTTAGTGCAAAGAGCTAATCCCCACGTTAACACATACTTATAATACAAGAAAGTTTCTGCTTTTGGTATAAGAATCGGTTGGGAGGTGAGAAAAGTCTGATCATTTCCCAAAATAACCTTCACAGGTTTTCACTGGTTCTTCTGTAAGGACAGTACAAGATTTTACTTGGAGCGAGTTTGTGGCACTTAGTGCCCTATCACTAAACAATGACAACACATTCAATGATTTCTACTATGCACATATTCTAGATGATGTCTGTAAGACAGTCAAAATTAGAGTGCAGTATATTGCAGAAGGAGCCACAGGAAATGAATGTTTTGTGAGGAAGTATGCTTAATATTAACACAGACAGGCTAACTGAAAATGCTTGAATGAAATAAAATGTGTAATTGCAAAGATCACACAAGTAATAGATTTAACTGATTACATGATGCACATGCAGCTGAGTTAACTGTCAGTAAGTTTGAAATCAAACTGGTAAATACCAGGTTTACTGGTTTAATCACTGATTTAAATCTCCACATGATCATCACAAGCACAGGGTTGGTTACTTGGTCAGTGTAACTTGTTCAGTTATGGGACATGATATAGTGTAAAGGTAATAAATAAAACAACATGGCCAGAGCAACCCTGTGGTACATTTCTTATGGTAAGACAATTTGGTCATGTTTTAAGGCACCGGTGGTGGCGCATAGCTGCCCCGATTTTAATACTTGAGCCTCCAGGCCACAAAAACAGCAGCGATGCCAACAGCTGCAGCTGCAATAAGGTGTGGTTTAGACTGAAATCGGAAGAGCACTCCCTGGGACTCTTCCCTCTGCTCTGATTGAGGGAGGTTAATCTGGTCTGAAGATTTTAATTCTGACTCTTGAAAAGTAGATGGTGCTGGTTCTGCATAGGTTGTTAAACCCTCAATGTGCCAGCTAGACTGATGTTCAGAAACAGACTGAACAAGACCCTCACTTTCACTATTGTGGCTTAAGCCTACTGCAGTTGGTCCAACCATGCTTGGAGGCTGACCATTGAGATTTTGGAATGATGGCCCTTCAGAAACCTCAACAATGTGCATTCTTGTCCCTGGCTCGTTCTGCAAACTTTGAGAGAAAGACTCATAGTGGTCCTCCACTGGCTGATGGGGATAGGAATTACTATCACCTTCTGGAAAGGAATTTTCCACTGCCCTAGGTGTAGAGTTTTGAACAGGGGCTATAGGATCAGAAACACGCTGTGTTGGAACAGTTGTGGTGGAAGAGCTGATCATCAGATCATCAGTAGAGATCGAGACAGACACGTCAACAGGTTCTTCAGCCCTGTGGGGGTTGGACACAGCTTGAGGCCTGGCTGGTTGGTTTGGTTCCATGGTCATATTGCTGATCTGCAGATGATCAGAACTGCCTGAGTATGGTTCTTCTCCTCTTAGGACACCAGGCTTGCTAAAATTCTCTTCATTTTCTGCTGTGAAGCAGCCAGCAACGGCGTCTGGAGATGCTGAAGATGAGGCCTGGGCTGTTTCCTGGGATGTTTCCTGAATCCGGGAGTTTGGCGACACTGCAGGATGTGCCCTCTCTACAACCTGCAGAGAAAATGAAAAATTTGTTAATACGAAATATGCTGTAGAATGCAGGACATAAACACCTTATGTGCAAGCCAAGGTTTCTACATGTATATATCAATAGATATCAATCAATATCAATAGATATCAATCAACAGAAAGAAGCTTGGGTGGAATAATTTATACTATGGGTTTGATGGGTCTACAATGCATAGCACAAGCTAAATATTTTGCTTAAACATACCTGCTGCTGTAATAAATAGGAACTTCACTCAATAGTAAATAGTTTCTAGAAATTCCTTGTACTGGATTAGAGTAAAAAAAAATTCTATAGACCAACTGTAGCACATGGCTACAATAAATCATTTGTTGTTGGCATTAGTCTATATACTACAATCTACACAATAATAATACATCAATAATACACACTGGTCATGATTTGATTCACAGTACTGTCTTCACAAGCTTAATTCAATTTGATTCTCACACTACTTTGAGCAAAATTTCGATGAAGAAAAAGTACAACTGGAAAGATTCCATTTTTATTTCTGAATCATAAACAATGCAAAACAATTGGCATTATTTCAAAATTACTACAGAGCATTAATACTATAAACAAAATGTACTACACGTTCACCATATCTTCAAAATAAATTCATAAATTTTGATTGAATAAACAAATGTCTGGCCTGGGGGCTGAAAATGATCAACTGAAACATAATGTGCTCTGTAGCAGAAATGATGCTCAAAAGTCTGCACTTTGCTGTTATTTGAAAGCTACTGAAGAACTCTTTTTAATGGTTATAACGTGGTCATGCAAACATGTTGACTTCACAAGTGCAGACCTTGCAGGTACTCCGTGAAAGAAAGCGGTCACGTGACCAGTATGATCTCTCTCTCTCTCTCTCTCTCTCTCTCTCTCTCTCTCTCTCTCTCTCTCTATATATATATATATATATATATATAT
>CM074947.1:17815512-17826604 GCA_037577455.1 Pangasius macronema
AGCTGACAAATTTACTTTGTATTATTGTATTTTATAAATTAATTCAATTAAATTTTATTGTATAGTGCTTTTAGCAATGAACTGTATAAACTACACCGCTGCTTTTTGCTGTACTTGCTAGCATTGAAAAGAGTGGCAGTGAAGTTGTTGGATTAATATCGAATCTAAATCATAATGAAATATAAACTCAACTGCTGCTTGTTTGCAGGATAGACACGGTTATAATATCAAGAATCAATAGTGTACATATCCGTTTAGATAGCAGAGGGATTTGAATGTAACTTTTTCCCCCTGTTCTTACAGATGCACCAATCATTATTATTACTTAGTGATAACCCAGCGCTTCTACAGTAGACATCATGTTGCAGGATGTATCATTGTGCCTTATGCCCTGCTCTGAAGCCAACCACACTCAAAAGAATCAAGCAACACTGGGATAGCAGTCTATGCAACTGTCATGGCAAAATGGCCTGTCTTTCTGTCTTTCTATACCATTCTCATTCAAAATTCTGACAAAAGTCTGGTTGTGTTAGGATTTGGGCAATGTTTAGCTAAACAACCAGGAGAGCTGGTACATGCAACTTTATTCTCCCAACGCTGATACTCAACGCCCCGCCAGGGGGCAGTGGTTACATCACTAATCACACACACGCACACACACACGCACACACACGCACACACACACACACACACACACACACGCGCACACACACACACACACCATTTTTTTTTTATTGATATTGCTTTCTCCACACCAATATTGTTGATACAGTACTGAAAATGAACTCATTCTGCTGCTACCATCATGAGCCCATTACAGAAGAAGCCTTGCAAGCCCAAGCTATGATACCTCCACTGTGCTTGACCAGTGAGCTTGTATGTTTTGGATCATGAGCAGATCCTTTCTTTCACCAAACTTTCCATCACTTCGGTAGAGGTTAATCTTGGTTCCAGAACTTTTCTGGATCATCTCTGTATTTGTTTGTGAATTCATATCAGACCATCTGATTCTTACTGCTGTTGAATGGTTTGCATCTTGTGGTATGACCGCCATACTTCTGGTGGATTGTGATTCCTTCACCCCTGCCCTGTGGAGGTTGTTGGTGATGAGCTCACACAATGTTTCTGTCATCAACTGCTGTTGTTTTCCTTGGCCAACCTTGTACAAAGGCTCTGATAGATTTTTCTCTCTTTTCTCAGCTTTGAAATGGCTTGCTTTTCTCCCATAGACAGCTCTCTGGTCTTCATGTTAGTATATGCTTTTTAACACTAAATGCAGTCTTCCTTGGCAAAACCCAGGGCATGAACCAAGAGAAGACATTCAGAGCTATTAATTGTTTAAACGATCAATCTAACATGGCACACCTGGGCAACAAGAAACACCTCTCAGTCACATGTTGCAATATTTTTGATCACTTGAACAAATGGGTTCATTCGAACAAAAGGTCCCATGTTCTAAGTTACCACATCTAGAAGTGGAAATCAGGAAATGAAAGCTGAAATCCATCTTTTGATCTCAAAATGTCTTCAGTGCATAGCAAAAACAAAAGAATTGGCCATGCCTTTCCAATACTTTTGGAGGGGACTGTAAATTATAGTAAAATATTTCCTTAGAGCTGGAAATGGGCATCTCTAAATATCAGCAGGTTTGTCTCCCTCTTCAACCTTTGGGATGGTCAAATGTCTGATATCAGTTTACTTCCCTCATGAAACTTGTAGAGAAGATGCCAAAAGTCTTTAAAACAACACATATAGCTCTTGAATAATAATAATAATAATAATAATAATAATAATAATAATAATAATAATAATAGCATCACCTACTAATACAGTAATTACATATTTTAGAAGGCAAATTTACCAAACAAAAATCACAGCTCACTACAGCTTATGTACACAATTCAGTAAGAGTAAACAAGATATGCACAATTTTCAAATTGTGTCTCAAATATGTCTTATTTTTCTAGTCACTGTCTAACAATCACAAAGACACTTTGAACTTTAAACACTACACTACAGATAAACCCTATCAGATTAGATACAGGAGCAAACGCTAGCAGAAGGTAATCACTATTGTACTTCAACACCATCTGCATAGTTTTAATTAAACGTGTTTAAGTATACTAAAAGACAGAATATCAAATAGTTTACACCTAAGCATTTATTCTTCTTGTATTTCTTATATGTATATGTATATGTATATGTATATGTATATGTATATGTAATTGACGCTTGTCAGAGTTCAGTATGGCAGTGCTCCAGTCCTTCCCACGGAAATGGGTTGGTGTTGTCTGGAACTGCAGTGTTTCGCCGACTGTTCCAAAAATGCTGGACATCAGGCAGAGGTCTCCCGAGCGCGTCAGTGTGCATCACCATGCCATCGTCCAGCGCACCGACAGCCATCGCTCTCCGCTCCCTTCTCCCTTCCCACGATGCTCCCCGACACATCATCCAGGCCAGGTTTTCTCTGAGAGGCACAAGCATGCTGAGGAGGATGGCGGGAGACGATGCGCTGGTCAGGTACGTGCACACCTGGGCGAGGGCGAGCAGCGCGGCTGGGGGTCCGCAGGTCTCGCGGGAACGGTGACGCAGCCACAGCCATACTGTCCACTCGGGCAGCAGCAGGAGCGCGTTAGCTGCAGTGACGCTCAGCAGCGCGAGGCGGCTTTCAGTCCTGCGCGTCGCACGCGCCCCGTGCCCTCGTGTCACTCGGAAGATGGCACGCACATGGCACACGGCGGAAAAGATGACCGGGAGGGCGTAGACCATCAGAGCGTAGATTATACTGTGCACGCGCATGAAGTCAGGGGAGTGACTCGGTAGCTCAATGACGCACAGACTGAAGTTCCCCTTCACCTGCAACTTAGAATAAACGATCTCAACGACTGGTAGCGCCAACCCAAGAGCCCATATAGAGCCAGCAGCAATGAGAACTCTCTTTATCTTGAGGTGAGGATCACAGTCAAAATTATATCGCGCTCGGCTCATGACTGCCAGTGTGAGAGATTTTGCTGCCAAACAGCCATGCTGGAACCACTCTGCTGTCCGGCAGGCGAAATGTCCAAGTGTCCATGTCTGGTTGTGATAAGTGATCGCCCGGGTCGAACTGCACACTGCAAGGATCAGCAAGTCTGTTCCACTGAGATTAACAAGCATCAGGACAATCCCACAAGCACTTTTCTTAACTATTATATCGTGTATCAGTATGACAATGACTAAAACATTTCCTACTATTCCTACCGCGCTGATCGATCCAAAAATGGCAGGTAAGATGACCGCAGTGTCTTCACCCCTCAGCTGCTGAATCCCTCCATCAAAACCCACAAGACACGCGTTCGACGCCGTTTCAGGCTCCATGGGCGCGGAAAAGCGTCTCCGGTGTGTTAGGAACGCTTTCTGGTTGAAACAAATGTGTGGTTTGTAAGCGTCATGGCGACCAGGACCTCTGCTCTGAGCACTGTTCTGCTTCTGTGTTGTTCGAGTTATTGTAAGTAAGATGCGCCGGTCACTGTCCCCAAATGTGCACATGAGTGCGCGCTGTGGCTGCGGGGCGCCATCAGACAAAGTGGCAAATTGGCTGTCCATTAATTTCAGCCTACTGCTTCAATCAAGCTGAAAATGGAGTACATGAGACACATTTGTGTCCACAGTTCCAAAGCCGGGTTACTTCCACATCACCGTAGGCTTATACTCCGATCCATAAACTAGACTACAACTGGAACCAAGTAATGTTCAAAAACTCGACGCTTACTCATTACTCACTCTCAGAACATCATTCTCTTTCCCTAGGGTCACATCACAGTTATAATATTCTCAGTATGTGCTTGTGACTGTAACAACAATACATTGTTTGTAACAAGCACCATGATACAGACTGTCATAGCATTTTCTGTTCAGTCATTTTTGTATTTCTTTAATTGTGGATATAGTTATCTTGATGTTTGGGTTGTTTATTGTCCTTTGTCTTTAGCTTTATTTTGATTATTTGTTAAAATGTTCCTGGAATTTTTTTTGAGGCGTGAGATGGGAATGCACCCTGGATGGGACGCCAGACCGGGGCACCATGCACTCACTCATTCTCCTAGGGGCAATTTACAGTACCCAGTCCACCTAACAGCATGGTTTTCGGAGGTCGGAGCAAAATGGAGAACCTGGAGGAAAGCCACCACAACCCTGACCAGGATAAAGCGGTTACTGAAGATGAACAAATGAATGAAGGTGCTGGACTACTGATCATTTTAAGAGTGAAGAAGAGAAATGATGAATCAGGCATTTGCATTTATGCTTCAAACATTTGCAGTCACCATTTTACCTAACATCCATTAGTATATTACTGTGCCATTTATTGCCATTTCATTTCTTGCCATTTACATGCCTTGATTGCCTAATATATATTTTATTTGTTTTAATAACGCATACATTTAATTTATTTATTGTATGTATTTTTGTAGCCATTAGTCTCATTATACTCAGCTGTTTTGCATTTCCATACTGCTTATAGATCCTGGTTATTTCACTGCAGACATGGCATGTTTGCTCCGTGTTCATGTGGGTTTTTGCAGAGTGTTTTGGGTTTCGTCCCACTGACTAAAAACATGGGCTAATTGTACAAATTGTCCCTTTGGGGTGAATGACTGTGTGTGTGTGTGTGTGTGTGTGTGTGTGTGTGTGTGTGTGTGTTTTGCCCTGAGATAAACTAGCGTCCAATCCAGAATGAATTCTCCCACCATGTACCTGGTGTTCCCTGGATTGGCTCTGTATCCACCACAAGCCTGGCAGCTTGCTGTTACATATGCTGTTTTCTACTGTTTCTTTTTTTGTGTTAACTTTGTCATTTGAATTATGACTTCCTCTGTTTCATGTGTTTGTGTATTAATAAACCTTTTCATCTGTTCTGGGTTCTTACTATCACCCTGGTCACAGCAAGCCAAGTTTACCAGTAAGGTTTTGCTAATCACCACAGTGCAAGCTAACCATTAGCATTTTTAGTATTGGATGTTGATTAAAGTAGTGTCTTTTCTATTTTTATATTTTAGTCTTGTTTTTAATCTGTGATTTTGTATTCTTTTTACTGTCAGAACTGTTCAAACAGGGACTGGCTACTGACCTCTCTAAACCAAGCTTTGGGCAATATCTAATTTGGACATGTTATCTATGGCAATACAATTCAAATGAATCATTTTTTAAATAAATGAATATATGTATTTTTAATAACACTTATAACACTTCACTTTGTGTGTGTGTGTGTGTGTGTGTGTGCCCCCCTCCCCCTCCGCCCCAATCTTTGTTACATGGTGCCCAAGGCTTTGAATCCGTGGTCTCCTAATGCACAGAGTACAATCTACCATCTTAGTTTTTTTTCCTACAGAGAACAGGCTGAACCATTAGATTAATGGTCTTCTTGGGAAATCCAGGTCACCAGTAAAAGGAAATTGAATTTTACTTCAGGGTGTAAATTTTCCCCCACTTCATATAAACTAACATATTTCAAAAGCTTCATGTGTCACTAAAAAGCAGCAGTAAAGCACGAAAAGGCTTGGTTAACTTCTTAGATAAAGTAACATGATTCCAGTGGACAATAAAATCCTCAAGCCCCAAGACTATTTTGAATGAAGTAACACATCCTTGACCTAACTTCTACTTGCAGTCATAGTAGAGTTTGAGAAAGAAATACAAAGTTATAGAAGTGTAAAGGTCTGCAAGATGGTCCATGTGGTGAGGGCAGCACTTAGTCTGGGGCCCAGCTGGGCTTGTTTAGTTCCCAACTGTCAATGGCTTGAAAAAATTTTAACAAATAAGCAAAGAGGATATTGGCACTAGCTGGCAGGCATTATTAGCGCCTGATTAATGGAATAAAATTGCCATTTGAAAATGTATTAATTTGAAAATGTATTAATTAATTTAAACCATTAAGATAAGGCAATAGTGTAGGAAATCATTTTTACAAACTGTATTACATAGCCTATGTGCAAAATATCACTATATGTGCATGAAGAGTGAAATGAAATCTACAGATGGGCAACTAATTGAAGGAGAAATCAACATGAAGTGTTCTAATAAGGTGTTGCCACCTTACCAAGACAGCTTCACTCCCCCTTGGCATAGATTCTACAAGTATTGGAAGGGTAGGGGAGGGATGGAGCACAATTCTTCGGAAGGAGCTACAGCCTAAGCTATTTTGGTAGGGCAAGTGTTTTATGATGGTGGTGGAGAGTGCTATCTAATACATCAGTCCAAAATCTTTCATTGGTTGAGATCTGGCTACTGGGTAGGGTACAGGATATGATTTGCACATCTCACCATATCACTTTTTACCATATGTCTGTGTATTTTGCAGCACTGAACTCTCAAGGATGTTTTGCCTGTGTAATGAGTGGTTTATGTACTACAAATCTACTAATAATCTCTTCCTCTGTAGTTATTGGAGTACTGTTCTTGATGTGAATCGGCTCACCTCCTGCATTGTCATTCACAGTCACCTGAAGAACAGTTGCTCTTCGGTTTTCCTTACATAATGAGTTTCACAGTCACTGAATACATGTATCAGCCACAACTTCTTTTAATCAGATTTACCCAAGTCTTTCTCATACATGTAAATACAGAAGTCACTTTAGTCACTGCTCCTAGTCTGTATGACTTAAGCTCCTGACATCCAGCCGCAATCATTTTCTAGTTTTCAGAGTTATTTAGAACATTTCTTCTTGAAACCATTATGTAAAATGAAGACTCAACATTTTATATATAACACAGACCAGGATAGAATGTTAATTGCTTAATTGTAAGCCTTAGGTAACCTGTCTAGAAGCATCTGGACCCCATGCTTCTCCACTCATTTATTCATTTATTCAAGTCCTCTGTCACACACAGTGACAACCTGCCCTCTAGAGCCTATGACAGATTTTTTAGCTAAATTAGTGGATAACTTAAAAGCATGTGATTCACTTAAAAAAAATAAAAAATAAAATAAATAAATAAATAAATAAATAAATAAAGGGGGGGAGGATAGTCACCATACTATTAGGCCATCACAGGCTCATTGTCTGGTACCACTCATTGTTGCAAATTTTTTTTATAGTGTAGTAGAAGTTACTGTAATAAGAAATTCTAAATATGCAATGAAACATAGGAAGAAAGGTGAAAACCACCACAAAAGAGGCCAGTCTATTCACATATGGTTTTAATGTCGGGTCTTGGTTTATGTGCAGTGCATCTCACATCCAGCAGATGGCAGCACAGCCCATTGTACAGCCGCAAAACTAAACCCTTTCATTTCATTTGCTTAATATGTGACGCGACATAAAGCCGAGTTGTGAATATTTGTTGGGCAAAATGTATTTAAATGTAGTTAATATATAAGGTTATATAAAAATATATAAATGTTATATAACAATTACAAATTAAGTGTTCATTAGCTTATTGTGCACCATGGTGAGTACAAAAAAGTGTGGCCAAATAGCTTATTTTTTAAAAATCCATTATTTCCTAAGGCATGCAGTAGAGGGTTAAATAAAAGCCTGGTATCCAGTGCATCCTGTGCTTCCCCGGAACATCAGCCTGTATGCAGACATCCTACAGGCTGAACCACAGAGGATATGGAGTATGTAAATTAGGCTATTTGTGCTGTTAGGGTTAATTGTTCAGCAGAAAGGAATTTGTCTTTTTCACTGAAAAATCTGCAACTCAGTGAAAGATATGTGACGATTCAGATTCAAACACACATGCTTTCTACCGACCTCTCACTGTGTGTGAGACACTGCCTGATTCTTGATTCTTATGCCTAATTCTTCACCCAGTTGTATCAATAAACTGATTTTCACAACAGGCAAAAAATCTTGCAAACTAATCAACCTCAACCAGTTTAGGAAGACAGGATTTTGTCTTCAAACTTGAGGCTGATGAAGTGAAAACTTCCATTAGACTGCATGAAGAAGGGATATGCGGATATAGCCAAAACGTTTCTGCGTATAGGCCATCTTTATTAAATCTAAAATTTTCTGTCTTATTTTGCTCTTCTGCATATTGGACGCGTTAATCTGGGCAGTGATCTCGGGTGGTGTATAATGAAAAGCGCGTATGCCGCAGGGCGCAGCGCCAGGACAGACCTACACGACTGAAGGCACGTGAGCGCGCGCGCCGCCCTGCGCAGGTAGACTGCAAAAAAGAAGCGGAAAAAAAAATAAACCCGTCTATATGAAGAGTCCAATTTGGGAGAGATGAAAATAAATAGAAGTCATTGCAGATAACGCACACACAATTTCCCCATCTATTTAACATTCATTGAATTGAATAATCCACCCCTTATTATCGTAAATGCTCTGCATATTTACCCTGAATATGCTAATTTATGTTGGCTGGAAGCGGTTCTTGATTTAATAATTTTTTTCATCAGTGTATGCATATCTTTCCACTTTAGAAAGGCTTGCATAGGTTACAGGTTCTATGTGCAGCGAGAATAGAGGTGCTGGCCAGGGATGAGAAGGTGTAGGCTTTGTCTTATAGCCACTGATTGTCTTTGAGGCTGTTATATCCTTTTCTCGCGCTGTGCCCGCGGACAAGGCAGTTACATTTCAATCAGTGCATGCACTGAAAAGTCATTACGCTAATCTAGGCGCTGAAAGGCACTGCGTCGTTACTCTCACTCAGTGTTTATAATTGGTTGTCACTTTGCATAGGAGCAGAGCGCAGCCCCTGGGCCAACCCCGTGCTTATCTCTTCCTTTAAAGCAAAAATAATGGACAACTTATTGTTGATCTGACGATAGAAAATATTAACAAGTTAAATGTCATTTTCCGACGCTCCATACGCTATAGGCTTAAATCCTATTTCCTGGTGGTTTCAGCCCTTTAGCGTTAACCCGAAGTTCTCAGT
Source organism: Pangasius macronema (assembly GCA_037577455.1). Taxonomy (NCBI): domain Eukaryota; kingdom Metazoa; phylum Chordata; class Actinopteri; order Siluriformes; family Pangasiidae; genus Pangasius; species Pangasius macronema. The sequence goes on from CM074947.1 coordinate 17,824,381, forward strand.
TTTGCATGCTGGCCTCGGACCACAGCAGCCAGCACATTCCCATTTGTTTATGTCTCTCTTGTCGTTTGTGAAGGAATAATAACAATGATGTGTGCATTAGGAAAGGTTGAAGTGCTGTTTAAGCTATAGATGGTGTTCTTTCAATAGCCTAAATGACAGATCCCCAACCCTGGTCCTGGAGTAGAATACCCTCAGTCCTGCACATGGGAGACTTTCCCCTGCTCTAACACGCCTACTTCAACTTAACAGTGGCTGCTAATTGGCTGAATAATTGGATAGGGTGTGCTGGGAGCAGGGAAAACACAAACTGTGCAGGATTACAGGAACAGGCTTGAGAACATGTGGCCTAAATTATAATTTAACACGAAGAGGGAAAAAAATCCTAAATTATATTTACATATAAATATGAAAAAATTATGAATATAGCTACAAGGGGTAGTGTTGGGAACCTATACTATAGCCTCTACTGTTCATCTACAGTACATTAGTCTATGTACACTGCAAATCAGTGCTATAATTAATGGAGTTACAGAGGCAGTTAACAAACTCACAGAGTTATGTTTCCTCCTTATAAGTTTTTTTTACCCACCAAATTGGCATTGGGCTTAAAAATGGTTGTGAACTCCCAATATATTCCATATCACTGGTATGTTGATCTGTAGCGAATGTATGTGTGGAGCAATATCAGTGACTCTGGCACTTAATTTTAAGTCATATTATTACAAAACCTTAAGGGATAGTGAGAGATTTCATGCAGTGCTTTTAACATCACACAGGAATGATAGCATTCCTAAAAGTAGATCAATTTGATTTACAGGAATAAGAGATCATTAAAGACCCTGTAAGTGCAGGAAGGCACCTGAAACTATTGCAAAAGATGATAGAGGGTGTTAGGTGCCATTGGTGGTACACTGTTACTCCTGAACTGTCTCCATCACGGCGGTGTCTTTTCCCATATAGTCCCTGGATTAGTCGCTGTTAGGATGGAAACAGGGCTGGAGTTATTGACACATTTGATATGCAAAGAGCGCTCCGGGTCACGGCGATGTACATGTTTGAACACAAATCAATCAACATTGAAGGGCGAAGATTGAGAGAGCGGCAAGCACACCATCCAGACAGATTAAAACACGCGTCTCTGCCTGCAGGCGCATCCTGGGCCCTCGCCTTCACAAGCGATCTTTTACAATCCTGCTGATTAATGCGCGCACAACCTCGCCTTTGACCTTGGCTGCGCCTCGTGGCTTTGGACGGCGAAGGCTTTTATACTAAACAAATTCTAATAGCCTACTCCTGCAGACGCTCTTCGATTAGTCCTGACACATGAGCATATTCCTTGTTTCTGGTACACGGTCAAAGTCACACATTGTGCGCAGCGCCAGGCCTAGATCATTAAAGGAGGCAACAGGGGGCACTTGTTCTGATCTAGTTTCTGCTCCTCGAACTTTACACCTTAGACGCCCTTGATGGAAACATAAGAGGAAAATATTGCCATATTGAATAAGATCCGGCGAAGTGGGTAGTGATGCGTCCTCACGGCTCCAGGCTCCCCGGTTGGATCCTGACCTCGGGCTACTGTGTGTGTGGAGTCTTGTATGTTTTCCCCACGCTCCTGTGGTTTTATTTCCTCCCACCTTCCAAAAACATGCCCGTAGGTGGCATGACATCTCTACATTTAACTATAAATCACACTCTTGACAGTAAATAGAAAAACTTGACAGAATCATGTCCAGATCTGTCCTGTAGATTCCTTGCATTTCGCTGCCACAGACAATATATTATATTATATTATATTATATTATATTATATTATATTATATTATATTATATTATATTATATTATATTATATNTATTATATTACACACATGCACATGATTTGAAAATAGATGGTCACCATAACCTCAGATGAATCAACCTGCTGATAAGGTCTTCCTTTGAGCCACCACTGTGGTACTAATGCAGATAACAAGCTTATTACCACCAATTAAAATACAAAAATCATGTGGAATGCTTGTCAGTGTGGTTTCTAATACTGCATGACTTCATTATTAAGCATAGTGTTGTCTATTATAAGCAACAAAAGTACACTGCATACTTTAAAATCTGAATTATCTGATGTTATTTATCTTCTTCTTTTATTTATCTTCTCTTTTCCCTTCAGGGGTCGCCACAGCGAATCATCACTCTCCACCTATCCCTATCTTCTGCATCCTCAACACTTGCA